>CM041778.1:118077725-118677725 GCA_023374045.1 Limonium bicolor
CACAAGTTCCTCTTTTAGTTCTCCTCTTGCTCTTCCTCTCCTCAAATCTGGTCAAGTGGGAATGGAGTTGCCAAAATCCATCCCAAAATCCAAGGAACACAAAAATGCATTCAATTAATTCTCTAAACCCTTAGGAAACTCTAAATCAATTTAAGGGCTTAAAACACAAGGTTAGGGTTTACCTTTGGAGCTTTTTAGGAGGGGTTCTCACCCTTGAATCAAGAAAGGGATTACTCCACCATTTGAGGGTTGAAATATATCTCAAAATCAAGAAGAAACAAGGTGTGAGAGAGGGCAAAATCGGCCAGCTCTACAAGATGGAGAAAGAATGAGTTTTTCATGAATCTTTTTACCTTAGGAGAGAGAGAAGGCTCCAAGCTACCCATTGATGTTATTTTCTCTTCAAATAGGGAAAACCCATGGATATGAACTTCTTCATTTTTGAATTTTGAAAAGAGAGAAAGGTAGAGGAGGATGAGGGGAGTTCAAATATGTAATTTATTTTTCATTTGGAGCATGGAGTTGGCTAGAGCATGAGGTAGAAGAGAGAAGCCATTGGAGCTTGGTGGAGAGCTCAAAATCGGCAGAATGGGGGAATGGAGGAGGATGAGTACGGTGGAAGAGAAGAGGGAAGGAGAGAGAATAGAGAAATAAGGGTGAGAGAGAGGTTTTATTTACTTTTTTTGCTTTTTACTTTATGCTTTTACTTTTCTTCTTTTTTTTCTTTTCTTAACTAGCTAGGTGAGTGTGTGTGAGAGGCTCCATTCAGTCATAAAAACCGGCCCCCACACTTACATATGCTGGAGCATTTTTTGTCTTTTACAGAAAACGCCCGTTAATTTACCCGGTTTTAGCACTATTCACTAACCGGGCCCGTTTTCCGGAATTTTCTCGTTTCTTTATTTTTATTGGTTCTTAAGCTTCCATTAATGCTTAATTATAGTTATTTGATGAACTATAATTTTTACGGGTTTATTTGACCACTTAAAGTCATGTGTTCGGGTTTTCTCGAAAAACGTGCACTAAAGCTTTATTAGCGTTTTAATGCATTATTTGGATCCGTTTTCTTCGGGAGTTGTTCCCATATAATATTTAGGCATTATTAAGCCTTTATTATCATTAACCCTTTGAATTCATCTAAGACCTGGAAGGTTGTATTCCTCCTACGGTCACGTAACGCTTGATTTAGCGTTTTTCGCTTTTTAAGCGTTTTTCTTGTTTCTTTTGGATTTATTCTTTTTACCAAAATTCATTAGGCACTAATAGGCCCTCAATATCATATTAGAGTAATTTAACCACCCTAATTAATTCCGGGCTATTTCAACCTACCCCCCTTAAAGAACTTTGCCCACAAAGTTAGTGAGTCTAAGATTGTTAGTCACCAAGGTACTTAACACAAAGGTTATAAACTCTCTATAGCCTGTTAGACTCCAAAAGCCTAACTCAATGCATACCACACATCCAAATAATGTCAAGCATGTATAGCAACCAAAAATATCTGTTATCCAACCTCTCAATGGGGGTCCATCCGTAGACAATTAGGCACTAAGTCCTCCCCCATATCGAGTGATCCCTCAGGTACCGGTCACGTTTGAACACTTACGCTCTCTGGTTCACGACCATCATGACATTGAGCACTTACTCTTTCTGGCTCTACGGTCCTTTGGTTCTGATCAAAATCATTTGCACCTCTAGAGAATCCTCAGGCTCCAAAGTGGGTACTCTTCCCTGACCGGACTACTCATATCTGGCGGCCCTTGGACAAATACAAAACACACGCCCACCGTTCAACCGGTCATCATGACTTAAGGCCGCAGCCACGACGGGTGACAGCGGTCTCAAAACTAATCATCACTTCCACCGATTCACAACCAGCTTCACCTCCATGGTTCAACCTGATACCCGTGCTAGCCATGAAAGATCCACTAGCGCCCATGGGAGTGGTTTCAAAACCAATCCTCATTCTCAAGTTTGAAGAAAATCATTTGCCAAAATCATTTTGGAAATTCATTTTGAAATCTCAATGCAACTCCAAGTTCCAATTTATGTTAGTCTCACCTATTACTAGTGTGATTACTTGTGGCCACTTATAAGGAGCTTCAAGAGTCATTCAACCCCAATGTGATCAGCATTGGTGTTGAACTATCCATCCACCCCACTGCTAGCAAACCAAGTTCCACCTCCCACCCGAATTCACCCAATCAAATAGTCAATCATTATCTCATTTTCTATCTTCTTAATCTTTCTAGTCATAATCATACAACCATACATTTACCAATTTCTAGAATTCATTTATTCGCTTACTACTCATCTCATCAATTACTACTTATTTTATCCATTGTTACTCAACCTATCTTCAACTTCTATGCCCAAGAATTTCAAAAGTTAGTCTTCCAATTAGTTTTTCTATCCTCCAATAGTTCACAAGTAAAATCAATTTCTATCCTCAAATACAATCAAATCAAATTACCTAGGGGACTCACTTCCCACTAGGTTCAACATCGGTTTCATACCGATTTATACTCATCAAACTCCTTAAACATACTCATTTCCCAAATTATTACCAATCGGGGTTCTCATTCCCCATGGAGTTTCTCTACTCCATTCACCTCAAATCTCTCACAATCAATACCCTTCCCACTTCAAATCTCACAAATACTCAAGTTTACACAATGAGTGGGTACAAATGTTTATGTAACATGGGTACCAGTCATTCAAAACAAATTCTCTTGCGTTATGTGCATTGTAGTTTACGCACTATAACGTAAAACATACATTTCGCAGTTTTCGCCCTACCCCCCTTAAAAAGGGATACGCCCACGTAATCTACCATGTGTCAACATTGGACATAGGTCGAAGGCATTCAGCCGTCATGGAGTGGTTCAACTTCCATGCGGACTATTATACAATGTGTTCTGGTCAAAAGGTCTTAACCAATTTGTTGGTTTAGTCCCTACACCAAGAATTCTCATCGGAGTTTGTTTAACTTTTAACCGGTTTCGGTTCTAGCCTTAGAGGCTTCAAGACATTGATAATTAGCCATTTGTTCACTAGGTATATTAAACCTTAGAATTTGGGCCCACTAGCTTCTGCTGCGTGACCCTGATAACTTGGGTTTATTCGCCCTTCTCGTCATCCTAAATGTGTTATACAATATCCTTTTATCCCTTTCTATCTTGGGAATAAGGTTTATTAATCAGGCGTGGTATTCTTTTACCGTACACGAACTCAATAGTTACAGGTTTTCTATCCACCTCTCTGGGATCATCGTACATACTATTGTGTACTTGAGTGATTATTCACTTGGTTCTCCCGACATATTGTCGGTTGAGGTTGAGCCGCTACTTAGTTGTAGTGCTTCCTCTATTGTCTGTAGCTTCTGAATTATGACCTTGCGTTTTCTATGCTTCGGTCCTTATGACTTTGTATGCTTGCTTCTACCTTTTTCCACCATTGTCATCTTCCCAACTTCCTAGCTATCCCACTCAATCATTACTGCACAAGTGCAATACCAAAACACTCCTTCCTACAGAGTGCAGAGGCGTAAACTCTTGGCGGTAAATCACTTATGAGATTACAATAGGAATGAACATTACTTCCTTGTGTGTTGCTTCATCACTTGGTCTGTCTACGATCTTATTCATAAACTCCATCTTAGTGTATGACTTATTCATATGTATTGGTCGCTTGCTGCGCACCATGTTCGTATTTGTTTACAATTTCGGTTTCCATGGCATCCGCTATTTCATTAGATTCCGCTCATGTATCTCTACCATTAGACAATGGTTCGCCATTTACTTGGCTGGTTATAGCAAATAACATTCTTTTATATCTCTGAGCTTCTTGAGCTTTATTGGTTTTTACACTTTTGGTTCATACTACACATATTTCTTCTTAACCGATTACTCCTCGGTTTCCATTGATTGCCATCAAGCCTATCTCACATTGCTTGGCGATAATTGTATGCTCAAGCTTCACTACATTAGTAGTTTTGGAAGGGGTGTGCTTTCAGACGTTCGCTGATAACGAGTGGTATCCTCTCTTATTAGTTATTACCCCTTTCCTTATGATTCTCATTAGGTTCTGCAACTGTTATATCTCCGTATTGTAGTGGTCCATGGCTTACTAGCCGTGTTACCTAGAGCTCTTCTCATTATAGGCGGTTCAAATGTAATTGTGTTACCCCGTAGGCCGTAATTTGGGTTGGAGGTAATACTGGGCTCCATGATAAGGTCGTCGCATCACGCTTCCATTCCTTGGTAGCCCTTTAAGTGTCTAGGTATTGATTGGTACCTTTCAACAATTCAGGGTATCCCCTGGGTAAGTGGGATCCCTTCGGTGTTCTAACTGAGTGTTTGTTATAGCTCTAGTGCTCTTATTACGACACTTCGTTCAACTATGTTGACTTTGATACCCTTTTTGGATTGCTCCTGGGTGTTGTTGATTACGCCGTCACATCCGGCTAACATTTATGAGAATGTTCAGTTGCCCCGCATTGCGGTCCTGGATTCAAATTATCCTATTTAGGGTTATATCGTCTCCCGTTCTTAGGTTAGACTATGGGTACTTCTCTTATGGTTTTAACCAGTTTGGATTCCCTTCGGTGGTGAACGGTATCCTCCGGTACCTTAGATGATCACTCTGGGTATCTCACTTTGTTCTTTGAACATTTATGTGTCCATGATAGGCATTGCCTTACTATGTTTAGACCGGGTATCCATTCCGGCTATTTCATGCTTTTGTTTCAAATTCTTGAGACATATCCAATGTCTTTAGCCAATTATTAGTGCTTCTCGCACTCCCTAACTCTTAATTGTTCTCCTGGAGTAAGTTCTTGACTCCTATTGATTGTAAGCTTATTTGAGTTCCTTCGATTATTGGGGTCTCCCTTTTGTTCGGGTTTGAATTCACTTATGATCCGTAGAACAGAGCTGACTACTTCCCGTGTTTCGTACACTACATGTATACATATGTGGGGTACCTTGTTGTGGGGTACCTTGTTGGTACGTTGCCACCTACCTGACTAACTCACAAAAGGGTCTGTCAGGCCCGCAAGCTCCTTCGGAGTGCGGTCATCCCATATCCCGTATTTGGGTACACTCGTAGTGCTCGTCACACGCCTAGGTGAAGTATTCTATTGTCGGCTCCTCTTGTATCATTCTATGATACTCACCGCGATTCTCCTGGTTTGGTTTAAAAAAAAGAACTGAGGTTTAAAAGAACAGTTTAAGGTTTTGAAAGAAAAGGTTTATGTTTGAAATAAGGTCTTGGGTTTTGAAAGAGATCTTCATGGTGTTTCCATGATTGAGGTCTAGACCAAGTCTAGCTTCTTGCTAACTGGTATGTTCGCCAATATGATGGTCAGGCCGTTAGGCCTTTCCAAGGCTTCGTCTCCAAAACTCTTAGGATTAGTGATCCTATATTTTCTTCAGTCTTCATGGTGGTACTTCAATAAGTACTTGTTGGTTGTCAAAGTTTCCCAATTTGCCTTGTAGTTGCTGCACTTGCCTTGGCAAGTGCACGGGTACGTCAGTTTTCAGGTTCACATGCACCGATTACGGTATTGTTTTCATCCGTATTTGGGGGTTTTATTGGATCTTCCATCCGTTTTTGGTCTTAGTGATCAATTCCTAAGTAGCTTCTCAGTGTCCTTGACATGATCGTCGTCAGTTCGGGTGCTTTCCCGATCCCTGTGGTACTTCCTGTACCTTGCCTTGTTGCTCGTTCCCACACCTTTGCGGGGTTACCGAGGTTTATCAGATCCTTAGGAACTACGTGGTAGTCCTGCTGGTGTATGTTTATGATCACTCTCATAGTTGTCCGAACTACGTTATTTGGGTATTGCAGCCCTTTAGGGTTGTATGTTTGGAGTTTATCCAACCTCGACTAATTCCTTAGTCGGTTTCTGTACCGTTGTTAGTATCATCACGCATGCAGTCCGCAGACTCTTTGGTCTCGGGTTTTGTTATTCCGCCTTTCCGCTTCAATGCGTAGTTGTGCTTCCCTTTTTTCGATGGCTACACATGGTTCTCGCGACTGCTAAGCACGTCGCCCCATGGTGCCGCAAATTTAGTTATCCTCTGGTTAGGATCTTCAATCTACTGCCGTTCAGTATAGTTATTGTCGTCGAAATAGAAACCGTCTTCGGGATTCCCAGTTCTTGGAATCTACCATATGATTGGTTCTTCCTCTTTACAATGTTTATCTTACAATTGCCAGATCGGATTTTCCCGAGTATAAGAGGTCTTTCCATCTCTCTGGCGTTCTTTCCCTAACTTTAAAACGGGGGTTGCGGAGGGCGGGATTGGTTATGTAGGTATCCAGATCACACTGGAAGTTCCTAACTAGCGTACCTCTCACGCTAACACTCAACCCTTAGCCCTAAGTCTCTAATTCCAACTCGGTATTTTCCTAAACTCGGTATTTAGACCATCAGAGCGAAGTATCGCTCTGATACCACTTTTTGTAACACCCCTACCGGTAATCACACCATTAACTCCTAACCCGTCTCCATTATCAATACACAAGCAGCGGAAATTCTACTACAACCGGGGGTGAAACAGTGCCGTTAGACACTCACGTGACTAACAAGGCCAATTCTCAACAACAACACAATACAATATCGGTCTGATGGGTCTTTACCGAGTACACTATACAAATGTTACATCCCGTTTCCTTAACACTTCTCAAACTAAATACAACCTTCAATTCCAATAAATACAAATACAATCTCAAATCCGTTCTATACCGAGTATCTACAATTCCCAAGTCTATCATTGACCTTTCGGTCTTACAAATCCACAATACAACAATTACAATTCTTATGCGACTACCCATAGCATTAACAACCCCGTCCTACTCTCGAACGGTTGACGGCTTCGTTGTACCTGGAAAATAATAACATTGCCCCAATGGGCTCAACAAAATTGCTGCATATGACTTCCGCATACCCCGCGTACTAGCGAGGGTACGCCGACTATTTGGTCGAGAGCATGCGGTTCATTTTATTTCAATCAGCATGCATACAACATACATTATATATGTACATTCACAATCAAAGTTCACAACGAACACAAACACTAACACACACATCAAGGGGTTAGTTTATTATGTTCCTTACTTAGGCTTGAGGGTTTCTACCTCACTATGCCTTACTCACTTGCTCATTGTCTCACCCACTCTCTTGGGTACTCTTACTCATAATCTCAACTCAATACACAAGTTACAACTCAATTCTCTCAAGTCTCAACTCAATACTCAACACTCAATTCGGTACCTCAATCAAATTCTCAAATCAAATACTCAAACCAATACTCTATCCTCAAAGGCATCTTTAAAGTCTTAGCCACGACCTCCAGGTAGGGTCATACACAAGACCCACCACCGGGCTTACTAATACAAAAGGAGCTATGCATTTAGTTCCTCAAGTTCACAAATGTCCAGTTCTCTACCGGACTACTCAAATTCCCAAAACTCCTCTCGAAGTCATTTCATAATCACAAGGATCAGCCTAGAGGTATCTCTCTCGATAACATCTATTGGCTTAGGGAATTCTCAATGTCTAGTATTCTAAGATTTAGGGTTTTACCCAACTTATGGAATACTCTCATGTTCGTGACATTGTTCATTTTAGTCAGTTCCTCTCATTGGGGTTCGACTATATTTCTAAGGGGTTTGGTGATCCCTTACCATACTTTACTTTGCCCAAGGTTCGTAATTTGAACAATTATCAATCCTCTAGTTAGAGGTTACTCATATACTTCCACTATTGGTTATTGTGTGGGTTAACTCAATTCGGTTCTCTAACCGTTATCGGGAGGTTACTACTCCCGTATACTTTCTCACGTTCTAGTGTGTTCATAGGTTTATGTTACCGTTTCTTGGTTTGATAGTTTTAGTGTGTTTACACGTTTTCATTAAGTCGCAACATGACTCGAGTCATGAATCAAACAAAACTCAACTATGAGTTGCACTACCATACACAATCAACATTCAGCAATTCATTCACAATTCACATTTCATGAATTATACAAACTTTAATTGAAAGAATACAACCCAACAAACAACCATACCATACAAGCACTAATAAGTGCACACAATCCGATTCGTGCATTTATCTTGTTAGGTGATCACACAATCAAACAAGCACACAAATCGGGGTAACCAAGTTAGGATACAGAGCATGAGGAAATCATACCTTTCACCGGGGTTAACTTTACCGGGTGTCCTCACGTTCCTTGGCTCACACTCGTTCCTCGAATCTTGTTCTGGAACCACTAATTACATGTTACATGGTTCAATTAATGTTAAGGTGTTACGGTATGTACATAGTTGCTACTCCCGTACTTTCCCCGTTATCCCGTTATTTCGGTTTAACTTAGTGTACTTAATTCCTTAACTTACTCACTCACTTCCAATTCTTTTTATACTTCTTAGGACCTTTATAAGTCACCAAACAACTCCTAAACATCATCTAAAACCAATGCCATTCAAACCCCCATCTTAAAAACCCTTACAAACACTCTCTGGTGAATTCTGGGGGTGGTCCCGGACCAGTACTTATGTGTACTTTCGGCTCATTTTTCTACCTGGTCCTGGACTTGGTCCTGGACTTAAGTCCCGGACCAATTCCTGCATTCACTATCGGGCCTTTTTTTGATGCGGTCCGGGACTTGGTACGTATCCTAAGTCCCGGACCCTGCTAAAAACTGCTATTAAGGTCATTTTTCAACCCCAAATCAACCCTTAATCCACCCCTAATCATTCCATAAACTTTCCACAAGTTTCCTACATAATTAAACACCTCAAAACACTCCTTAAACCACTCCAAATCTATGGTTTAATCCACCACCCAATTCTTGCTCAAATTCAACAAACTCACTTTTCACATTCTTGCATTTTACACACTTGTGCATTTCTATTTCCTTTTGGTAGTTCTTACCTCCTACCAACCTTACCAAATCACTCAATGACTATACCAATTTATTCCTAGATGTATACCATTCTAAAACCCAAGCCCAACTCCCATTTCCACTATTATAACACTAACTCTTTTTCTTGTAATTCCAAGTTTCTCACATGCTATTTGCTACAGATTTTGTACTCTCTTATATCCATTCTCCACCTACCATTTCAAGGCTATTAAACCACTCTACTCAACACTACTAACACCTAGATTCTTCAATTTACTAAGTCACCTTAAAACACTTATTTCCTATCGAAATTTCGCCATAACCTCCCCATAAACCTAGCATGTCCGAATTCACCATTCTCACCAATTTCATTCCTAATCTAGCCACACCCTACAAGGGTCCTACCAGCATTCAATATCAATCCAAAATTCACCAAATTACAATATAGCTCCAAAATCTTAATAAACCACAATATAACCACAAACTCAAATCATTTGGCTCCAAGGCCCTCAATTCAAACCAACAATTCACAAGATCTCTCAAAACCAACTAAACACATTATTTTTCATATTTCGGGTTCATTATTCAATTTAACCCATCCCAAATTCTTAAACAATCAAGATAGTTATTAAGGTAGTTTTCTTACCTTAAATTCATAAGTTCCTCTTTTAGTTCTCCTCTTGCTCTTCCTCTCCTCAAATCCGGTCAAGTGGGAATGAAGTTGCCAAACTCCATCCCAACATCCAAGGAACACAAAAATGCATTCAATTAATTCTCTAAACCCTTAGGAAACTCTAAATCAATTTAAGGGCTTAAAACACAAGGTTAGGGTTTACCTTTGGAGCTTTTTAGGAGGGGTTCTCACCCTTGAATCAAGAAGGGGATTACTCCACCATTGGAGGGTTTAAATATAGCTTAAAATCATGAAGAAAACAAGATGTGAGAGAGGGCAAAATCGGCCAGCTCTACAAGATGGAGAAAGAATGAGTTTTTCATGAATCTTTTTACCTTAGGAGAGAAAGAAGGCTCCAAGCTACCCATTGATGCTATTTTCTCTTCAAATGGGGAAAACCCATGGATATGAACTTCTTCATTTTTGAATTTTGAAAAGAGAGAAAGGTAGAGGAGGATGAGGGGAGTTCAAATATGTAATTTATTTTTCATTTGGAGCATGGAGTTGGCTAGAGCATGAGGTAGAAGAGAAGAAGCCATTGGAGCTTGGTGAAGAGCTCAAAATCGGCAGAATGGGGAAAGGGAGGAGGATGAGTACAGTGGAAGAGAAGAGGGAAGGAGAGAGAATAGAGAAATAAGGGTGAGAGAGAGGTTTTATTTACTTTTTTTGATTTTTACTTTATGCTTTTACTTTCTTCTTTTTTTTTTATTTTCTTAACTAGCTAGGTGGTGTGTGTGAGAGGCTCCATTCAGTCATAAAACCGGCCCCCACACTTACATATGCTGGAGCGTTTTTCGTCTTTTACAGAAAATGCCCATTAATTTACCCGGTTTTAGCACTATTCACTAACCGGGCCCGTTTTCCGGAATTTTCTCGTTTCTTTAATTTTATAGAATCTTAAGCTTCAATTAATGCTTAATTAGAGTTATTTGATGAAGTATAATTTTTACGGGTTTATTTGAACACTTAAAGTCATGTGTTCGGGTTTTCTCGAAAAACATGCGCTAAAGCTTTATTAGCGTTTTAATGCATTATTTGGATCCGTTTTCTTCGGGAGTTGTTCCCATATAATATTTAGGCATTATTAAGCCTTTTGAATTCATATAAGACCCTTGGAGAGGTTGTATTCCTCCTATGGTCACATAACGCTTGATTTAGCGTTTTTCGCTTTTTAAGCGTTTTTCTTGTTTCTTTTGGATTTATTCTTTTACCAAAATTCATTAGGCACTAATAGGCCCTCAATATCATATTAGAGTAATTTAACCACCACCCTAAAAAGTCCGGGGTATTTCACATGTGTTGTTGGTTCACTTGTTCTCAATTGATATATCTTGTATTCTTGAACATTTCTGATGTTGATAGTCGTTGCTAAATTGTGTTGGTGTTCATTGTGTACTAGGAGCCCTGCTGGAGCTCTGTAGACAGGTGCCCGACTGGTAGGGCATTAGTCATGACCTGAGTGTGCTTGCAACCTTGCGTACTAAGCCACTCGTTTACCTGTTTACCTAATCTTCATACTTAGATAAACATATCATATAAACGACACAGGTTTGCTATCATCAAAACCTATGGAACTTGACTTAACAGTTACAAATTGTATCTGAGCTGACTAGAGACCGCGTTGGGGTGGACTACCCGACACCTACCGAGGAGGTCCATGGGACTTGGATGTTAGTCTTGCAACGAGGATGTTGCATTCTTTAAGTGGGGGAGTATGTGATACCCCCATCCTACAACGAGATATGAGCAATAAGAGAGTGTTTTATATGGATGTATATGTGTTGACTACAACAATAAAGCCTTCAACTTTTAAGACCAAGTGAGAACAAAAGGCTTAAATAGGGATCGCAATGGGTGACGGGTGCCCGTTTCACCCGACCACCTAACCTGCTAAAACGGGTGAAAAACTTGAAAAAAACAGGTGAAAAACGGGTGACGGGTCGGGTGAACATTTTTCACCTGGTCACCCGACCTGTTCACCCGACCCGTCACCCGTTTGTATTATATTAAATAAAAAATATACTTATCTTATATTTATTGAGATAACTTGGAAATATTTTGGTTAACACTCTATGTTTTAAGTATGTTATTGACATTAGTTTATGTGGTATGTATTGTTGAACAAATATGAGTGTATTTTTTTTGAAAAATAAAGCTTTTATTAGGTGTTAAAGACAAAAAAATACTTGCTGAAAAAAAACGGGTGACGGGTTCACCCACCCGGGTGACGAGTGATGAAGTTACGGGTGACTGGTTGGGTGGTGCGGGTAAAAAACGGGTGACGGGTCGGGTGAAACGTCACCCAACCCGAACCTGACCCGTTGCCATCCCTAGGCTTGAAGGGGCTAGTTTTCAAGCCCGAATGGCTTGGGAGGTAGGTTGTTAGATAGTTGACCATATAGGGTGTTACAAAAGCCTCCTCATGAATCTCCACATCCTCACAAGTCTCCATAGCTTTGCTACAAGGTTTAAATCCTGGGTGGGCACTTCAGCTCATCAAATAGATTCCTAAGTGGCTCCACGTCATCCAAATCCTCTGTATCACTACTTGTCTAGGAGTTCTCCAAACCTGCAATGGGGGAGTTGAATCGACGTTTTCCAGCCTCGATGCTTCATAACTTCCCTCGACTCTACCACTCTCTTTATCTCCCCCTAACTATATATTGGCTAAGAATTCCTTCTAGTAGTGGGTCCCAACTCCCCATGGCCCTGCCGCTAGGATCCTGGATACATATTGATTTATAGTCGTTTGGCCTAACGGGATCTAATCATTCTGGCGCTCAGGCCTACATGAAACAAAGTTCTCTTACCAGTGATAATATCCATCCTGTCTGTAGACACAAAAATTCTCACCCCATAAAGCAAATTCCAAAAATAAGAGGGGTCGTCGCCTTTCTTTTTCAAAAAGTATCAACGCGCGTGCCAAAACGAAACCATCATTTTTTGACAAAATTCTTAAATCATTTTTCAAAGCGTTTCAGAAAAACCCAACTTTTCGAAAATAAATTTTCAAACAATAATATGTCTTAAACCTACCCTTTTGTTTAGTTATCTATTTAGTATTGTCAATTAAATTTCGATAGTTGTGAGCATTTCATTTACTTTATTTTGTCATTTTTCATGATGATATTTTACTATCTCATTTTCTAGTCAGACAAGCCTGGTTTTAATCTAGTGTTCGGTCGAACCCAACTTAGCCCAGTATCCAAGGCCCATATCATCACTTGCTCCATCTTGACAAGCACAGCCCACGTCCAAAGGCAAGCACAGCCCACGTCCAAAGGCTGCCTTTTAAACAAAAAACCCTACTGTTCCCTCGGGATCCATCTACAGTAGCCTCCTCTGGGGACGATCGAACGGAACAGGTTCCCGATGGGAAATACCCCTCCAGCCTCCTACTCCTGAGGGAACTGATCCGAAAAACCCTAACTACGATTCCATTCTCTTCCTCTCTCAGTCGGCTGCCTCCTTCATTCTCTCACTCACGGTAATTTGCAAGCCAACACCCGTGACAAGGAACCCACAAGCCCTGTGTCTTATTCATTCTCTGGCTCCCGCCGGTAACAAGAGACATATACGCTCCACCTTTCTTCATTCCCTTCATTGTCGACTTGACGGGCGAAGCAAGGAATATACATTTCCGCTTCCACCTCCATTATCCTTGCGGTTCACTCACTCCTCTTAACCCAACTCCCAGTCATCGCTCTTCATCGCTGTCAACGCCAACGACCACCTTGAATCCTCTCCTGAAAACCCACACCAGATTTTCTCCCCACCGATCACACCTCATGACTCCAGATTCTTGACTGCATCTTACAGACCCATCCGTCTCATTTCTTGTCGCTGACGACCAGAAGACAACGACGGTTTGAAGTGTGGAGAAATTTAACTTTCTACGCCACTTCCGATACCAACCACCAGACTCCGGCGTACTCCCTTGATCATCATTCGCATCACCTCTGTTTCTCGTCCCCTTCTATCTGCTCCTCCAGATGCCAAGCTCGATCGTCGTCGACGTCCATCAACCTAACTCGTCACTGGTTTTGTGGCTATTTTTCTCTTCAAATCTCTATTTTGGTGGCTAAATCATTCACTGCCAACTCCAGCCTTCTCCATCGACAAGAAAACCTTGGCGCCGATATCATCTTTATCACCCCTAATCTCTAAAAAATTCTCGAGATGAACCCAAGAATCTCGTCCTCTGTGTGTATTGGAATTCGCTATTCACGAAGCTTACTCGATGGCTGATTTCCACCGTCTCCTCTACCGGCCTTGAGGTTCAAAGCGGTGGCCGATTAATCTCGACGGCCAGAACCAGGCGATTCCTCGAGACATTTCTCTCTGGTGGCAAGGCATTCGTAGGTCCTGAACCATTTGGGGAAGTATTGAATTCATCTTCCTTCTTCGTGTTTTATTTGGCTATTTTCAAATGAAGTTACAGGTTCTATATGATATTTTATCTTTGCTTGGGTATCGTATTCGTTCGATTACTTTAACTAGATGTTTCAATCTGTTAGCCGTCTCAGTTTGCTAGAAAATGGTTAGACTCGAATCTGGTTCGTTAGTGCATTTTTTTGGGGCCGAGATTTGATACCCTTCTGTTTGGCGTTTCGAGTTTGACCTCTTTAGTCGTTTGTGATTCGGGTCTCATCCCTTTACCGGTCTTCTGGGAGTCAGACTGTGCGTTAGACCTGTGTTTGACACTTTTTCTGGTGTCCTTCGCTTGGCACCTCTAGCACACGACTAATGTCGTTTCCGGTGATTAACTTGTTGTACATTTACGTAGGCATCTCTACTACCGTTGTCCATTGTGCTATTTGTTTAAATTCGAAGCAGTACTTACCTCTGCCTTTGTGCTCTTTTTGCTGAGGT
The DNA here is from genome assembly GCA_023374045.1 of Limonium bicolor. Taxonomy (NCBI): domain Eukaryota; kingdom Viridiplantae; phylum Streptophyta; class Magnoliopsida; order Caryophyllales; family Plumbaginaceae; genus Limonium; species Limonium bicolor. Next base: position 118,092,183 of record CM041778.1, read on the forward strand.
ACCGTGAGAATTGAACCGGGCCTGCTTAACTTGGATTTGATTTTGGCCTTTGTAGAATGAACACCAATAGACTTTGGACCTCGCGACAACTCTTTATGGGTTTGGAAATGCACATTTGTCAGCTACTTTTGATTATAACACGTTTAAGAATTTGCCCCCTTACGCATGGTTGTTGACCCGGCAAGTGTTTTGCTTCTGATTTGCGCGTGTCTTGCTTCTGCCGTCATTACTTGGCCCTTTGCACATTGATATTGGTTGGAAATTATGTTGCTCACGGCATTATCATTTGCCCCTTTGAGTATTAAGTTACCTCTTTGCGTTTCGATATCTGTTTGGAAGCAATATTGATTCCAGCACAAATTCCCCTTTGGTTATTTATTTAACTCGACGCACTGCTGACACTTTATTTTCACATTTGACCGAGGTACACACGTTCGATTGGATCGGGATGCGCTTGATTGATGGTTGTGCTTGCTTCACCTGGAGTTTGACCTTGGACTTTGTTGATGCGGGCGGGCTGGATGTTTCCTCTTATGGGTTTGGAAATTCCATCTCTCAACCTTCACTACTAATTCAACTGCCTTCAATACTTAATTGCCCCTTGCGCATTGATATTGGTTTGGAACGTAAGTTGAAACTAGTGAATAACTTGTCCCTTTCGTTCTTAGATAAGAACATGAATTGGGTTATAGTTACCTTATGATATAATTGTTATAATTCATTCATCATTTCGGCATGTTGGATGTCCTTATTAATTCTATCTATCATCTAGAGGGAAATGATACCCCTTCTAGGTATGATCCCACATGACTCACAATCCCACCCCTTTTGATACTACACTTCGGTTTGAGCCATAATCTAGCATGATGAATTAATCTGAGTTTCATCCCCTTTGCTTGATTTATCTTACAATTCATAGCATTTGTTGGTAGCTTGAAACTCTTTTCTATGTTCTCGTTGGGGTGTGGGAGATGATTAGATTGCCCCCTTTCCTCCCATTGAGAGGGGCCGTATGATCCCATTGCACACACCCTAACCCCCTTACATTTCATTACTAATAAATCTCGTATTTCTTGGTCTATGTTCCATGGCATGTACGTATTTCTTGAGGAACGAGGAATTGCTCGGGGATTAAGGAGCTGGACCTTGGCTAGGACTACCGGGACTCTCCCATCAAACATAAAAAAAAACGGTTGGTGTATCTCTTCGGGATCCCCTTCAGCTCGAGTGAGGCGGCGTCGATGCGACCCCCCATAGCAGCTTGTTTTTTTTTATTCAAAAACTTTAATTCTTATCATGAATTGTAAGTTGTCTATTAATTGTGTTGCCTAATATAGTTTTGGGTTTCATAATTTTGTACACTCGTTGGTATGATTGTTGTTCTTCTGACTATCTGTTGTACATATTCTTGACTGCTTGCCTTTACATGTTCGATTCAATAATGCATTGGTCGTCTTCATTTATTTGTCAACTTTGTATTATAATTGATAGATCGGCTTAGCACAGATGGCCATAGAATAGCTTTTAGGTTTGCCCACTTATTTCTGGACAAAGTCCAGTTTAGAAAAGCTTCTAGGTCCGGGGATGTTTCTCACTCAAACGGGCCGTAGAGTTTGGTCGGTGGGGAATGCCCTTCTTTTATAAATTTTCCAAACAATCCATAATTGTCAGAATAAAACTCACAATCAATGATTCGTTTCAACCAATAAAAATTCAATTCAAAACCCAAAATTCAATTCCAAATTCAGCTCAAAAATTCAATTTCAAACCAATCTTTCTCATCAAACACACTCCAAAATCAATCCCTCCCATACTCACACATCATACCCGACTTCAAATCAATCCCTTTCACACTCTCTCATCAAACACACTCCAAAATCAATCCCTTTCACACTCTCTCATCAAACACACTCCAAAATCAATCCCTCTCATACTCACACATCGTACACTCTTCAATATCAAGCTCTTTCATACTCTCTCATCAAACACTCACAAACCATCTCTCTCATACTCTCATCAAACACTCTACAAAATCAATCTCTCTCACACTCTAGCACCAAACATACTTCAAAATCAGCTCCCCTACTCACTCATCGAACACATTTCAAATGCAATCCTTCCCCCACTCACTCATCAAACACTCTTCATACACAATTCAAAATTCATTCCAATCCAATGTCAATCCCAACTGCAAGTCATTCAGTTTGAGGCCCAATAATTAAATTCATTATGGCCCCACTTCCAAACTTGGCCCACATTTCTAGGTCCTAACCTGGCCCATTTTCCAAGGCCCAACCTGGCCCGCTTTCCAAAGCTCAACTCGGCCTATGTTTCAAGGTCCAAACCTGGCCCGCTTTCCAAAGCCCAATTCGGCCCACTTTTCCAAGGCCCAAACCTGGCTCATCAGTCCAAATTTGGCACACAATTTCAATTCAACCTCAATTCATTTTCAATTCAGAATCAATCTAAAACCGATTCAATCCCATCTCCAATCCAATTTCAATCCAAAATCAATTCAATTTCAATCTGATTTCAATTCAATTCTCAATTCGACTCCGATTCAATCTCAATGTAAATCCAATTCGATTCAAAATTCTTCTCATTCCTAATTCAATTCAATTTCATTTCAATCCTGAATAATTCCAAACATCATAAATCTCAAATTCCTTAAGACTTCAAACTCCTTGAACTTCGAAACTCCGAAGAACTCAAGCATCTCGAATCTCTAAATGTCTCAACAGCTCAACAGACTCGAACGTCTCAGCAGCTCAACAGACTCGAACGTCTCAGCGGCTCAACAGACTCGAAAGTCTCAACAGCTCAACAGACTCGAATGTCTCAGCAGCTCAACGAACTCGAACAGCTCCATAGACTCAGCAAACTCAAACACCTCAAAACCTTCAGCTTCTCACACCCTGATCACCTTCAAAATTCATAACCCTTTCAAGTCTTGATCATCTTATAGACCCGAGCGTCTCACAGACTCCGTCATCTTAAGATTTTAAATGTCTCACAGACCCGAGTGTCTCACAGACTTTTTGCACCTCAAACTCCAAAATAAACCCGACAATTTGTCAAACCTCACAAAATGACCACAAAACCTCTTTGACGCCTCAAAGACCCAAAAGGTCAAAAGCCCGATTCCTTCAAAACCCCAAAACTCCCAAACCTCCAAAACCTGAACTACGTAAGGTTTGATCTCAACAGGGAGTTGAGTACGTAGGCAGCCCATCTAGGGTGCGACCCCATTCCAAACAAAAAACCCTTTTCCCCCTCTAAGGTGTTCTTCATACCTCTCAAAACACTCAACCTTCTTCGGCTCTCACAAACTTCAAACCATCAGACTCCAAGTCTTGTTTATTCACTCTACCCCAGAATTTCCTAAATCTTCATTCTATACTCCTCCGAATTCCCCAATTCCCTCTTCTAGGCGTTGGCTCGGCAGAAAAGCTCGCCTCATCCACTCTCTCTCTCTTTCCTCTTCCTAATCCTATCCTTGGCTTTTAAATGAATCTCTTTAAATAAGGTTTTGAAAGAAGGCAATCCCGACAATTGGAGACCGAGGTTTCCTCGGGCACCAAGCCGAAGTCGTGGTCATTGCCACTTCTAAGGGGTGTAACCCAGTGCGAACCCATAACAGAATCTCCAGTATGATCAGATAAGTCCTATCCATAGGCAACAAATCATCAGAGTCAATTAACGGTTCTTTGAACCCTTCTCTTCCCTTCCTAGTTCCTTAGGTCAAACTAGGTGGCGACTCTAGTCAATTTCCGCCCTTAGGGCATAAGTCCGCGTGGAGCCCATTGAGAGCGGGTGTAGTGCTCATTAGCATTCCCCATAAGCTTTCTGGGAAAGACGGACGATGTAGTAGGTATTTGAGGGATGCCAGAATAACGGGTTTTCACCCTCCACAGAATGGCATTTTCTAGGATCTCGGCTTTTCAGTCAGTCAGATCATTCAGATAGACCCCCCCTCATACCGAAAAATCACCCTCCACAGAATGGCGACTCTGCTGGGGAAAACTTGAGTAAGTTTTTCTCATAAACTTGGTCAAGGAAGACTGAACTCCATTCAAAATTGTCGGGACCTCCCAACTTCTTTCAAAACCTTCAAGAGATTGATTTCCAAACCTTTAGGATTACTCTACTCCACACTTAGAGTGTGCTTTGTGAGGATAGTTAGGACGAGTGTTTAGAGTTCGAAATTGACTTTGATTATCACATGTGTGCTTCGACCTTTGCATGCTTCACTCTTGTTTACTATTGTGTGTTTACTGTCTTATGTTTACTGCCCTTCATTCATGATATAATTGCTTATTTACGGTTTTGTAAATGGGGCCTTCGTAGAAAGGAGCCAACCCATTGTTGCATCGGGTAGTTTAGGAACATGCATTCCTCTGTGTCACCTTTACTATCTGCGGGCGGGATTAACAATTGGTCCACAATTGATTCCCTCTGAGTATGGGTCCTTCGTAGTTAAGGAGTAAACCCACGAGGTGGTATGGCCGTAGTTGTCTACACCTTGAAACAACTCAGGATCCTTTCTAACACATTTTTGAGTCAAAGCCAGCATATAGTAAGCTATGAGCCTTCAGTGTCCAGCTGCCTAATCCGGTGTCTAGGATGGGTTTTACGGGTAGTCACCCCCTTGTATGCCGCCTGTCTGACCACCCTTCTACCTTACCCTGAAGATTGCATGGGCTCAGTTCTCCATTGTTCTTCTGCACCACGGGTGTCTCTAAAGCCCAATGTCACGCTACACGTCCATAGAGGATCTTGTATTTACCGGATACCCATACATGGCACAACGTAGTTAGTGAATAATCTGGACTTTAGACACACCTGACCGTGCAGATGACGAGAGACCCGTTTCCCATGCAATACTTCCCCGAGTTTCCCGAAAGTGGGGTGTTGTCGGATCATCACTGGCCGTGGCGCGTGTTTCCTAGTCATCTCGGGTATCCTGACCTTTCGAACTTAAGCACTCCGGTTTTTCTTGATGACGTGCCCCACAAGGCATAACAGAGATAAATCCCGAGAGATGAACAGTGAAGGGACGACGGTTCCCCCGGTGGTATGGAAGCATCGATTGACCTGGAAAGTGATTATCCCAACATTAACGCTTATATCTCCACATAAAAATCAGCCACAATTTTTCACTTTGCGCTTACATCTATGTGTGATCACGTTTCAAAAAATTAGCAAAAATCAGAAAATGAATCATGTCGAACGCTCCAATGAAATATCTTCAAAGCCGTTCATCTCGATTGATTTCAGAAAAATAATAATGATTTTCAAAATTGTTATTTCCATATTTCCAAAACAGTTTTCAAAACGGTTTCAATCAAAGTCTTCCAGAAAACAAACTTTGTCAAACGGTTTGCAAAGAATAGATTTCAAAAATCTTCTACTTACAAATGATTTTCAAAAAAATGTTTTTCACAAATGTGGTTTCAAAAATAATCTTCACAAACAGATTTCAAGGAAACCTACTTTACATGAACGAATTTCAGAACAACATTTTTCATGGATTTTATTTCAAAATAGTTTTCAAAAAACAGTTTTCAAATTTTATTTTCACAAATGTATTTCAAAATAAATGATCTAGTCCCCATGTTGTGACCCACTATTTTTGAAGTTCAACCCACCTTCAAAAGCAGCGGTCATTACTGTGGAGCGTACTACTCATTTCGTGTTTTCACAAAAGTGGTGGATTTTCACAATGATTTTGTGCTCGATCATTCACCTTTCCTTTCTCAAAAAATCCCTCATTCCCCTCGTCAGAGCAAGTGGAGCAGCACGAAGATCGACTACGCGGATCGAGCTGAAGGCCAGAGGCGCACCAACCCGTGGAGCTAGCCGAGCGACATAAGACTAGTGACACCGGTTCGAGTTCAAACTGTTGAAAATCAGAGGAACACCAACCTAGGTCAAACAACATGAAGACTAGCAACAACCGCTTAGGTTTGAAATTGTTGAGAGTCAGAAGAACACCAACCCGTATCTCTTAATCACAGTGTCACTTTGCTGCAAGAGCCCAAAGACGAACGAGCAACCAAGAGCCCGAAGACGAGCGAACAGCCAATCGAGAGCTGAAGACGAGCGAGCAGTCAACCAGAAGTTCGAGCGTGAGTAGTCAATCAGAAGCCTGAAAGGACCAGAAGAGTTCAGAAGAAGTTTTTTAAGCTCGAACTCCCCCATTTAATGACTTTTAGAATTGATGTATAGGTTTTCCCCTAGCATTCTTTCCTCTCTTGTCAATTTCCGAATACTGCATGTATAGGTTTATACATTCCCTCTGAGTTTATTTAGATCAATGTGTATAGGGTTCCCCACTCCCTATTTTATTTGCGAATGACCGAGCGTCGAAATTCGTACTGAGAAAACCCACCACTTCGAAAGCACGTCTTTTCAAACTATTTTCTAAAAACTTGATTTCTTTTAGCACATACAACTTGCTTCTTCCCATTTTTTTGGTCATTTCGCATTCATTAATCATGTATGAATCATACTCACCTCAGAAAAATTGCATAATCACATGTTGCATTCCCAACACACACACTCACACGAGCATTCATCCCATTTTTCAAGCATGCTAACATTTGTCAGATTATTCTTTCTACAGTGATGGTCGTGTTTGCAGGTGAATAACTGCCTTTGCCTATGAGTGGCGACATGATCTTCGAAGTGATAGCGAGAAATACCGGGCATTCAAGCTTTTTTTTCCCATTCAGCATACCATGTACATAGAGACCAACAACCACAAAAAAGCATACACAAAAAAAAATCCAAAAAAAAAATGTACATCCGAAAATCCAAAAAAAAATTCGTACATCCGAAAATCCAAAAAAAAAATCATACATCCAAAAATCCAAAAAATCATACCTTCAAAAATCCCAGAAAATGCAGCCCATGTCATATCAGTGGGTCACCATGCGGGAGTTGTCACTCCCTAAAAGTCCCAAGATTCAGGAGCCAATCACCAACCTGACCTCACTCGAGAATTACTTCTTCGACAACAATCACCACAACTCGACCACCTTCAGAGCCAACAATGACGGGATGAGCTTCATGAACCGTAAGCTGAATTCGGCTCAAGCGAGACTAGTCATAACCTTACCACTCATGCATTGCATCCAAAAAAAAACAAACAAAAAAACATTCAGTCAACCATCTCAATTCATCATTTTCAGCATTTCATGCATCCTATACATGGTAATTCCATATTACCACAATACATCGCATGGTAGATAATTGCATTTGCATACTCCCATATCGAAACGACATCTTCGGGAAAATCATGAGAGATTGATTGAACAGAGTGCGTGAACCCCTTAACTCTCGACCCGTCAATGAGTACAAGGGTCCAATCAAAATCAGCACCACAAACCAAGTGAGTAGTGTGCGAAGAGCGGTATTTTCCTTTGAATTTCAAATGAATGTTTTGGACAATCCAATGAGTGATGAGGAAAGATAGAGTGAGTCCACAGAGGTAAAACCACGAGCGACTTGTGCTTTCCTTCAGCACATGGAGAGGCACAATTCATAGCGAGATCAATGTCGATAAACAGGATACGAACTGTGATTCATGCAAAGATCCGAGAATAGTAAGAAAACAATCATTGACTAATGAGGATGACGAGGCACTTAGGAATAAAAATCCCCACAAAACCAAAAGCTTGGACTGCCCTTTACACAACCCTTTAGTGAGCCCCGCTGAGCCTTTCATGAAAAACTCTTTCTTCAGAAACTCCACAACATGCCAACCCACGTACATATACTTACTTGCCCTTGTAATAGAGGATCTCAAAGGAGCCGGAGCCATGGTCCCTCCCCACCATCTTCCACAAAAACAATGAAATGTTCGAAGAAATCAGTGAGTCAAGGCAACTCCAAGGCCAAACACCAAAAGGAAAGCCAAAAATGCTCAAGAAGATCGATAAGTCAATGCAACTTTGAAGCGGAGAGCCAAAATGCAAAGCAAAAATGCTTGAGAAAGTTGATGAGCCAAATGCAATTTCAAAAACACAAAAATGAGAAGAAAAGTTCAAATCGTATGCCAGAAGAGGCAAGAAGGAGAAATCCAAACCAAAAGGACCAATGATGTCCCGAAGAAACCGATAAGGGGTTATAAAAACCCGTCTAATCATTCCACCCATGGCAAAGGCGAAACATGTCCTCTATTGCACAAAAGCTCCACGATTCCTGAACAAATCATCCAATCCTATGCAACGTACATCATACCCCTCAGCCCCATTACAACCCAATAAAGACCTCCGACTCATAAGTCGATGAGCATTAACTGAAAGTATCGGATCTGAAACATGAATCATAAGTTTCGTGCTTGTTATCAACATGTCCCACCTCACAATACAGGGACTATGAGCGAATGAGTGCGACCTTACTTCACAAGGTCTTCCGAGTGCGAGTGACTCTTTAATCAAAGCACCAAATCATAAACAGCTTACCCCATCGCAGGTGAGGAATTTGTAAGGATCGGAAAGTCCAGAACTTCGAAAAAAATTCTAAGGAAAATACTGCTCCGAGCGTCGAGAGTATCATTACACCATTAGCACACACAACTAGACTCACGAGAGATTGACCCATATACCTCCATGAGAGGAAATTGATTCGTGCACTCGAGTTCAACAATCACTCAAGATCGAACCGAAGATGTCTTATATTCGTAAACCCATATTAATAGAGATAGGAACGTACCTTCTCTCCAAAAACTGTATGTGCATTTTGCATCGTGTCTAGCATTTAATACTTGCATGCACCATAATCATTTCATCTTCAATATCTGACTGGTAAGAATTCTACCTAGTCTCGCTAAAAGTCGACCTCAGTTGCAGTTGTGAAGCGTAACTTTCGATCAAAAGATGTCAACTAGAGCCATCATTGGCCATCATCAAGCTATATCGAACCATCTTGGAGCCATTCTGGGCTATCCTCGAGCTACATCGAACCAAACAGGAGCCACCCGGAGCCATGCGAAGACAATTCGGAGCCATCTAGCGTCATGCTCGAGCCTTGTCGACACCACTCCCAAAGCCAAGCTGGAGCCATACGGGAGCCATCCTCAGACATTGAGACCATCCCTAAAGCTACACGGGGCCATCCCATCCGTTCAAGAACAATACCAGAGCCATCTCAAAGCAGGTCAGAGCCATTTCGTCACCAAGACCTTGCTCACAGAGCATCGAACTACGTATGGTCTGATCTCAATCTGGAATTGAGTACGTAGGTAGCCCGTCCAGGGTGCGACCACATCAAAGGTGAAAACTTCCCTTTTTCCCTCGGTGTCATCAAAGTGAACCAACCAAAGCATCGTCATGCTCAATCAGCACAAGGTCATCCCGGAGCCATCCATGGAAATCCTGGAACCATGATGGGAACTCCCAACAAAGTCATGCAACTGTGTTTCATCATTCACTCGTGAAAAACCATTCACTCACTACAAAGTCCACAACAAATCCCGTCAAACAACAATAAATTCATCATCGGAGCCATCAAACCACCCTGAAAAAAATCTCAAGGCAAATCAAAGCCCACAAACTGCCACAAAATCACCAACCATGTCAAACCCACCAACCACCTCGAGACCATTGGTCACACGGGAGCCATCAGTGCATACCAGAGCCATCAGTGCATACCGGAGCCATCAAAGCATGCTGGAGCCATCTCAGATCCTTGAAGCCATGCCGGAGCCACCAGAGCCATCCCGAAGTTTTGATGTAACTCTAGAGCCATCTGCTCACACAAAAAACCTACACCCACAAACAAGGGAGTTTAATTCAATTATACATTGGTTAATCACCTCACATCACATATCATCTGCATATACCCACAAAATTTGCTCACCATCTGACGCATCTTCACACCCCGCTAGGCAGCTATTGCGCTACTAGTGCGGTCGAATTTTTCATTTTAACACCTGCTAGACAGCTTTGCGCTACTAGTGCGGTCGAATTTTTCGTTTACACCTGCTAGACAGCTATTGCGCTACTAGTACGGTCGCCTTTCATTTTACACCTGCTAGACAGCTATTGCGCTACTAGTGCGGTCGAATTTTTCGTTTTACACTTGCTAGACAGCTATTGCGCTACTAGTACGGTCGCCTTTCGTTTTACACCTGCTAGACAGCTATTGCTACTAGTGCGGTCGAATCTTTTGTTTTAACACCTACTAGACAGCTATTGCGCTACTAGTACGGTCGCCTTTCATTTTACACCCGCTAGGCAGCTATTACGCTACTAGTGCGGTCCTGTGTCGTTTTCCTCCACTAGGCAGCTATTACGCTACTAGTGCGAGATCGTTCACTTCATAACCCGCTAGGCAGCTATTACACTACTAGTGCGTTCCGCCTTTTTTCCTCCACTAGGCAGCTATTACGCTACTAGTGCGAGATCGTTCACTTCATAACCAGCTAGGCAGCTATTACGCTACTAGTGCGGTCCCGCCGTTTTTCCTCCACTAGGCAGCTATTACGCTACTAGTGCGAGATCGTTCATTTCATAACCCACTAGGCAGCCATTACGCTACTAGTGCGGTCCCGTTGTTTTTTCCTTCACTAGGCAGCTATTACGCTACTAGTGCAAGATCGTTTCACACCCACCTGCTAGGCAGCTATTACGCTACTAGTACGGTACACAATGAAAAGTATTATAGGCTCGTCATAAGTCCTATAGCTAGATATCAAGAGGTCTAGTTGAGGCTCGTCATAAGTCCTCGTACTTTCAATTGCATTATAGGCTCGTCATAAGTCCTATAGCTAGATGTCAAGAGGTCTAGTTGAGGCTCGTCATAAGTCCTCGTGCAGCCCAATCAATCAAATTGTTAGTATCATAGGCTCGTCATAAGTCCTATGGCTAGATATCAAGAGGTCTAGTTGAGGCTCGTCATAAGTCCTTGTACTTTCAATTGCATTATAGGGTCATCATAAGTCCTATAGCTAGATGTCAAGAGATCTAGTTGAGGCTCGTCATAAGTCCTCGTGCACCCCAAGCCAACCCTATTGTCAGTATCCTAGGCTCGTCATAAGTCCTAGGGTTAGATATCAAGAGGTCTAACTGAGGCTCGTCATAAGTCCTCGTACTTTCAATCGTATTCATACACTCACAGTCGCATCCAATGCACCACAAACCATAGTGAGAATTTTTGGCGCTCTCTCAACCTTGATCCAATTCTGCAAACCTTGTAGAATTGAATCAAGGGGAGCCATCTGTAGACACCAAAAATTCTCACCCCATAAAGCAAATTCCAAAATAAGAGGGGTCGTCGCCTTTCTTTTTCAAAAAGTATCAACGCGCGTGCCAAAACGAAACCATCATTTTTTGACAAAATTCTTAAATCATTTTTCAAAGCGTTTCAGAAAAACCCAACTTTTCGAAAATAAATTTTCAAACAATAATATGTCTTAAACCTACCCTTTTGTTTAGTTATCTATTTAGTATTGTCAATTAAATTTCGATAGTTGTGAGCATTTCATTTACTTTATTTTGTCATTTTTCATGATGATATTTTACTATCTCATTTTCTAGTCAGACAAGCCTGGTTTTAATCTAGTGTTCGGTCGAACCCAACTTAGCCCAGTATCCAAGGCCCATATCATCACTTGCTCCATCTTGACAAGCACAGCCCACGTCCAAAGGCAAGCACAGCCCACGTCCAAAGGCTGCCTTTTAAACAAAAAACCCTACTGTTCCCTCGGGATCCATCTACAGTAGCCTCCTCTGGGGACGATCGAACGGAACAGGGTTCCCGATGGGAAATACCCCTCCAGCCTCCTACTCCTGAGGGAACTGATCCGAAAAACCCTAACTACGATTCCATTCTCTTCCTCTCTCAGTCGGCTGCCTCCTTCATTCTCTCACTCACGGTAATTTGCAAGCCAACACCCGTGACAAGGAACCCACAAGCCCTGTGTCTTATCATTCTCTGGCTCCCGCCGGTAACAAGAGACATATACGCTCCACCTTTCTTCATTCCCTTCATTGTCGACTTGACGGGCGAAGCAAGGAATATACATTTCCGCTTCCACCTCCATTATCCTTGCGGTTCACTCACTATCCTCTTAACCCAACTCCCAGTCATCGCTCTTCATCGCTGTCAACGCCAACGACCACCTTGAATCCTCTCCTGAAAACCCACACCAGATTTTCTCCCCACCGATCACACCTCATGACTCCAGATTCTTGACTGCATCTTACACACACCCATCCGTCTCATTTCTTGTCGCTGACGACCAGAAGACAACGACGTTTGAAGTGTGGAGAAATTTAACTTTCTACGCCACTTCCGATACCAACCACCAGACTCCGGCGTACATCCCTTGATGTCATTCGCATCACCTCTGTTTTCTCGTCCCCTTCTATCTGCTCCTCCAGATGCCAAGCTCGATCGTCGTCGACGTCCATCAACCTAACTCGTCACTGGTTTGGTGGCTATTTTTCTCTTCAAATCTCTATTTTGGTGGCTAAATCATTCACTGCCAACTCCAGCCTTCTCCATCGACAAGAAAACCTTGGCGCCGATATCATCTTTATCACCCCTAATCTCTAAAAAATTCTCGAGATGAACCCAAGAATCTCGTCCTCTGTGTGTATTGGAATTCGCTATTCGCGAAGCTTACTCGATGGCTGATTTCCACCGTCTCCTCTACCGGCCTTGAGGTTCAAAGCGGTGGCCGATTAATCTCGGCCAGAACCAGGCGATTCCTCGAGACATTTCTCTGGTGGCAAGGCATTCGTAGGTCCTGAACACATTTGGGGAAGTATTGACATTCATCTTCCTTCTTCGTGTTTTATTTTGGCTATTTTCAAATGAAGTTACAGGTTCTATATGATATTTTATCTTTGCTTGGGTATCGTATTCGTTCGATTACTTTAACTAGATGTTTCAATCTGTTAGCCGTCTCAGTTTGCTAGAAAATGGTTAGACTCGAATCTGGTTCGTTAGTGCATTTTTTTGGGGCCGAGATTTGATACCCTTCTGTTTGGCGTTTCGAGTTTGACCTCTTTAGTCGTTTGTGATTCGGGTCTCATCCCTTTACCGGTCTTCTGGGAGTTAGACTGTGCGTTAGACCTGTGTTTGACACTTTTTCTGGTGTCCTTCGCTTGGCACCTCTAGCACACGACTAATGTCGTTTCCGGTGATTAACTTGTTGTACATTTACGTAGGCATCTCTACTACCGTTGTCCATTGTGCTATTTGTTTAAATTCGAAGCAGTACTTACCTCTGCCTTTGTGCTCTTTCTGCTGAGGTACCGTGAGAATTGAACCGGGCCTGCTTAACTTGGATTTGATTTTGGCCTTTGTAGAATGAACACCAATAGACTTTGGACCTCGCGACAACTCTTTATGGGTTTGGAAATGCACATTTGTCAGCTACTTCTGATTATAACACGTTTAAGAATTTGCCCCCTTACGCATGGTTGTTGACCCGGCAAGTGTTTTGCTTCTGATTTGCGCGTGTCTTGCTTCTGCCGTCATTACTTGGCCCTTTGCACATTGATATTGGTTGGAAATTATGTTGCTCACGGCATTATCATTTGCCCCTTTGAGTATTAAGTTACCTCTTTGCGTTTCGATATCTGTTTGGAAGCAATATTGATTCCAGCACAAATTACCCCTTTGGTTATTTATTTAACTCGACGCACTGCTGACACTTTATTTTCACATTTGACCGAGGTACACACGTTCGATTGGGATCGGGATGCGCTTGATTGATGGTTGTGCTTGCTTCACCTGGAGTTTGACCTTGGACTTTGTTGATGCGGGCGGGCTGGATGTTTCCTCTTATGGGTTTGGAAATTCCATCTCTCAACCTTCACTACTAATTCAACTGCCTTCAATACTTAATTGCCCCTTGCGCATTGATATTGGTTTGGAACGTAAGTTGAAACTAGTGAATAACTTGTCCCTTTCGTTCTTAGATAAGAACATGAATTGGGTTATAGTTACCCTATGATATAATTGTTTGAATAATTCATTCATCGGTTGGATGTCCTTATTAATTCTATCATTCTAGAGGGAAATGATATAAACCCTTCTAGGTATGATCCCACATGACTCACAATCCCACCCCTTTTGATACTACACTTCGGTTTGAGCCATAATCTAGCATGATGAATTAATCTGAGTTTCATCCCCTTTGCTTGATTTATCTTACAATTCATAGCATTTGTTGGTAGCTTGAAACTCTTTTCTATGTTCTCGGTTGGGGTGTGGGAGATGATTAGATTGCCCCCTTTCCTCCCATTGAGAGGGGCCGTATGATCCCATTGCACACACCCTAACCCCCTTACATTTCATTACTAATAAATCTCGTATTTCTTGGTCTATGTTCCATGGCATGTACGTATTTCTTGAGGAACGAGGAATTGCTCGGGGATTAAGGAGCTGGACCTTGGCTAGGACTACCGGGACTCTCCCATCAAACATAAAAAAAAACGGTTGGTGTATCTCTTCGGATCCCCTTCAGCTCGAGTGAGGCGGCGTCGATGCGACCCCCCATAGCAGCTTGTTTTTTTTATTTAAAAAACTTTAATTCTTATCATGAATTGTAAGTTGTCTATTAATTGTGTTGCCTAATATAGTTTTGGGTTTCATAATTTTGTACACTCGTTGGTATGATTGTTGTTCTTCTGACTATCTGTTGTACATATTCTTGACTGCTTGCCTTTACATGTTCGATTCAATAATGCATTGGTCGTCTTCATTTATTTGTCAACTTTGTATTATAAATTGATAGATCGGCTTAGCACAGATGGCCATAGAATAGCTTTTAGGTTTGCCCACTTATTTCTGGACAAAGTCCAGTTTAGAAAAGCTTCTAGGTCCGGGGATGTTTCTCACTCAAACGGGCCGTAGAGTTTGGTCGGTGGGGAATGCCCTTCTTTTATAAAATTTTCCAAACAATCCATAATTGTCAGAATAAAACTCACAATCAATGATTCGTTTCAACCAATAAAAATTCAATTCAAAACCCAAATTCAATTCCAAATTCAGCTCAAAAATTCAATTTCAAACCAATCTTTCTCATCAAACACACTCCAAAATCAATCCCTCCCATACTCACACATCATACCGACTTCAAATCAATCCCTTTCACACTCTCTCATCAAACACACTCCAAAATCAATCCCTTTCACACTCTCTCATCAAACACACTCCAAAATCAATCCCTCTCATACTCACACATCGTACACTCTTCAATATCAAGCTCTTTCATACTCTCTCATCAAACACTCACAAAACCATCTCTCTCATACTCTCATCAAACACTACAAAATCAATCTCTCTCACACTCTAGCACCAAACATACTTCAAAATCAGCTCCCCTACTCACTCATCGAACACATTTCAAATGCAATCCTTCCCCCACTCACTCATCAAACACTCTTCATACACAATTCAAAATTCATTCCAATCCAATGTCAATCCCAACTGCAAGTCATTCAGTTTGAGGCCCAATAATTAAATTCATTCTGGCCCCACTTCCAAACTTGGCCCACATTTCTAGGTCCTAACCTGGCCCATTTTCCAAGGCCCAACCTGGCCCGCTTTCCAAAGCTCAACTCGGCCTATGTTTCAAGGTCCAAACCTGGCCCGCTTTCCAAAGCCCATTCGGCCCACTTTTCCAAGGCCCAAACCTGGCTCATCAGTCCAAATTTGGCACACAATTTCAATTCAACCTCAATTCATTTTCAATTCAGAATCAATCTAAAACCGATTCAATCCCATCTCCAATCCAATTTCAATCCAAAATCAATTCAATTTCAATCTGATTTCAATTCAATTCTCAATTCGACTCCGATTCAATCTCAATGTAAATCCAATTCGATTCAAAATTCTTCTCATTCCTAATTCAATTCAATTTCATTTCAATTCTGAATAATTCCAAACATCATAAATCTCAAATTCCTTAAGACTTCAAACTCCTTGAACTTCGAAACTCCGAAGAACTCAAGCATCTCGAATCTCTAAATGTCTCAACAGCTCAACAGACTCGAACGTCTCAGCAGCTCAACAGACTCGAACGTCTCAGCGGCTCAACAGACTCGAAAGTCTCAGCAAGCAGCTCAACGAACTCGAACAGCTCCATAGACTCAGCAAACTCAAACACCTCAAAAACCTTCAGCTTCTCACACCTGATCACCTTCAAAATTCATAACCCTTTCAAGTCTTGATCATCTTATAGACCCGAGCGTCTCACAGACTCCGTCATCTTAAGATTTTAAATGTCTCACAGACCCGAGTGTCTCACAGACTTTTTGCACCTCAAACTCCAAAATAAACCCGACAATTTGTCAAACCTCACAAAATGACCACAAAACCTCTTTGACGCCTCAAAGACCCAAAAGGTCAAAAGCCCGATTCCTTTAAAACCCCAAAACTCCCAAACCTCCAAAAACCTGAACTACGTAAGGTTTGATCTCAACAGGGAGTTGAGTACGTAGGCAGCCCATCTAGGGTGCGACCCCATTCCAAACAAAAAACCTTTTCCCCTTCCCCCCTAAGGTGTTCTTCATACCTCTCAAAACACTCAAACCTTCTTCGGCTCTCACAAACTTCAAACCATCAGACTCCAAGTCTTGTTTATTCACTCTACCCCAGAATTTCCTAAATCTTCATTCTATACTCCTCCGAATTCCCCAATTCCCTCTTCTAGGCGTTGGCTCGCAGAAAAGCTCGCCTCATCCACTCTCTCTCTCTTTCCTCTTCCTAATCCTATCCTTGGCTTTTAAATGAATCTCTTTAAATAAGGTTTTGAAAGAAGGCAATCCCGACAATTGGAGACCGAGGTTTCCTCGGGCACCAAGCCGAAGTCGTGGTCATTGCCACTTCTAAGGGGTGTAACCCAGTGTGAACCCATAACAGAATCTCCAGTATGATCAGATAAGTCCTATCCATAGGCAACAAATCATCAGAGTCAATTAACGGTTCTTTGAACCCTTCTCTTCCCTTCCTAGTTCCTTAGGTCAAACTAGGTGGCGACTCTAGTCAATTTCCGCCCTTAGGGCATAAGTCCGCGTGGAGCCCATTGAGAGCGGGTGTAGTGCTCATTAGCATTCCCCATAAGCTTTCTGGGAAAGACGGACGATGTAGTAGGTATTTGAGGGATGCCAGAATAACGGGTTTTCACCCTCCACAGAATGGCATTTTCTAGGATCTCGGCTTTTCAGTCAGATCATATTCAGATAGACCCCCCCTCATACCGAAAAATCACCCTCCACACTGTCATACTTAGGGCTGCCCAAAATATTCTGAAACCATGGAACCGTATGGAAACCATATCAATCTGTGTCTATTTTTCGGTTAATCGTACCGACTTTTACGGTTGGTTAGCTTAACCGTATAAAACATCTAGTTTTGATAATGGTATTGTATTTTTCTTACCGGTTAACCGCTCGATTAATCGTGGTTGATCGATTATATAAAACAAAACGGAGGGACTCACGTAACCGATAGTGATCCCTGCACTACCAGCGGGAGTAGAATGGCAATTAAAGACCCATTACGTTATCACGGTCCTTAACGTGCCATAGTTCAGTAGGACAATCGAAGAAGATCCTAATATCCATCTTACATCATTTCAGCGACTGGTTGGAGCATGTTTTACCCCCGCATCTCAGAAAGTAGCTCAACTCACTTTATTTCCGTTTTAACTAAGAGATCGAGCTGTAGAGTGGTTGAATTTGATGGCACCCAACAGTATTACCAGTTAAACTGAGCTCGCAAATGTGTTCCTGGTAAAGTATTTTCTACCTTCTCACATGCTGACAATGAGGGGTGAAATTACAAATTTTAAGCAGTTTACTGGTAAGTATCTCTCTGAAGCATGAGAGCATTTTAAAGGTATTATCATGAGAGTTATGCACGATGGCTTGGGTGAAGAGGTAGTACTGCAGTCTTTATATAAAGACTTAGATCCCCAGAGTTGAATCTTAGTGGATACTTGTGCTGGTGGAAGTCTTATGGAGCTTCCCATCGCCCGAATGAAAGAACTATTAGAAACATTGATGAATTCAGCTAATCAGTGGGGGTGGTGCAAGGGCTGCATATGTGGTTCTTCCAAAGAAAGTTGCGGGTATCTATGAGATGGATTCAAACATTATTCTTGTTGCCAAGATGGAGAGTATGTCCAAGCAATTAGAGACGATGTGTGCCCTGATGAGTTTGAAATCTAATGTGTCGGTTGTGCCTGAGTCGTTTCCCCCTTGTGAGTTTTGTGGGAGCAGTTCCAATGTGTGCCAGTGTACCTCGCAGCAAGAAGAAGACATAAATTATGTGGGTAATAGGCAGGGAAATTTCTATGGTAACCAGAATAACCAAGGGTACCATCAGCACCGGCCGAGATATCACAACAATACCAACAATCAAGGATCAGTTCAGAATCAGCAGATGCAAAATAGTGGAGCTAGTACTTCTTCAAATAAGGAGGTTGTAATGCTTGAATTTGTTGCCGCGACCAATGTTAGATTCGTAGAGTAGGACAAATTCAACAGTAGAATAGAGAAGCAGCTGGCTGAGATTTCACAACAACTCGCCCAACAACTTTGAGGAGCCTTGCTGAGTCGGCCTGAGAGGAACCCATGGAAGCAAGCTAAAGCTGTTTTTGTTGTAGAGGATGATGCACAAGTGGTTGCTCCAGTTTTTTTTCCTATTTAGAGAGAAGTATATGAAGAAAATGTTGGTTTTCCTGATGACCAAGCAATGCAGACTACAAGGGTTGAGGACTCAAGTGAAGTCATTGAAAAACCCTAGGAGAAGTAGTCTCTTGGAACTCAACCTTTTACTACTCTCCTAAATTTAATCATGAATTTATGGAACCTATTCATTTTCCTGACAGGTCAAAGAAAAGGATCTGGATGAGCAACTTGGAAAATTTCTTAAACATTCTAAGAAATTAATTATGGATACTCCTTTTGATGATGTGCTTAAATTGATGCCAAATTATGCTAGATTGTTGGATGATATTTTGGCTAATAAACATTTTTGTAGGAGCAGGCATCAACGAAGATGGTTACTACAAGGAGTGGAAGAAAAAAAGTTACTAAACCATAGGCGGTGAATGTAGAGGAACTAGTGTTAGAGAATGAGCAAAATTGTGAATCTACCCAGCCTCCTCCATCTTTATCACCTGCAATTGTTGTTCCTTCTCCGGTTCATTTCCCGAATAGAACCAAGCGTGCCAGAGAAGTCAGTGAGTTTGATAAATTCCTCACATTACTCCGCCAATTATACATTAACGTTCCATTTGTTGATCTGGCCATGAAAGTGTCTAGCTATGCCATATTCCTGAAGAAGCTTTTATCTAACAAGGAAAACCAAGTCGAGGTGGGAACTGTCCAGCTTAGTGAGACCTGTTTAGCAATCATCCAGAAGCGTTTACCTGAGAAATGCAAATATCAGGGTAGCTTTACTATTCCATGTAGATTGAGAGAGACTGATTTTGACCATTGCCTTCCTCATTTGGGAGCGTCAATCAGTCTCATGCCTTGCAAAGTGTTTGAGAAGCTTGGAAGTGAGGATTTACAACCCACACGGAAGATGCTTCAGCTTGCAGACCATTCGGTTGGGAATCCTCGCGGTGTTGTGAAAGATGTGTTGATTAAGGTGGAGAACTTATATTTTCCATGTGACTTCGTCATGCTTGATATGACGGTCGAACCCACCGTTCATCTTATCTTGGGAAGACCATTCTTGGCTACAGCTGACGCTCGCATCGAAGTTGCTCATGGTATGATCACTTTAAATGTTGAGGGTGAGCAAATACTATTTTATGCTGGTTGTTCTTCGAAGCAAGCTGATTCTTCCAGAGCTTCCGATCGTTGAGTTCCAAAGACTGCTCAATCCTCTGGGGTATCTTGATGGAACGAGGTAAGTCTAGCCAAAAATGTTAAAGAAGGGCAGCTGGCTAGGAAGCAACCCAGAGATACATTTTATTCGATTTTAATTTCTGTTTTCATTTCTTTTTATAGTTCCTTTTCAGATTTTGGTTTTTCTAATCTATAATCATATTTATAGTTTTTGTTGATTCTGGTATCTCTCTTTCATATGAATGTTTCATATGCATACTGCAATCAATCAAGCTACTTGCGCAAAGCTCAAGTGTGGGGTTTCGTTTCTCTTGCAACAATAACAAAAATCCATGGGAGTTCTTGTAACACCCAGCGAGGGCTACCTCCCACACCGATTGGAGTGGAGAACAAACCATGCCTTATATGGTAGGGATACCTCTCCTTATTGTGACCCATTTTGGGGCTAGGAAACCCTGGGAACAAGACCGTGTGGCCAGAGGCGGAGCCAGTGGGGGGATAGAGGGAGCAAAGCAGCCCTCAACTTTGCTAAATTGCAAAAAATATAGTGTAAAAAAATTTTAAGTAAATTTTTAAACAAACCCCCCCTAATTATTTGTAATTTTATGTGTGCCCCCCTCAATTTTTATTTCTGGCTCCACCCCGCGTGTGGCCTATGTGCCAGAGCGGACAATATCACAATAGTGGGTACTTGGGGATATTACATATGGTATCAGAGCCAGATCCATATCGGTGTGCCAGTGTGGCCCGCGAAGGTGCTGGGCACCCAGGAGGTGGAGTGTAACACCTAGCGAGGGTTACCTCCAACATCGATTGAAGTGAAGAACAAACCATTCTTTATATGGGTGGGGATACCTCTCCTCGTGACGCGTTTTGGAGCTAGGATACCCCAGGAACAAAACAGTATGGCCTGCGTGTCAGTGCGAACAATATCACAACAATGAGTACTTGGGTATGTTACACATGGTATCAGAGCCAGACCCACCCAGGTCGGTGTGCCAGTATGGCACGTGAGGGCGCTGGGCTCCCAAGGCGGGTGGAGTGTAACACCCAGTGAGGGTTACCTCCCACATCGATTGAAGTGAAGAACGAACCATTCCTTATATCAGTGGGGATATCTTCTTGTTGTGATGCATTTTAGGGCTAAGAAACCCCAGGAACAAAACCATGCGGCCTGTGTGCCAGAACGGACAATATCACAATAGTGGGTACTTGGGGATGTTACAGTTATAGTTTTAATTTGATTTTTGTTTTCCAATTGTTGTGTTGTTTTTCCTTGGACATGGCTGTTTGTATGGATGTTTTGTTTTCACACACTTCTACCCTTGTGGCATAATGAGGATATTGTTTAAATTTAAGTGGTGGGGCAGGGAGTGCCTTCAATATAGCTTCACGCCACCTTTAGTTATATCTTCAGGCCACTTATTTTTGAGAGTTTTCTTGTGAATTATTCAGGTTTTTTTTAGATTATGTTAAGTCGATAGGTAAGTTGATCTATTTTACATGAGTGACATTTTTGTTTATTTGAATTCTAGTTTGAGTAATAGTTGTGAGAATTTTTCCATCTATTTGTTTGAATGATTCAATTTTCTTTTCAACAAATTACTTTGTTTTCATTGAATGATGAGATTATTGTTTTTAGCTTGATATGGATTAGTTCTAGATTATGGGTATGTATGGAATGAAAGGAAAGAGGAAAAAATCAAGGTACTCCACTAATTTGTTTCTCCTTAACCAAAACAGGCCTCATCCACTCGGTCATTAAGTCTTTTAGGGTGTTTCATCACCTAGCTTCCTAAGGGTGCACAACCTGGGAAATTTGGCCAAAGCTACTACATGGTTGGAGAGAAAAGTCTGGGGGAATGGAGGCGATCCCTGTGTGCTTAACTTGTTAAGTTTTTATGAATTACAAGTGTGAACTCATAAGTGCTTAAGAACTGAAATGCAATGAAAGGGGATCATTGCAGGTTATGAGTATGTGGCAATGAAAGGTATTATGGAATAAGGTATTACTTCCTGCTTCTTGTCGTTCAAGGTTTGTGAAAGTTGAATGAAGAGTAAGGTCCAAGACGAAGTCTGAATTGAGCTAGTTTCATTGTGTCTCCTATTCTTGATTGTGTTTCTTGTTTCACTGTTTTATAAACTCTGCAGCTATGATTTTTTGAATTCTTGTGATTATTGCTTAGAACCAGTTCTCCTTTTGCAAACTTATTAAGATTGACATTCCTTACTTCAGGTTTTTAGTTTGATCTGAATGTTTACTAGAGGACAAGTAACAAGACAAGTGTGGGGTAGTTGATAAGTGGGGAATGTGGCTATGTTTACATGCTTTATTGTTTATTTATATAAGATATAAATTCCCCACTTAATTGCTTATTTATGTTAAATGTTAATATTATTACTCACATATGGTTTTAAGAAACAAGAAAAAATACTAAAGAAAAGGTCTGGGAACGTGTGTCGAGAGCTTAACGATCAAGACAGGTCCGAACGGGAGTCAAAACAATGTTTCTGGTGCATTTTAAAGTCGGCCCGGGTCTTTGTCCGGACTTACAGACCCAGAACAATCTCGAGACTTACATTCTGCCTATTTTATGACATGGTCCAGGAATATGTACTTGGAAGCATACCTGGACCAGTCTTTTGCTGAAGTTTCTGCCGATTTTACAGAGTGGTCCAAGTCTCTGTCTTGGAAATAGACCCGGACCAGACTCAGAAGAACGCAAAGATATCCTGTCCAGCCATATGTTCGGATCTGGACGCGGACTCATCTCGTCCGCATAGAGTGGCCTGAGAATCACACCCAGATGAAAACCCGAACCAAGCCCTGAGAAAAGGAGCACCTGTTTCAACAAATAGAGAATAGGGTATATATATTGTTAATCGATCAGAGACGAGGCATCATCTTCAAGTTGGAAAAAAACCCTAGCCGTGAGCTTAATTAGAGAGAGTTTGGAGACAACAATTCGATGGGAGACCGAAGAACAACAGAGAAGGATCAGATCTCCTCATTAGTTCCTTAACATTGATTTGGTGGCATTTTCCCTTTCTTCTATTGTTTTTTTTGTGTTATTGTAATGTCTGAGTAGTTAGTTGAATTCTGGTTTATTATGAAACCCTAGTTTATGTTTTTTTCTTTTCCCTTATGTGTTAAAGATTAATTTTATACTGATTGTAGT
Organism: Limonium bicolor; assembly: GCA_023374045.1. Classification (NCBI taxonomy): domain Eukaryota; kingdom Viridiplantae; phylum Streptophyta; class Magnoliopsida; order Caryophyllales; family Plumbaginaceae; genus Limonium; species Limonium bicolor. The sequence continues at coordinate 118,115,188 of CM041778.1, forward strand.
TTTATTTCTTGTTTAATTCTCTCGTGATTGATAATTTCTTGAGTTTATCTGGTTTGATTGTTTACAAGTGAGAACTGGGGCATTCAATAGACTATAGGAATACTACCAGTGAAACTTGAGATGGAAATTCCTCGGTATTAGCTGACTACAAACTAGATGAGATTTGCACGCTATTAGCTAATTAGTAAATTCATAACAAGAGTTAGGATTTAGTAATTACTAATAAGAATCTATTTTAAGGGAGAATAGGAGTATATTACTTTAGATCTTAGGTTGCAATCTAGAATTAGGAAAACACTCAGAAAGAGAAATTGAAGAATTAAGCGGAAGTAGTAAACCAGAATTCCTTGTTAGAAAGAAGATCATCCTTTTATTGTTTTCTTTAATTCAACCATTAGATAATCAAACAAAACCCCGCATTTTCCCATTAATATTTTTTTTATAGTTTATTAGTTAGATTAGGATAGAGACTCAAACTAGACATCATTTCTGCTGGTTCGATAACCTAGAGGTATACTTCTAGGAAAACTTGTTATAATCGACTGGTACACTTACTGTTAGGTTTACCCCGTACATAGTTTTTTAATTGACGTGTAAACTCAAAGCATATGTAATTTTGGAGCACAACTTAGTAAGGGGAGTTGAAAGATTCATTTGAAACTGTACATGGTTCAACTACACAGATCGTTGTCTTTTATAAAGCGCAGATTGTTAAAATAGGTCAAGATGAACAACCTGGACGATGTGATAATACGTAGTTATTAAAAAGCGTGGCCGTCCACAATTAATGAATTGTGTCTCACTTATTACTCAATTGTGTTGTCACCTCGAACCCGCTAATGAGCAGGATCACATGCATATTATTTGTTCTCTTATAGTGCATGGATAAGTTTGAAATATGTACCATGCTACTTTACTCACAACAAACGGTATTACTGAATTATTGGTTTTGTTTATGCTCTACTAGCGTTAGAAATGAATCGGACGGTGCCTAAAGAGACCCGTGTTCGTTACGACTAAAACCTGCCCCGTGGGCTTTATCAATAATCACATAAATTTTCACATTATTTATTAAGAATAGTATCGTGGAGATTCATTGCACTATATGTGTGTTTTACACCTTTGAGCGATGAATCTAGCCTGTATTTAGTAGAAACAACATCTTTAGATACATTATTTCAATATTTCCACTTCCATTAGTTTTACTGAATTATTTACATATGTTAGCAACCTTTTAAAGGCTCATGTTGCAAGAAATTTCGTCACAAACACAAATGCTTCATAGGATACTAGTGTGCATACATCCACGGATCTTTTGGGAGCTTTTGACTCTTTCATGTGATTCCGATGTGCAGCGGATGATACACATGTTCATGTTTAATCGATAAGCTTATGAGAGTTTGAAAATATCAATTTCATACAACATTGCTCCTCCTATTATGCTACCCTTGTCCAATTCAGAGCCTTCATAATGCGAATTTTATGGTGAAGAGGATGATTAGGAAAATATTGAAAACACTAGAGATGACAAAGAAGAAAGCGATGATTAGTTTTTGATGAAATGTACTATATTATGTAAGCTCCTATGATGTCAAGTCGTACCTAAAAAATAATATTTAATTAAATTAAGTACAAAGATTTTTATCTACATTTCATTTAGTTAACGTTAATTAATCTAAAATTATGTTAAACATATTTATTAAAAGTTCAACTTATTTGACTACAGTCACTTGAATCACAACTACACTAGGCGTTTGTTTTAGGGTCATCAGGAAAGGGAATCGGACTCATTCCGTTTCATGCTGTTTGTTCAGCGAGTTTTTCCTATTTTCAGGAAAGGGGAAGGGAATGGGATTATCTCAAAACTCTCTAACTTGATTCCCCACCTCTTACTAGGGAATGAGATTCATTTTCCCCATTATACTTTGACCGATGACATATGACCATTGACCGATGACTAATGACCATTGACTCGTGATCGGTGAAAAATGAATCATAGGTTGTTACAAATGAATCAAAGGTTTTTAAAAAGTGAATCAAACGTCGTTAGACCCTAAACCGTGCACTATAAACCCTAAAATGCCTTCGACGTTTTTAGCCTAGGGTGGTTTTTAGGGTGTTTGGGGGGGGGGGGGGTGTATGGTAATCTTTTTGGCATTAGTGCTACACTTTATATTGTCGTCATTGACTCGACAATTTTTTACGGTTTGTGGTTTACGGTTTAGGTCATTAGACCCTAGCCAAACCCCGCACTACAAACCCTAAAAATGCCTTCGACGTTTTATCTTTCCTATGGTGGTTTTTAGGGTGTTTGGGGGGGTAGGGTAATCTTTTTTGCATTAGTTCTACACTTTATATTGTCGTTACTGACTCGACAGGTTTTTACGGTTTATAGTTTAGGGTCATTAGACCCTAAACCCTGCACTACAAGCCTTACAAATGCCTTCGATGTTTTTAACTTTCCTAACGTGGTTTTTAGGGTGTTTGGGGAGGTAGGGTAATTTTTTTGCATTAGTTCTACATTTTAAAAGTGAATATTTCGTTGAATAAAAGTTAATCAAATGTTCAGAAAAATTAATATTATATTTAAGAAAAGTGAACCTTTCACTTAAATATTGTGAATCATTTGTTTTTCTAGAAGTGAATTCTAATTTTAAGAAAAGTAAATCTTAAAAAAGATTCATTTTTTAATGAATAAGGTTCACATGTTCATTGGGTCCCACATGTCACATATGAGCTTAAAAAACTTCAACTTTGATATTGGACCAAAATATTACACTTTAGCATCGTCCATGTAAAGTTTCATCAATTTTGGACAACATTTAAGCATATTTAAAGTTGAATTACGAAAAAACAACAGTGGTATATTATGAATTATAAACTCAAATCATGGCATTTTGTGAATTTTCCCTTTTCTTTTTGTGAAAGATATTATAGCAGGATAAGTATAGTTTTCATGTCTATTAAGTTCTAGAAGTAGCTACTCTATTTTGAAAAGTGGTCTCTCAAATACTATTCAAGTGATGTGATTATATCAATTAAATAGATTATGTAATGCTATCCAAGGGTTGTGAAAAGTAGCTTTTGTACTTTGAAAAATGATTCATCAAAGTTTTTGTTGTACTAAATGTATAGAATTTAATCTCATGTAATGTGACATTATGACTGTGTTAAGTAATATTGGGTATTGTGTTTGCTTAAAAAAATGGGATGGGTGGTTGGTTAAGGTTTAAGCATTTTAAACGGGTTGGGTTAGTGTCATGTAGGGTTGAGCTCAACCCGAACCCAACCCAAAAATAATTTGGGCCAACCTGAACCCGACCCGAACCCGGAGCGGGTTATATTTCTTCAATCCGAACCCGGAGCAGGTTGACCCGAACCCACCCATTTTTTTAAATATTTTTATTTTAAAATTTTAGATTCTTTAATAAATAAATATAATACTTTAATATTAATTAATTATTATGTACTATATTTAATCATAAGTTACTGATTAAATGTTCATTTTAGTCATAAATTAATCATTAAACACTAATTTAAGTCATTAATATAACATATTTTCTATTTTTAATTAATTATTTTCCGGGTTACGGGTTGGCGGGTTCAACCTGAACCCGAAGCGGGTTTCAATGACCTAACCCAAACCCGATCTTTTCGGGTCAAAAATCTCAACCCAAACCCAACTTTTTACTGGTTGGTTTCGGGTTGGATTTCGGGTTCGAGTCAAGATTGACATCCTTAGTGTCATGATTTTTTGACCCATTTATTTTTGAGTTAGATTGGGTTAACGATATTTTAAATGGGTTAGATTAGGGCTGATATCAACCCGACCATCGACCCAAATTGCCAGGTATACCCTTAATTTTCAAAATTTCTCTAAATACGTCACCACCCCCACTATCTCTCTACCTCATCATTTAAAATTTCAAAATTCTCCATCATTCTTGAATCATGGCTTACAGCACTTAGGTCTACTGTTCCAAGTAGTTTTTTCTTACCTAATTCACAGTTTTTCAGTATGGAGGGGTGCAACCACAAGAGAATAAACAACTTGAGGGGAGGATGTTGCCCCCTCCCATATAGCCACATACTCTTAATCCAATGGCACAATAGATCCAAAATTAACCATTACCCCTGCTCCCAAGGGAGTGGTTCTTTGTCTACGTTCAGGGAATTGGGACATTTCTTGGCCGCATGGGTTAACCTACCACAATAATGACAAAACATTAGCAAAGATAAATTAACAACCATCTTCTTGATTTCATCACACTGAATTCCCTACAATATGTGATTCCTAGCATCCGGAGCCACTCTAAACCTCAATCCTTTTGCTCCCAAATTCTTTGGCCCCTTACTCGCACTTGATAAATACTCCGACCTCAGCCGCTAGTTCATGAGTGAAAGCCTTACGGGATCACCCAATAGAGTGATTCCACAACAAGGCTCTTGCTTCCCTAAATACTTGGTCGGAATCTACTTCTTCAAGGTCATCGGCCTACCTCATAATATTAGTAACCTTCCGGTAAAACATCCTCCCATAATTTTTCCATTTTCAAACTCGTTTTATATTTATTCTTCTCCATCTTTGAAACCTAGAACATTGCCATTGTTTTCCAAGCACGATTATAAGCATTTTGGATATTTAAGTTCTCACAATTACTAGTACTTTCTTAATGACACTACTAAGGAAATTGAATATGAACAAAAAACTAAAACTGACAACAAGGTCTTCAAACTGGATGAGAGAAAGGGGCCATTCACACAGAGAAATGAAACCAAACTTCGAAATCTTCATCATGTAATTGAATTCTTGACCTATACCCTATTAGGTTTCCAGTTCAATCAGATAGCTCACGCAAACATCGAATTGCAATTAAAGAAAGCCGAAACCTTCTTGAGCACTAGAGTCGATTCCAAACTCTTCTCTCAAATGGAGACAAAAAAGGATATACATGCCTCAAACAAAGTAACAATGACAGAGTCCACCTAAGAAAGGCCGACTGTCGATGAGATTGTGCCTCCGTCCCCATTCTTTTGTGACATTATCAAACGAGTTTATATGATCAGCTCACTTTTTCTCTTTTTCGCTATTGCCACATACATCAGTTTGTCATATCAACTTTTTTTATTTTCTCTTACTTACTTTTTCTCTTTAAACTTCAACTGACAACTAACATAAGCTCTCCGTTCAGCATTACAAAAGAATGGAGCCAGAGGAAATAGGAGATGGCGCAAAGAAGTCCACCCGGAGCATGGACACACCCCTTACCACATTTTTTTATCTACCCTTACGAAAAACTCAATCCCTTTTGTGAAGATTACCACTAAGGCCACTATGTCAGTGGGTTCACTAACACTAGTTTGGACTAATCTCTCTCTTCCCGCCCAAGTATACTATTTTAATTTCAATCTTTCTTCCACTCTTGAGACTTTCCAAACCCAAAAAGTGTTCTTTTTTCCCATCTTTTTTAATGAAAGCTCCGAGTTTCAGATCCAACAAGTATGCTTAATCTAAGTCAACATGCTACTCCAAAACATTACCGGAAACTGGTGCTTTGGTCGGCTGTTGTCACACGTTTACATTGTATTTGGAGCAGAACTAACTAGGGTCAGTTGCACTTCCTTCCAGATGGTCTTCATTATCAAATGAAACATTATGGTACACTAGCTCACAAAACCAGATAAACAGATCAGATAATAACAAAACAGCTCGAGTGTCCTGAACAGGCTTGGAAGCTTTGTTAAATCACTTAATGAAGTCCTTAGAAAAACAATGAGGTACATGGTATGGTATACAAGAGCTTACCAACAAAACCAGTAGAATTCAAGCGGAGGCAATAAAAAGGCGCATCAATCAAACTGAAAACGGAGCTCTTTCGTTGCAATTTTCAGACTGCTAAGACAGCTACGGACCCAGAGAAACCCCTTGCTAGGGACGAACGAGGACAATCACCCACTGGTTGATGGCTGGATACTGCAAGTGGTTTACCCAAAAAGCTGTTGATGAACGACTGATGTTCATCTCTCTACCTGCTCAGTGGTTGTAGCAGAGAACTTGTCTACACTCCCCCACGCCCTCCACATTATAAAACAACGAGATTGTTTTGCTCTAAAGGAAGCCGAGATACAATGGTCTTGTTTCACACTATCAATAACAGCTAAAAATAAGCATTTGCATCCAACAATAGAAAACAAAAAAAACTACATCAACTGAGACGTAAAATGAAAGAAACCTGAAAAAAGATCGCCCGAGATTAAGAATCACTGATCTTGGAACTACTACCTAATACTGAGCCAGTAATCATAACTTTAACGGAGGGGGAGGAAGGCTCCATCTTCATTTCATCAATACTATCGATATTATACATTCAATAAAGACTAAACCCAAAAAACTGGCTCACAAGAATGGCAAAACCAAGTCCAATCGCAACAAGTGAGGAAGCCATGTAAGCTTCTCAGTTATCCGTGGCACTCTCTCCCTTCAATGCCTCACTACAAGAGCCAATAAACACAGTATAACCACCCATCGCAACCACAGTCCCTGCCAGAACATGGACAGAAATGCTGCTCCGGCCACCCTAGAAGGCAGGGCAAGAGCAGGCAAAACCATCATCAAGGCATCCGGTTGAAGCCCATGAACAATCCCAGTAGCAAAAGTAGCAAATCCAATTTTTTTCTTCTTCTTTGCAACCGGGTTCTCCTTTTCAAGGGACTCATATACACTCACATCACACTCTCCATTTTCTAGGGCAACACAAGGGGTGGGGACTGATTCGGAAGCTTCTTTGATCCCCATGCCACCAATAACAAGAAGGGTTAAGCCAACTACCCTCGTCCCCCAAGTTCTGATTACCTCTATGTGGAGACGATCTTTGAGGAGTAAAAACAGAAGACCAAAAATTACCTGGCCAGCATCATGGCCCACCCCAGAGAGCACCAACAGCAGCACTCTCCAGGCGGGTCCTGCCAATGGAGAGTGGAGCCAAGGCAGCCAGGTGGTCAGGCCCAGATAGAGTGTGGAGGCACCCAGCAAAGAATCCTGTCCATGCACTGCTGAGGATTTCACTTGTAAAGAGTCCTTTACCTCCTCCAGCAGTGGCCTGAGTGGCAGCTTGGAAGGTGGCAAGAGCAGGTGAAGTTGTTAGGATTGGGTTGATGGCAATCATTACAAGAACCGAGAGTAGAATGATCTTTCCAGTAGCCAACACCTGAGAAAAGAGTAAACTTTAGAAGATCAGTGCTGGTACAATGGCTATATATATATATGTATGTGGACTCTTTGAAGTACCACACTATGCTTTTTGAACACAACAGGAAGAATTTATCAATTTGGCAATACAAATCACATTATTCAGGTTATATATACCGGTAGCTGACTGATCAAGGAGCTAATCGCTCAAACACCCTACCTCCTACTTTGATTCAATCATGAAAAGGAATTGTGACCTCTTCTTACAACCACAAATTATTTACTACTATGACCACTAAATTAATTGCCGACTTGGCTCTATATCAGAGCAAAAACCCTTAACCTTGGTAAGTAACCACAAAATTCGGGCATAGAGGCAACATGTCCTTGAAATTGGACCGGGATGACAACCAGAGCAAAAAACCCTTAACCTTGGTAAGTAACCACAAAATTCAGGCATAGAGGCAACATGTCCTAGGAATTGGACCGGGATGACAACCAGAGGATGTCAATGATACATAGAAAATGGATGATACATGCCTCACTGTCTTCCTGCCATGAATCAAAAGAAAAACAATCTTACAGATCTCTTTCAAAATCAGCTACTTTGACATCATAGTGAGGGGAATAGTGACTGAGCTGACAAAACAGTTTGACCACCCACTGTCCTTTCCTGAAATGGGAAAATTTAAATAACCGCCAGTTCTCACAATATATACAGCTACTCGTCACTTTCTTAAAATCCGTCAATTCCAGGTCAAGAAAACTGCTTAATTCTCCATCCTTCGATACGGATGTTGATTCAAGATAGACCATCTTCTTCACATAACTTCAACTCTTGAAATTGAAACACATAAAAAGAAATACATCGATTCTAGCATTGTATCATCGAACTTTAAATCAAGGCACAGTGAGATAACCACTCGCTACAAGATTGGAGAACTAAGACTGGCGCCGCAAGGTAACAGCAATTACAGTTTGCGTCCAACTTAAATTACAAAAACTGGCTACCTTCTGTGAAATTGAACCCGCATCTGATTTCTGTCCAACAGGTAGGGAACCAGGTGATGATCTGCTTCCAGGTGGACCACAGGCCGACGGTAAGGGGGGCAAACCCAAAATCGGGTCATCGGTTGGCTTGGACAAGCAACACGTCGGCCGGCGGAGACGCTCAGAAGAAAACAGTTTGACCCGAACGTGCTCCCGATATGTGGTAGTTTTAGCTGCTACTGCTCTAGGCAAAAAAAATCCAAAATTTCGGCGCTCCAACCGACCAAACTGAGAAAGGTGAGCACTAGGCAATAAATGGGGTTTGGATGGTACCGACGAAGAGTGGATTAGCCTCTCCATTTCAATTGGAACTTTCTACTACGTGTGATTCTCCGCCTCTCTCCCCCGCCTTTGTTCAAGTCCTGGAATCGAAGGGTTACTGTTTTTACTTCCTACGAAGCATGGATTGGAGGAGAGGTCGACGATGGATGGGGAGGTGGGGCGTTCTGTGTTGCGGTTGGTAATCTGGCGGAGGAGGCGGAGAGCCCGGGAGAAAAGGAGGAGGAAAAGGATAAAGCTGCGACCGAGTTGGGCAAAATATATGAGAAAAAAAAGGGAGACGACATAGGAAACAGCAGCTGCTTTTGCTAGGAAGGAAATGCACCCATCTCATGACGCCATGATGTCTGCGATTACTCCTTGTCACATTACTATTTGTGGTCACTAATTTGATATTTACTATTGCATATAAAAATATAATGCTTCATAAAAATGCTCCCGCTAATTTAAAAGGTAAGTTTTAAAACCTTTTTATAACAAAATTATTTTGTTACAGCTTAAATTATATGTCATTTTCCTTAATATTCAATAAATAATTATACTTCTAAACTAGTACTACGTTGAAAAAGATTGACCGAGTGCAAACCAACTTGGTCCAACGCTATGTTAATCTATACTAATATTCTCTTTATTCTCTTTATTTCATCTTGACAAACCTGATTTTGGTTTGATATTTTGACACAATATCAATAATCCTAAAATACGTACGTATTAATTATGTGGATACAATGATGGGATATACTAATGACTGGCCACTTGCTAAAATAAAATTGGGAATTTCAGGAAATACCACTATATTTTTTTGCTAATTCATAAATGCTGTTAAAAAAATAAAATTATTAAATGCCACTATATTTTTATAAAAGTCTATGAAATACCACTATGTCATTGACCAGAAGTAAAAAACAAAAATATTCGTACTAGTTAACAATAATTTTTAAAGTTCACAATATGCCCCTAAGTGTTTAAAAATTCACTAAAATTCACAAAAAAGTAAAAATACTATAAAAATAAAGATAAATATAAAAATAAATTAAGGAAAATTTCATGAAATACCACTATATTTTTTTTGCTAATTCATGAAATGCCACTAAAATAAGAAAGTCACAAAATACCACTCTATTTTCATAAAAGTCCATAAAATGCCACTATAGTCATTGACCAGATGGAAAAAGACAAAATACCCCTACTAGTTAACAAAGTACTTTTAAAGTTCACAATATGGCCCTAAGTGTTAAAAATCTCAAAAAAATTCAAAAATACAATAAATATAAAATAATATATAAAAAATCAAAATTATAAAAAATAAAAACTCAAAATATCATAAATATTAAAACAATAAATATTTCATTTTTTGAAATTTATTCAGTACCATAAAAGAATAATGTGGTTCTAAACAAAAATTTATACATATTTCTATCAATTTATACCAATTAAGTTTTACCATACATTTCTAAATTACCTTTTTTCTAAAAATTTAAATGAATGATTCAATCTAAATTATATCATATTTTTAAAAATAATATTAAGAAAAAAATTTAAAAAATTTATATTCTATTTTGTAGATAACTTTATGACATAAACATTTTCTCGATAACTAAAAATATTATGACATAAAGTTATCTGCAAAATAGAACATAAATTTTAAAAACTAAAATTTCTAAATATAAGTTAAAATAAAAATAATTTACTTTGAAGAAATAATTTAAATTGATAGAAAATAATAATTAAAAATGTAAGGTAAAAATTATGGTACTTATTTGGTAAAAATTAGTAGAAACTATTGTTTAGAACATAATATTCTTTTAATGTGAATAAATTTTAAAAAATGAAATATTTATTTGTTTTTATATTTTACGATATTCATTTTTTTCAAATTTTATAATTTTTAAATATTTTTTTTTTTTATTGTATTTTAAGTTTTTTGAGAACTTTTTAACACTTAGGAGCATATTGTGAACTTTAAAAGTACTTTGTTAACTGGTAGGAGTATTTTGGTCTTTTTTCTATCTGATCAATGACAATAGTGGCATTTCATGCACTTTTACGAAAATATAGTGACAGTTTGTGACTTTATTTTTTTAGTAGCATTTCATGAATTAGCTAAAAAAATAATGGCATTGCATGAAATTTCCCATAAATAAAATACTGGGTTGCTATTCGCAGTACAAAATTACTAATCACCGCAGTACAAAATTTTTTTAATTCATAATAACGTTGTACACATGTAATGATGTCGTGTTGTAACTTTTGTTTTTTTAAAAAATAATTTCTTGAGCGTAAACAGTTAAAAACACTCTGATTGTTACAAAATATTATAAACCCGTAATAATTGCGTCAATATGATTTTAATTGTGAATCCACGTAATTTGGACGAATTTTACGTTATGTTTGACTAAATTACAAACATTGGTACATATTCAGAATGTCGTACTGAATTCATAGTCAAAAACGCCAATTTCGGGTGAAAAATGCTCTAATTGTAATAAAAGACGTTAAACCCTTTTAATCGCATTTAAACGTTATATTGTGACTCCACATAAGTTAATGACATTTTATGTTGTGTTTGACTAAATTACAAACATTGTTACACTTTCAGAACGTTGTATTGAAATCGTAGTTGAAAACGTCAATTTCGGGTAAAAAACGCTCGTACTATATATAGCCTAACCTTCCTTGGATTATTCATTTCTCACTTCCTCCTCACTCTCTCCTCTATCTCTCTTCCTTAAGAAGCTCTCTTCTGACTGCCGGAGCCGCCGCCGGAGCCGCCACCCGCCGCCGCCAACCACCGCCGGAAAAATTTTCCGCTGAGTTTTTCGAATTTTTTTTGCAACTTATAGATTTGGGTGTCTTGAGTATGAATTTGGTGTTAGTTTTTTGAAATTCAACATCATTTGAGCTAGATCTAGCATGAAAAATTTGAAAATATTCAAAAAAAAAAACCCAATCGAGCACCACCGTTGCTCTACCCGGAGACAGGCGAGTACCGCCGCCTCTCGCCCCAGACGAAATCGAGGACTGGCGATGCTCGAGTTACCTGCCGACGAGGAACCGTGCTGCTCGCGTCGGCCTCTGCGCGCGCCCGAAGATGGAGTCGAGGACCGGTGCTGCTCGCGTCAGGTGGAATCGAGGACCGGCGCTGCTCGAGTTACCTGCCGGCGAGGACCCGTGCTGCTCGCGTCGGCCTCTGCGCGCGCCCGAAGATGGAGTCGAGGACCGGTGCTGCTCGCGTCGGGTGGAATCGAGGACCGGCGCTGCTCGCCTCTGACTTCGCCGAGGAGCGGCGCTACTCGATGCAGGAGACGGCGAGGAGCTGCGCTGCTCTACCTAGATTCAGTCGAGTAGCAGCGCTGCTCGACCCAGTTTACTTTTTTTTTAAATTTTAATATTTTAAATGATTTTTAAATGTTTTAATTTGTTTATTTTTTAATTCTAATATTGTGAATGATTTTTAAATGTTTTAATTTGTTTTTTTTTTAATTCTAATAAATATTGTGAATGATTTATAAATGTTTGAATTTTTTTTTTGAATTGTAATAATGTGAATGATATGATTATAAATGTTTGAATTTTTATGTTATGAATGAGGAATATAATTGTGTGATATTCGTATGTAGTGATGGATCGTCTGAAAAAAGCAGTGAAACATGTATACACGAAGAGGAAGAATAAAGACCGGGGTACGAAGCAGCCTATGACGGCCTCGTACCGTCGTCGTGCACGTGCTCCTGGTGAAGGGCCGAGATTTCTGCCCCCCGCATGGAAGCAGCACGTCATTCATCGTTCCATCCGGGTCAATCTTTCAACGACCCGGCGTTTCAAGCACCTGCACCACCAATGGTAGCGGAGGATGACTCGGCGGTGTTCAATATACCGAGGAGACACATGCCAGTGGTGTCATCATCCAATAGTGCTTGGTCTGACAGATCACTGCACAGCGCTAGCTAGAACATCTCTGGGGAAGCAAGCCACCAGACTGCTCCGTTAGAAGCTCAGACGTCAGGCGGTGGTAGTTCATCACGTCCACCACGCCCATCACCCGCCCGTGCTGATGAGGACCATGTGATGACTGAGTGTTCGCCACATGCTGATGACGATGGTCGTGGTGCTGATGATGAGGACTCACCCGACGTGGATGAGGAGCAGGATAATGAAGATGATGAAGTCATGGATAAGGAGGATGACACTGACGAGGAAGCAGCGCTAGCAATGGTTCCAGTCATTCCTACCTCTTGGAAGTTGACAGAGGTGCCAGTTCCTGGCGGTCCACTACTCACTAGTGTTATCACTAGTTTTGGGGGTCATGTAGCGCTTGACTTATGGACCTCGACTAAGGTATGTTCTCTATCTTCTCCTGTATTTGATCATTTAATATCATACTACGTTTTGTAAGTGTTAAATATTGGTCATTATGTAGGATCGTGGGGTTTTGAGTTTCAAATCCCGTAGGGTGATGCTTACCTGCTGGCCAAAAGATCAAATTTCCAGCAAAAGAGCAAGGAACATGCTTAAGCCTTCTAGTATAGAGCACCTACAGGATATTACGATGCCATACAACAACATGTCCCTCATCAGTGCTTTTGTGGAGAGGTGGCAGCCCGATACAAACTCATTCCATATGCCATTCGGTGAGATGACGATCACCCTGCATGATGTGTGGATGATACTGCAAATCCCCATCGTCGGTCGTCCATTGATAGGGGATTCATCCACCTCTGGGTTGAAGGAGGTAATGGCTGATTGTCTTAATTTTGGGGGAGATGTAGAGACTATGACAGAGACACTGTGGAATACCGGTGCTGTATCGATTGCGAGCTTGTTGCAGCAATGTAGGGATGTAAATGAAGAGCCAATGAAGCAGGCATGTGGTTGGTTGTATCATCTGATCGGTACGACCATATTAGCTGGAAAATCAAATGGCCGTCTGAGTCCACAGCTGTTCTCGTTAGTAGCTCCCATGAAGAAAGCTACGAAGCTTCATAAATATGCATGGGGAGCTGGTACTCTTGCATGGTTATATCGCCAGCTAGGGATAGCCTCTTGTGCCGGCTCTAGTGGGATAGCTGTTTCTATGACGTTACTTGAGGTATGTGTCCTAATGTGCATCTAGTATATGATAACCCACTGAGTATTAATATTTGGTACTGCTTAATCATTCTAGTGTTTTATATGCACAGTGCTGGATTTATGCGTACTTCCCTACATTAAGACCAGCGATTATCCCAGACTGGCGCGCTAATGATGACAGACCTTGGGCTCTAAGATGGGTGAGATCTACCTCTCAAGTGCATGATCATCGTTCACTGCAAGGCTATCGTGAGCATCTAGATGCTTTGACTGCTCTAAATGTAAGTGTTTGTAGTTGCTAACACATTGAACCATTATTATTTTTGTCTTTCATTGTTGGTTACATCTTACTATTAATGTTCATTGTAGATTGATTGGTTGCCCTACGGTCGGGATAATGTTAATGTTCATGGAGGGCGCACATGGTATAGAGGTAACATACAGGTTATGGGGTTGAATGAGCCATACTTGCCTGGGCGTTGTCTACGCCAATTTGGTTACATTCAGGGTATCCCTGAACCTCCTATTAGACCCAACCCAAGGTCTGAAAAAAGAGGAAAAACCCCACCCTACACCTGTGTATACCCCTCATGTATAGTTTGTGGGAAAACACTCCTAAATTGCTGCTTCCAGGGTATACACCCACAAATGCGCGGTTGCATGCTTGCGACCCACTCTACCTAGATTGGTACATCAAGCATACACACCCGAAGATCCTAAACCCTGAGAGTTATCAGACCACCCTGGTTCATCGTCCAGATCCATGTCTAGTAAGTCATATTTTCATAGTACTTCATCACATATCACTTTTATTTTTTATGTGTACTTACCTGACCAAGTGTGTTACAGCTACTGTCTGAGGCAAGTGAGCTTGCACGCCCGTACTACCAAGAAAACAATGCATGGGACTGGTCATACTATCGTCAGGGGATGCCAGAAGAAGAACAAAGGGCTACAACTCATGGTCTTGAGGATGTGTTCAGCTCTTTATACATATGCGATAGTTACCAGCGCCAGCATGGTGCACCCTAGTGGTTGTCATCTTGGATTTGGATGTAATAAACTTTAGTATCATCTTGGAACTGTTTGTTGTCTTCCATTTTTACTTGGTGTGTTAGACGCTAGTACAATTTGTGTGGCTGTAGTTTTTTTCTGGTGGACTTGGTGATGGTGGAATTATTGCTGACTATGCTGGTGACCTTGTTGATGGTCTATTGGTTGATTTTGTGGAGGTTCTTAGAATCGGTGGAGATAAGAAAAACAAGGGAGACTATGCCAATTTTTTTCTAGAAATGCATCGTTTCTGCAATGCCAATCTGGGTGGTCTAAATTATTTGTTGGTCGTTGAGTGTTCTCAGGAATGATAGTGTTGAAATGAAATATCTAACATGCACCAAAGATTGTATATGTCACGAGAAATGAAATATATCAAAATGTAGAAATTCCTAAGAAAGAAAAGTCCCTAAGAAAGAAAAGTTAACGATCAGTATTTGACAAATGTGCTTCTTAAGAGCAATGACAATCTGGGTGGTCTAAATTATTTGTTGGTCATTGGGTGTTCTCAGGAATGATAGTGTTGAAATGAAACATCTAACATGTACCAAAGATTGAATATGTCACGAGAAATGAAATATATCAAAATGTAGAAATTCCTAAGAAAGAAAAGTCCTTAAGAAAGAAAAGTTAACGATCAGTATTTAACAAATGTGCTTCTTAAGAGCAATGTCAATCTGGGTGGTCTAAATTCTTTGTTGGTCGTTGAGTGTTCTCAGGAATGATAGTGTTGAAATGAAACATCTAACATGTACCAAAGATTGAATAAGTCACGAGAAATGAAATATATCAAAATGTAGAAATTCCTAAGAAAGAAAAGTCCCTAAGAAAGAAAAGTTAACGATCAGTATTTGACAAATGTGCTTCTTAAGAGCAATGCCAATCTGGGTGGTCTAAATTCTTTGTTGGTCGTTGAGTGTTCTCAGGAATGATAGTGTTGAAATGAAACATCTAACATGTACCAAAGATTGAATATGTCACGAGAAATGAAATATATCAAAATGTAGAAATTCCTAAGAAAGAAAAGTCCCTAAGAAAGAAAAGTTAACGATCAGTATTTGACAAATGTGCTTCTTAAGAGCAATGCCAATCTGGGTGGTCTAAATTCTTTGTTGGTCGTTGAGTGTTCTCAGGAATGATAGTGTTGAAATGAAACATCTAACATGTACCAAAGATTGAATATGTCACGAGAAATGAAATATTCAAAATGTAGAAATTCCTAAGAAAGAAAAGTCCCTAAGAATGAAAAGTTAACGATCAGTATTTGACAAATGTGCTTCTTAAGAGCAATGCCAATCTGGGTGGTCTAAATTCTTTGTTGGTCGTTGAGTGTTCTCAGGAATGATAGTGTTGAAATGAAACATCTAACATGTACCAAAGATTGAATATGTCACGAGAAATGAAATATATCAAAATGTAGAAATTCCTAAGAAAGAAAAGTTAACGATCAGTATTTGACAAATGTGCTTCTTAAAAGCAATGCCAATCTGGGTGGTCTAAATTCTTTGTTGGTCGTTGAGTGTTCTCAGGAATGATAGTGTTGAAATGAAACATCTAACATGTACCAAAGATTGAATATGTCACGAGAAATGAAATATATCAAAATGTAGAAATTCCTAAGAAAGAAAAGTTAACGATCAGTATTTGACAAATGTGCTTCTTAAGAGCAATGCCAATCTGGGTGGTCTAAATTCTTTGTTGGTCGTTGAGTGTTCTTGGTCGTTGAGTGTTCTCAGGAATGATAGTGTTGAAATGAAACATCTAACATGTACCAAAGATTGAATATGTCACGAGAAATGAAATATATCAAAATGTAGAAATTCCTAAGAAAGAAAAGTCCCTAAGAAAGAAAAGTTAACGATCAGTATTTGACAAATGTGCTTCTTAAGATCAATGCCAATTTGGGTGGTCTAAATTCTTTGTTGGTCGTTGAGGCTTGCAAATTTCTGGATGAAAGCTGGAACCCCAAGTTTGTGGTGGATGCCCTGATAATGTCCCTCCTTGTACTGTTATTGATAATACGGTGTGTCACGAGAAATGAAATATATCAAAATGTAGAAATTCCTAAGAAAGATAAGTCCCTGAATTCAAATCCGATGAATCACATAATTAAAAGTGAATAACTATAACAACACGTTTATTCCACATCCAAACATCTACCAAAGATTATAAATCCCGAAAAGTATGACAACACGAGAACTAACAAGATCAATTACGCAATAACCAATAACCTAATTATTTCCTAACCTTTGTCTCTCTATTCCCTGTGCTATTAGATTACGTCGCATCTCATAAATTAGTTCTTGGTGTTGAAAATCATCATCATCGGGCTCAATAGGATCATAAATAACATGTAATGGAATATAAGCGATGAAATCATTATACTCCATGTAATTCTCCATCATCCGGCGAACTGATGTATCATTTCGTACATGAATAAAAGTCCACTCGTAGTCGCCCTCCAGCCCCAAATACACCATGGTTGTTATGTTTATTCTGCCGAGGAGGGACTGTAGTGCTCGAATTACTCGTCGTTGTAGATCACGGAGATTACTAGGATATGGCATGGTAACTTCTACGCGTCTGTGCCCCATTCTTCTATCAAATTGTGCTCCATGACGACCAAAAGTAGCTACATAATTAACGTGCAAACAGAAAGGAAACTCCATTTGATTTTGAGAGCGAAATGGGAATTAAGGTATGAAGAGTTCAAGCAAGATGTAATTAGACAGATTCTGAGAGCACAGGGTAAGGAATGAGTATGTTGGGACACTAATACCCTCTTTTATAATATTTGAGTAACGGTCACTGACATGTCCAACGGCTAGTTCAACGGCTACTGAAAGAAAACAGGGTTATATCGTGAATTTTCCCTTAAAAGAATTCACCCCCACTATTCAAATTAGATTCTTGCCGAAGGAAGCGTACCAAACACACCATGGAGAAGTTGATGATCCGGTACAAAGTGAATTCAAAGTTACCATAGGTAATTACTTTTGTCAGGAAAGGTACACGTACCAGGTCACTGTGCATGTACCAGGTTACCGTTTGCAGTACAAAGTGAATTCAAAGTTACCATAGGTAATTACTTTTGTCAGGAAAGGTACACGTACCAGGTCACTCACGTACCAGGTTACCGTTTGCAGTACAAAGTGAATTCAAAGTTACCATAGGTAATTACTTTTGTCAGAAAGGTACACGTACCAGGTCACTGTGCACGTACCAGGTTACCGTTTGCAGTACAAAGTGAATTCAAAGTTACCATAGGTAATTACTTTTGTCAGGAAAGGTACACGTACCAGGTCACTGTGCACGTACCAGGTTACCGTTTGCAGTACAAAGTGAATTCAAAGTTACCATAGGTAATTACTTTTGTCAGAAAGGTACACGTACCAGGTCACTGTGCACGTACCAGGTTACCGTTTGCAGTACAAAGTGAATTCAAAGTTACCATAGGTAATTACTTTTGTCAGAAAGGTACACGTACCAGGTCACTGTGCACGTACCAGGTTACCGTTTGCAGTACAAAGTGAATTCAAAGTTACCATAGGTAATTACTTTTGTCAGAAAGGTACACGTACCAGGTCATGTGCACGTACCAGGTTACCGTTTGCAGTACAAAGTGAATTCAAAGTTACCATAGGTAATTACTTTTGTCAGGAAAGGTACACGTACCAGGTCACTGTGCACGTACCAGGTTACCGTTTGCAGTACAAAGTGAATTCAAAGTTACCATAGGTAATTACTTTTGTCAGGAAAGGTACACGTACTAGGTCACTGTGCACGTACCAGGTTACCGTTTGCAGTACAAAGTGAATTCAAAGTTACCATAGGTAATTACTTTTGTCAGAAAGGTACACGTACCAGGTCACTGTGCACGTACCAGGTTACCGTTTACAGTACAAAGTGAATTCAAAGTTACCATAGGTAATTACTTTTGTCAGAAAGGTACACGTACTAGGTCACTGTGCACGTACCAGGTTACCGTTTGCAGTACAAAGTGAATTCAAAGTTACCATAGGTAATTACTTTAGTCAGGAAAGGTACACGTACCAGGTCACTGTGCACGTACCAGGTTACCGTTTGCAGTACAAAGTGAATTCAAAGTTACCATGGTAATTACTTTTGTCAGGAAAGGTACACGTACCAGGTCACTGTGCACGTACCAGGTTACCGTTTGCAGTACTTGTAACCTTGTGGCTAGTTCATGACCAACCTCTATATAAGGGATGCCTCCTCCATTTCATCTTCACACACTCACTCTCCATATTCTCGAAGCTCTCTATCTCCTCACTCTCTTCCAAAAATAATTTCGTAAAACTGTGCAAGCTCTCTAAACATGAGTCAATCTTCAGATTCCGATCATGAGTATGTTCCAGTATCAAACCCAGTAAGTATTTAGTTTATTGTCTTTGTAAATCATATTCTCACTAATATTTCATATTTCAATATTCATCTAACATTCTCTCGACCCTTACTGCAGGAAAGTGACTCAACCACTGATTCAAATTGGGATGAATTTGATGAAGGCGTTCCAGATCATAATGCAGAGATGGATGACTACATGCAACAGATGTATAATCGACCTCGGTGGTGGACACAGGTTACTTATTTCAAACAAACCAGGCCTTTAGGAGTAAAGAAGAAACGAAAGCTTGGGTAGATAGTGTTGGCCATCCCAACCATATCTACACCATAATTCAATGTTCTCGGTCGGGCCAAGATTTCCACATAACATGCGAGAGGTATTGGAAACCACGAAGGACATCACGACCTGGTGTCATCAACCGGCGCAGATCATCTGGTTCAAAGAAATGTGGTTGTCCTTTTCGAATTAAGGGGTATTACACAAGCTACGGGTGTTTCTTGCAATGGGTAACGGATGGCATAACCATGATCTCGCTGAGTGGGCAGAGGGTCATTTTGTGGGAAAACGCCTGACTGAGGCGGAGGAGATTATGATCGATCAGAGAAGAGTCGGTGTGCCACCCTGTGCAATTTATTCAGAGCTCACAACAATCAACCCAGAAACGTCAGCAACAAGGAAAGACATATACAACCGGATACAAAAAACAAAACTAGTAAAGAGAGATGGTCGATCTATGGTGCAGGCTCTGCTGAGTGAGCTAGACAAAAACAACTACTACTACGATTACACTACAGAACCAAGTAAGTCAACTCAGTATGTCTCAAATAACTTCAATCATTTAGGTTTCATATTAATTTGATAGATAACATGATTATATTTCACAATTTAGGGGATGAAACACGACTTGGGTCCATCTTCTTTGCACACCCTACCTCTAGATTATTGCTCCATGCTTTCCCGTATGTCATAGGCATTGATGTTACCTATAAAACAAACATAGCAAAAATGACTTTGGTTCAGTTCATCGAGATGATGAGTATAGGCAAAAACTTCAGCATTGCCTTCGCCTTTCTTGTATCAAATCAACAGACATGTATGTGTGGGCACTTCAACAATTAAGGGACCTCCTCGGGCGGACTACAACCTCTACATTTATCACCGACAGATGTCTGGCCCTGATGAATGCCTTAGAAGAGGTATTTTCTGAATCTCATCATCTACTATGTCGGTGGCACATAAGTAGGAACGTTCAGGGGAAAGCCGAGACTTATATGGGTGATAGAGAAGCGGCGGCTGCAGTCCGAATGTGGACTTCGGTTGTCTACTCGAGCACAGAGCAGAGTACAACGAGAGGTACGAAAATTTCAAGAATACATACCGAAGCTACCCACGTTTCATTACGTATGTTGCATCAGTCTGGGAGAAATACAAGGAAAAATTTGTGGAGGCTTGGGTCAAGAATGTGTTGCACTTCGGCAACACAACGACAAATAGGTAAAATTGTTAATCTTGTAATGTTTAAGATAATACAGTCATTGTTATAGATCTATAAAACTTACTTAAACATTTGATAGGGTGGAGAGCGCACATTCTTCTCTAAAGGCGAGATTAAGGAGTGCTAGACACACTTTGGATGTAATCTTTCCAAAGATTAACGATCATGTGAATACAAGCATCCGGGAGTTAAAAAAGGATTTTGAGGCAGCCAGGACAAAACACAGAAGAGAGCACATGAGGGTTCCAATTACTAACCTGATCGGGAAGGTTAGTACCCTTTGCTTAGATGAACTAGTCAAGGAGCTTGGAAGGGCGAATTATGTGCAAATGGACAGCTCACTCTGTGGATGTGACAAGGTAACCTCTCATGGATTACCTTGCGCTTGTAAATTAAACTACATGCTGGATAGTGGTATACTATGCTTGAAGAGGGATATACATCGTTTCTGGTATACCCTAAGCTGGGAGAAACATGAATCGATCATTGATATGGTATCCTACATGGAGGAAGAACAGAATAGATGACGAGACATAGCTTCTGAGGTAGCACAGCTAGATGATCCTACTCTGATGGTGAAATGTTACAGTCAAATCCAAAACTTCCTTCACCCAGATATGGTGTGCCAATTAGGAGAGCCATTGGAACAGTTTGGGATTGGCAGACCTACCGGGCCCTCAAGACCAAACCGACGGGAACCTTCATCTTGGGAGCGTAACCGACCAAGGGCAGGCCAGTCAGAAGGAGCCATCAAATAGAAGATCACGTAATAAGGATCATCAAATCCAGTCGATTCCTGCCCCTATACAACTTCCCATACTACCAAATTTCAACCCCAACCTATATCAATATATGACTGGGTATATTGATGTTCGTGGAGATGGGAATTGTGGTTTCAGGGTCATTGCTGACTACCTATATTCAAACGAAGAGAGGTGGAAAGATGTCCGTAGAGCATTGTACAATCACATGAAGAATCAAGCACCTGCGAATCAACTATACAAGGCCATTTTTAACGAAGGACCGTACAACGGCATGTTAAGAGCGCTTCATTGGAATTCAGGAGGCCAGCACCTCCAGAGAAATGGATGAACGGAAATGGGGTTGGCGATCGCGACAAAGTACACTTCGATAGTAGTTTTCTACTCTACTGTCTTGGGGGTATGGCAAGTGCCATATACCTTCCGCTCGATAATTATACCGATCGTGATAGCCCAAGGAGAGATCCACATAGGAATTTGCCCCCAGGGTCATTTCGTAAGGTTCGGCATGGTTGATGACTCCCCACTCCCCCCTGTCTATCCGCAGTGGTTCTTTATAGAGATCCAAACACTGTCGGACCTTGGATTCATCAAATACAATCTAGGTTAGATAGTTGGATCAACGTTGTACCTTAGTTTTTCTTTAACTTAGTTGTTGTAACTTAGTCTTTCTTTAACTTAGTTGTTGTAACCTAGTTTTTATTTAACTTAGTTGTTGTTTTAATCATATTGACTTAAATTTGGTTTCAATTGTCTATTATTTCAAAAAAAAGTGTCTCCCCGTAACATTCAAACTTATTCAACTAAGTTTGGTGAAAAAAAAATTGTACTACAATAGTAAAGTATTTGCTATTCGCAGTACAAATTAATTTTAAGTCAAATTAATAATATAAACACATAAAAATGTAATCCAACACTTTTTTTTACAAAAAAAGGTTCATGTATTGATTCCAACAAAAAAGTAACTAGTAAAATTCGCTACTAATCAATTACAAACTACTTTGGTAAATTTACTTTCAGATATCATTTTTGGAAAAAAAAACACAGCGACACATCATTACATGTGTACAACGTCAATATGAATTAAAAAAATTGTACTGCGGTGATTAGTAATTTTGTACTGCGAATAGCAACCCCCTTATCTTTATAGTCTTAATGGTCTTTATTAATTTATATTCTCTTCACACTTATATTGCCAGGTAAATATGTTTGATTGTGCTCATCCATGTCATTGGGCTAGATTCTTATATTGATAGATAAAAAATTGATGACAATGCAGCCAACCCGTTGAATTGCAAATGATAGCAATGTGTAGAGCAATGATGTGATTTGAATCTCGCATTCCAGGAGCAACTACACATTCCCAAAGTGAAGATATTAACATTCAAGGTAAATTTACTAATCATTTATAATACTGATATTTTTTTTGAAGTTTAAAATGAGTAGTAAATATATATATTTACTATTCAAAGTAACATTACTATTATTTTATTGTATTGATATGTATGTACTGATACATTGCAAAAAAATGTTGTAGGCAGGTTGATGATAAAAGACCTTATATTGGAGCTACAGAGTGCGGCATTCCATATTCAACTAGTAAATAGATAATGATTGTGCTACTGAATTGGGGGATACAATCACAAGATTTTATTATTTGCCAACGGGAATAGATTGTATAATATTAGATGTTTTTAGGTGTAATTAACTAGTTTATTTTTTTGTTACCATGGATATTGGTGTAAGGATTTGTCATATGTTTGAGGATAAAATAAAGCGGCTACAATTTTTGTTACACATTGTTAATATTTAATATTTTTTAGAATTATGATTACATATAGAAATAAATAGTCATAATTATATACATGTTTCCTGAATATAATAAATTATTGGATTTATATTTTCCACTTAGTTTTAGAAGAAAATTTAGCTACACACATTTTAATTATTAAATTAATATTTTCCTGGATAATTACGAGTTATTTATTATTGGATTTAATTTTTTCCATAATAATTTTGGCCGTTAATTAATTGTTGGAGAAAAAGTATTTTCATAAATATTTCAAATTATTGGATTTATATTTTTTCCACATGAATTATGCCAGTTAATCGATTGTGGGAGAAAAAATTTTCTTCATAAATATATTAAATTATTGCATTTTTATTTTCCCATAATAAATCTACCATTTGATCTATTCTGGGAGTAAATTTTTTTCATAAATATTTTGAATTATTGGATTTATGTTTTCCCACAACCTGTCAATTTACACTGCTGGAAAAAAGAATAAACAACGCCCCTTTAACAACGATTATATTGTAAATCGTTTTTTTATCATAGGCCGGACATCTTAAACAATGCTTTGTAAACAAAGCGTTGTTTTTGTTATCACGCCCAAAGTCAAAAACAACACTTTGCTACAAAGTGTTCTTTAAAGAGACATGTATAAAAAACGCTTCTTAAGTGAAGCGTTTTTTATGTTACCTAAATTAATACACTCTTTTCGCCCTCCCGCCCAGTCTTCTCATCAATCAAATCGCGACTGTTCCCCTACCACTCTCTGTAAACGCTCTCTATAAACACGCTAGCTTCTCAATCCAAACCATCCCAGAAATTAAATTCATTTTGATTCCGCCGCGGCGCCTCTTCGATCTCTTCCCCTTTCTTCCGATATCTCTCGCCATCTTCATCACAATTCTAGCCTCCAACATTCTCTAGATCTGCAACCCGGCGGCCAAACTGTTGATGCATGCGTCGATATCAATCGTCGGCGCCTCGAGCTCTCTCGCTATCGGTAATATTGAGCTGCGAACACATATATGTCTATCGATCCTTATTTTTCATATGTATACTCTTGGGTAATTAATTTTGATTTTGCAAATCGCACGAACAGGGAACATACATGCCCAGTCGCACGCACGGCGGTGCCTTGGATTACAACCGGCCCCAACTAGCGAAAGGAACAACATACATGGGCGCTAGATCTGTCGGCTCTATTCTTGTGCTGATGATGAGGTAATTTTGCAAACCGAACTTCAGGAAAATACATGCTCTGTTTGTTTGGGATTAATACGTCTGTTTGTTTGTGATTAAGGCGTGAAATATATTGTGTGTGTTGTTTGGGAATATATTTTGCATGCAAACCAAACTATGGCGCACGCATTTGTTGTTAACCTATGTGTGTTTGCAAACCAAACTTGTTAATCAGAAACATATATATATACTCTCTGTTTGTTTGAGGCGTGAATAAAGTGTACGTGTGTTTGGGAATAATTTTGCATGCAGACTAATGGACTTGTGCGCTGGTTTTTACTATGTGTTGTGTGCTGATTGTTATTAATCAGATGCGCATATTGTTGTACTATATATGTGCTGATTTTTACTTGCAATTAATGGACTTGGGAATTAATGTGTAATATAATGCCTTTCGGCATGCATACAAATATAGCCACCTGGTTATATATGGTGAAATTAATTTGGTTAGATGATTATAGGGTGTATTAATTAATGTTATATATTATATTATAGTATAACCTAAGGTGCAAATATTATATGACCATGGGATGTATTTGAAATACCCCTAAATTAATTTAAATTAATTTAGGGTATTTCTTTTCTAAAAACCCTAAATAATATTATTAAACACTAAATTAGTATATGGTGTTATTTAAAAATTATTTAGGGGACTTCTTATATTAAATTCTAGATAATAATATAATTTAATTTGATTTATTATATGGTGTTATGAATTTAATAACAAGATTTAAGTTAATAAATCTTGGAAAAATTCCTAGACACTCCAATTATATTATAAAGATTTTATAAATATTTGGAGCATTGATTTGAAGCAAAAAGTCAATATAAAATTCTAGAAACCCTAAAGCTTCTTAAGCCTTGCTAGGTTTGACTTTTTGAGAATGGTCAAACCATCCCATGAAACCTATACCAATAAATAGGTTATGGAAAACCGTGAAGATCGATAAAAAGAACGTCAAAAACGGATCATCCTAGCCAAAGTTATGATAGAATGAAGTTTAGAACCAAAATTTTGAAAAGTGCCACGTGTCAAGACCACACGGGTCGCCGGTACTTAGCACAAAAATCGGCTAAGTATTCTCATTCTCACCAGTATTTTGCCCTAACTTGTGACGGCCGTATCTCACTCATCCTTTCGAATTTTTGAGTGTCGTCTTCTTCATTCTCTTCGTCTTAATCTCCTCTTTACAACCATAGCTCACACATAACCTAACTCTTCCTACATCCACCGGAAATTTGATCCAAAGTAGCCACCCTGCGAAACCGAAACCCAGATTTCCAGTTTTCACCGAATTCAGGTAAACTTCGTCTCGCCATAACTTCTTCGTTTCTCAGTCAAAATTAATGTTCTTTAGCTTGTTTTGAAGATCTCTAATCCCTCTACACCTTTCATGTTGATGACCAAGGCTGATTCGTAATTGTTTGGAAGAGTTAGGCGTCTAAATTTCTGATTCATCATCACATAAAATCATAGAAAAACGCAAGGTAAACCCGTAACTTTAGGACTAGATTTCTTTCTCTATATTGCGAATTAGATTAAGTTCTTGCTACCAATCTGTAGATCTACATCTCCTCTTTCGAATAAGCCCAATAACTTGTCCTAACTCGATCTGTGCTACAACTTATGATTTAGCAAAGTTCGACCCTTAACAACTCGTAAAAGTTGCAATTTTCCAGAAAACGAGACTCGAATTCCCTTGTCGGCGCAATTCCAGTACGATTCCGACCAAATTCCTCCGATAATGTCACTATATATGTCATTTTCGAACTAACCCCCCAACCAATTTGACAAATAACGCATTGTATAGAGAGGATTTTGTGAAATTCGAATCGATGTTAACAAATCCTAGGTCGAGTTGAACCCAGATTCGAAACTACTGATCCATGTTGTAACACCCCTCTCCACAATCACGTAATAATCTCTCACGTAGCAATAAATAAAACGTCTTACAGCGGAAGAATAAATAATAAAACAATACTCACTCGGGTGTCACCGGCCATTACTCGCCCATGCGAGCAACGAAGCCAAACTACATCCAACTTCCAACATAAACAAACTACTAACCGCCGTGATAACGAGAAACTCCTATACATCATACTAAGTCCATAAATCATAAACATCGACAAGTGAGCGTCTACCCAATCCTGAATATACATAACCTTACCACAATACAATTCACCATCTTCATTGTCATATAGACAACCTCCATGTGCTGTAATAATTAAGGTAAAACTCCAATTACCCTGTTCCCGCTCTTCGGCTTCGACAATAATCAACAACCTGTAATGGTGTAGTATCAGCGATAGTCGCTGAGTATGCCAAGCCTGGACCCTAATGGTCACTTAGTCATTTTAACCATCTTTATTATTAGATTGATTTCATGCTTTACCATTTTACAGTTATAAACAATACTGTAATATGAATGTACAATATACATAATCATCCATCCAAATATCCATAAACATTTAACCATCCATCCAATCCAATCATTCATTTACTATCACAAACCACAACTGTATATCGACGTATCGAATAATAACAATATAATGTAAAATGTACAATCGCCGTAGCATATGCCATCCTTTGTTAATTTAATTTAATTTGGCCTTCAAGCCCCATCCATATGTACAATGTACAATCGCCGTAGCGTACAGTTTCCATAGTTAATTTTATTTGGCCTTTAAGGCCCCATCCATCCAAACCATGTTTAATTATTAATATCAGTTGGGCGTCATGTTAGGACAACCCGATAACCTCACCATGGACAGTAGTCCTCCCGTACACACAAGGTGCTCATTTCACCAGAGGTCCGGAGGCCCCTGACTATTCTCTTATGTCTCGTAAGACGTCCATATAAAGGCCGTAGCCACCTGACCCACGATCCAGTTTGGGCTCGTTTGGGTATAAACCTGGAGCGGAATCCAATCGGAAACCCCTCAGTGATCACAAATGCGCAACCAAGTAGTTCGTAAACTACCGGGATTCCTCACCTCAACTCATACCATCTCTCTCTCATAATGTTTAAGATATGCTCTTAGTCTTATGGAGAATAATTATTAGTTAGCTGCCCAATGGGTCTCACGTATACCTAGAAGTAATCTAGGTTATATTCATGTTCGAGATCCATGCTCTAGAGACCGACAATGTCGTGACTCATACCTAAGTGTTTTACTTAGGTTAACATATACTTAATATTAATACTATGGTATTATATCAAGTAACCGTCATGTCATCACAATAACGTATATGTATGTTTATATAAGTCAATCTATAGTCGACGTAGTGTTAGTCCCGTAGGACGCTCGTGCATAAATAAATAATGCAGTAACACTTAATCACATACATGTAACCACACACATAACACACAAGTTATATCAACCAAATCCGAGCCCAAGGAGCTTCCTTAGGACAACTCGGATCAAACCCCTTTACATACCATTCACCAAGACCTAGGATGCGCAGTGTAGTCCACTAGCTCGTCAAGCGTCCTTGTCTGAAGTATGATCTAACGGTATTAAAACTATACGTCAGTCTCCATGACTAACTACATCCGGTATTTCCGAATAATAAGTAACCCCGACAGTTCACCCCTGTTTTCTACAGTTATTTGTTACGGTTTTCTCTAAACCGGTCGGCTTTGTCACTTTAAAACTCGTATGTCAAAATATTTCAACTGTAAGTTTAATTTGTTGTATTTCTTTTAATCTTATCCACCATCAAATGTAGGTGTATAACCTATAGTTGCATGTATGCATGCATTATCATATTATATCGTATTATTTTTCCACCATCCATTATAATACATTGTATTATACTATCCATTATCTTTAGCAAATAATATTGCATCCAAAACTCATAACTTATAGTTTATAAACTATTTCCATGTAATAACCACCACCATTATTTTATATGGTTTCCAACCATATTATATATTCATTCTTATATACCTTATTCTTGTGCATGTATATATATTTACCACGTAGGTAAATTTTGTGAGTTTAATAAACTCTTATATCATATGTTGTCTAAAATTCATTTTCCAACCTCTTGTAATTCGGTACAGCCCTTATATTCTTTTAAATCCCATTTTGACCACATAACATTTTGTAATGTTATACCTTATACTAATATCATACATTATGATATTTTATTTCCTTAAATTTATAACCTATAGTTTTTATACAAAACTATTATATATTGCCGCATAGGCATATATATTAAACCTTATTCTTTTCCATAAACCATAGTTTCCTTTATTTAAAATCACCCCATTATTTATACCATGTTATATATACCATTTAATATAACATTTCTAACTTATAAAAAGGGTATAACCTATGGTCAATATTTATAAAACACCGAACAGACCCAAACTGTTCAATAATTGCCATTTGGCCCTATTTATAACATATAGTTTTATAATATCATTAAAACTATATATTATACATATATCTTAATAAATAGTCTTATATAATTCTAAAAATCACCAAATTTCACCAAAGGGTTATAAATATCCTTATTAACCCATATACTTACGGTATTTACCATTCCACCACCTATATTTCGCCAAAGTGTCATAATGACATAATAACTATATATTATACATATATAGTTTATTTTAATTCCAAAAACAACCCAATAAAATTCCTAAAAATTCCTAATAGCCCATGGGTGTTTATAATACCATTTTACACTAGGGGTGTCCATTAGGTTCGGTTAACACTACTACAAAAATTGCTATAGACAACTGTTAAAAAATCCAAAGACAACTGTTATTAACAGTTGTAACAGAACCAGTTGTCTTAGGTAGATATTACATTAGACAACTGTTATTTAACAGTTGTCTTATGGCACCAAACAACTACTGTAAATGGACCTATTACAACTGTTATTAACGGTTGTAGTAGATATACATAAGAGGACTGTTAATAACAGTTGTAATAGGTCTTATTAATTTCCCACTTTCGACACCTATCACAACTGTTTTTAACAGTTGTCTTTGGTCCTTTTGGAAGGAAAAAAATTACCATACACAACTGTTATTTTAACAGTTGTCTTAAACAACTGATATGATATTCATCTATTTATCACTTGTTAATAAATGCATTCATATGTTCACAATAACATTCACAAACCCACATCACAACACTTATAGTTCCAAATCAACGGCACAACATTCATATTTATGATCTGCGTTCTGGTTGATCAGCACCATTCTGATGGTTCAGTACAAAGAATATGACCATATATAACTAATCTCCGTCTATACCTAAATGATTCAATGTGTAAATTCTCTAATCCTCTGGAGTTCATCGGCCGCCACTTGCTTCACTTCTTGCCTCTTGTATCCGTGGAAATGCTAATAATGCAAAACAATTTACAATATGTTAGCGAGTTCACTAGTCAAACGTGAAATAGATATATTCAAACACACTAACACATTGAAAGAGATTGAGCATATATATATTGCAGCAGAGAGAAGTTCCAGTATATTACCAAGTCATGAATGAACTGGCTTCAGTCCAGTTTTCAATCAGTTGAGCGAGCAGATTTATCTCTGCAGAGGCGCAGACACACAAGAATAAACAAGTTCCAGTGATTTATCTATTGCAGCAGAGAGAAGAAGTAAGTTTATTATATTACCGCGATTCCTGAATAAACAGGTTTCAGTTCCGTTTTCAATCAGTTGAACGAGATGCAACAGCAACAAACAGCAGTTCCAGTGATTTATTTAATACAGCAGAGAGCTGGTTATCTCTTCCTTAAAATGCTTGTGTTCAACGAGAAGAAGTAAACTTAAGTTACTGCCTTAATCAGACGACAAGAAGAATATAAGTAATTCATAACCTCTTAAGCATTACCGTCAACCGATAAAGGAGAGGGGTAAAAAAAATTTACAAACCAACAAGAGATTGAGCATATATATATTGCAGTAGAGAGAAGTTCCAGTATTACCAAGTCATGAATGAACTGGCTTCAGTCCAGTTTTCAATCCGTTGAGCGAGCAGATTTATCTCTGCAGAGGCGCAGACACACAAGAATAAACAAGTTCCAGTGATTTATCTATTGCAGCAGAGAGAAGAAGTAAGTTTATTATATTACCGCGATTCCTGAATAAACAAATTAGAAAGATGCTATAAATGTGAATTGGATACCTTAATAAATTAAATCATACACCAAAAAAAAGAAATCAAATAACCAAGATCAAAGAATTCATACGAATAGATAACTGTTACCTGATAAATACAAACATATGTCACTTGCATTCATTTCTTCCCTTGCATAATTGTATTAATAATTTACAGAAATGAAACAATGATAACTATAACCAATAATACGCTATCAGATGTCAAGTTTTACACGGAGAATATTTGAAAAGCAATAAGCAATATCTTATGCAGCAATCACTAACTTCCAAAATACTACTAAAAGCAAATAAGAAAAAGGAAAGAAGGTCACCTGTTAACTCTCACATTCCCATCAAAACAGCATGTCCTTGGGGATGAGCAACAATGCACTTGTTAAGTTGCCGTGAAACACCCCTTGGATGGTCCAACACTAGTTTGCTGTGCAAATCTTGGGTTTGATCACCAATAGACAAGTGCAAAGTTGATAGCTCAGTTGTAGTTTCAGGGCCTACTTGCTGAACATGGAGATTGTTGATGTCTATTATGATAATCCTACTAGTTCAAGATCCATAATCCAAAACAGCATGATGATGAACTGTTACCCCTGTTGCAGCAGACCAGCTCCACTTCTTCAGTACACTGCAAGAGCAGAAGAAATCAGACTCATAAAACATGTTACAGATCAGCAAAAACTACTAGATTATCCACATTCAAAATGAAAGCTAGATATGTATAGTTCCACAACTGTGGTATTGCCACTTTTCTTTTACAATCATTCTTCTAGACTGCAGAGAAGATTTAGAATGGTTGTTTGAGCATTAAAATAATAGAGCTCAACCTCAACCATATCAAATAAATTGGTTGAGTCTAAATTAGAAAAATGTATAACAACTTACTTGTACAAGTACAAAGCAATACCAAGAGTGCACAAGAGTCCAATGTCGATACAGAAGTTGTGACTGGACCGAAGTTGTGACTGGACCTCAACTGAAGCAGAGTAATCAATCATGGCCACAAAGAACCCTCAGATGGTGGTCATTACATTAACAAATGGAAAAAAATTGAACCGTGATAAACATTACTTGAGCTTACTATTTCCACCTAACCGCAATACCCAAATAAGACTCATATCCAACCACTGGGAACATGAATAAAGAGACATGTAGTGACTAGAGCATGTATTATAAACTAAAAAAAACCGAAACTTGCATATTCATGCCAGCGACCTACAAATTTTTATCAGTTAGTCTGTACTATCAATAGTATCTGATTTACCAACTGAGCTATGGTCAGTGTTCACTCTTTAATCTCATTGCGATCAGTTGCAACACATAGCCAATACTTCAAGAACAAATAATACATACATAGACGCACCATAATAACTTACAAGAGGAAAAACTTTCTTTACCAACTGAGCTATGGTCAGTGTTCACTCTTTAATCTCATAGCAATCAGTTGCAACACATAACCAATACTTCAAGAACAAATAATATCAACGGATAGGCAAAAAGGATACATACATAGACGCATCAAAATAAATTACAAGAGGAAAAGCTTTGAAGCTATTTTCCAGGTAGTGACATGAGTAGTTACCCAGTTTACATAGTTTGGTTGACAAAAATCGAATGCTGAGCATGACTTCTGTAATTTCAATGAAGTGCCAAAAGAA
Organism: Limonium bicolor; assembly: GCA_023374045.1. Classification (NCBI taxonomy): domain Eukaryota; kingdom Viridiplantae; phylum Streptophyta; class Magnoliopsida; order Caryophyllales; family Plumbaginaceae; genus Limonium; species Limonium bicolor. Next base: position 118,147,286 of record CM041778.1, read on the forward strand.
CACCAAATATAAATTGTGTTTTAAAAAAATTATATAGAATCCCCAAGTTCTGTGGTTGTCCTTCGCTTAATCTAGCAAAAACATGAAAATAGGTATCACCGATGGCAACAACAAAGAAATAATTTGGTGGAGACTTAGTTCATAACAGCCAGTACATTTCCTAGAAGCGTCCCGCATTCTAGCTAGCAAGGAAAAGAAAAATAACTCTTCTAGGTTGCAACGGAAAAGTGAGATACAGACTTAGCTCATATCAGTTGGCAACAGCCACATGAAATTCAAACCAAAAAGCGCAAGCTGGTTCAGATGCACCCTCAATTTCAGTTTGGGTTAGGATAACCAGAGTGAACGACCGCGGGAAATCTAGGTTTCAGATTTCAGGAGGTACCCTCGCTTTGAGGATTTGTGGAAGTATATCTTAGGGTTTAGATTTAAAGTGTTCAGATGGTTCAATTTTTGGCAAAATCAAAGTAGAAAAGGCTAGGTTACTACAAATATGGTTTGAATAAGTCTATAGAAGGCACGAGCAGAGAGAGAGAGAGAGAGAGGGAAGATAGAGAACCTTCGTACGCTTAGAAAGGAAGGCATGGCTTCGTTCATTGGTGAAGATGAGCGAGCAAGGAAGGTAGATCGCCATGGGCTTCAATCGGCTGGAGAACACGGCAAAGCAAGCTATGAGGCGGAAAGAGAAATGTATTGCGGGGTAATGTTAGCCTTCAGGAAATTCTATTAAAAGTAGAAATTAAAAAAGAACAGGTATTCATTTTTTTTGAACGGGGCAGGATTCGAACCTGAAATTTTTTAACCCCACTTAATTTTCTCCGCGGACATCTATATACAACAACTAAAGCCTTATACCAGTTGTCTTTAACATTTGTTTACCCACTGTACATACTTATTACAACTTAGATACAATAACAGTTGTCATACATTAGTAGTAAATGATCATTTTTGTAGTAGTGTAATTCGGTTTTGACTGAAAACCGTATTTTTTTCAGTTATTTTTGACCGAATTTTTTAACCGTATTTTATATTTCGGTTATACGGTTAACCGAATAGTAATTCGGTTCGGTTATCGGTCTTCACACAGGCACTATTCGGTTAACCGTATAACCGATTTTTTTTACTATAAAACACATCGTTTAGTTTAGGGTTGACACCGGCACTACTCTCAGTAGTCAGTCAGTCACTCTCGCCGTCTCGTGACATTTCTTTCTCGGCTCTCGCTCGCTTGGTCTCAAAGACTCGAAGTCGAATCCCTCAATCCTGTCTTCTTCTCCCACCACGGCACCACTTTCCCAATTCCTATCACCGGTCGCCGCCACAACACATCACCACCACTGCTGCACCGCACCACATTCAACCCCTTCTCAGTCCTCCCTCACATTTGCTGCCACTTGCTTTCGTAATCATGGGGACCAGGCGAATCCTTCACAGAAGATGGGTTTGTTAACTCATCACCATCATCGGCCCTCCTCCTCTCCAACCTCTGCATCTGTAGTTCGCACGAGTAGACTTTCTTCTGAGCGATACGTAAATTGGTGAGTGCATAGTTACTCTCCGGATGGGGGTTTTACGGATGGGGGTTTATGAAATTTTCGTTTTTAGTTCTCTTCGGTTATCATAGATTTTTTGATAATTTATGTTTAGTCTCTGATTCTTTGATAACCGACAGATTCTGATATCGTGACAAATCTGAACTACCATGTTTGATGCACCTTTGCTCGCAGACAAACCTCCAGCAATCGATAAGTTAGATTTTGAAGGTTCTAAGAGACCAGACAAAGTTTTTGTCGGGGAAACCATTATCTAGCATATCACCAGACACAGTACCAGTTATACTATTCGTGACTTCCACCAGAATATCTTGTGAGTGTTTTTCTACTTCAATTCCCAACCAACTGTTTGTAGTCATGTCTAGCTTACTGAGTTGGCTGACTATTATCAGAATTGAATATATGAATAGTAAGGGGTAGCTTTTACAACTTGTAATTTTTGAAAACATATGTGGTTCAAAGTGTATACAACCACCATTGCTGCTGCTGCCGCATGAAGTTACTGTCTATGTTGGCTGATTTGATCTGTATCTGCCATACCCCTGTAGTCTCATTAGTTGAGTCAGCCAGACAGCCACCATTGGTTATCTTTTGTTTTTGTTTTGGTAATTACATTGGTTATCTTTGTTATTGACAAAAAAGATAAATTTTGTTTACTGAATAACTTAGAATTAGTCTCAGGGGATTGACCGTCTCTATGAATTGGTGCTTCAGGACTATAGGAACTGTTTTTTTATCTGTTTACATACATTATTACTATGAATTGGCTACTTGTTGAAGTTCTGTTGCACGCTTTTGATGAATTTGATCAAACATGCCGCCAATGACTATAGGAGAGTGCATAGCTGAACATAGTTTGTTTACTGAATAACTTAGATAGTCTCGGGGGATTGACCATCTCTTTGTAACATCAACTAATAGGACTGATGTAGTCAGTCTTCAATTTGGATATAACCTCAGTCAAGTTGTGCCCTCCTTCCAATGATATCATCCGATCTCCTCTTTTTTTTCTTATGTCCAAGTGTCACTTATCAGGTCATTATTTAATGATGTAGGTGCTAGTATTAATTTCCAAAATATTAGTATGAGGCTATAAGGTTGTTTTAATCATTGGTCAATCAATTACTACCACTGAATCATTGAGCTACTCTCATTATGTTTTTTAAGGATTAACTGCCAAAGATAACGGAATCACTGCTTAAAATTACGAACTATTTCAGCAGTTTACAGTTTCTAAATTGTGACCATTTTTTCTTCTATTTTACCATTTGGTTTTTTAATTGACATGAAGTAAGTTTTCTGCTGATTATATCCTAAAGTTTGTGGCTATCGCATATTAGTTTAATAATTAAAACCTTGTGATTATTAATGTTCAAAATATTTACGAATAAGCTATGTGTTGTTGCACATATAAGCAGATATGTAAAATTACAAACTCATTTGCCCATAGTTTTTCTACAGAGATATAGGATGAGAATTGTTGAAAAATCCATATTTCCAACCAGTACCAAAAAATTGAAACTTTTTGCAGTTGTCGTGATTCATACAAAGCCATTTTCTTAGAAATGATTTTCATAGTTTCATAGTTTATTCAGTTGGCTTTTGATTGCTCTCAGGTTTACTTATTTATATTTATTCAGTATGCTGAAAGATGTGAAGCGTATACAGGTGTACGTAGACAAACAATATCTAAAAGTAACGAATTGGGATGGAAGTTGTATATATCAGATTTTCATAGTTTCTGTATAGTTTCAATTTTCATAGTTTCTGCATAGTTTCTGCACTGTTACAACAATTTCCATTCAGACGCTATTGTGGTTTGATTTATTGCTTCTTCTTTTATTATTGCAGGAAACGAGTAGTGTTTGTGATTAATAACTCAACAAAATCAAGAAGGCAATGTATTAAGAAACAGAGTGTCTTGGCTACATGTTAGTGTAGCCAACCATGGCTACATATCATACCTGTGTGCGTTGGACGCGTCATTTTTTTTTTTTTTTTGATTTTTAAGAAGGTGCGCCCGCGTTACATCACCTTTTGGTTTTGTTAAATATTGTTTTTCTATTTTAATATAAAAACTTTTAATTGTTGTAACTTATAATATATAAGTCCAAATTGAAAAAAAATTATATCATTTTTCATCTAATTTCAAGCTCTTTAAAATAAGACCAATCATATATAGATATATTTTAACAACTTTTAAAAAAATTATTTTTACATGTAAAATGCACAGAACATAAAATAAAACTTGTACAGATAGTCATACAAATGTGTACAAATGTTCACTAAAACATGTACATCCTCATGTAAAAACATGTACATCCTCGCGTTAAAAACGTAAAGATAGTCATATAAACATGTACGAATCATTAAATATGTACATACTTAGATTAAAACATGTACATATAAGGGAGAACACTTGTACAGATGGTCATACAAACATGTACAGATAGCCGTAAAAACATGTACAGATGTTCATTAAAGAACATGTACATTCTCACATTAGAACATGTACATTGTCACATTAAAACATGTACATTCTCACAATAAAATATGTACATCATCACATTGAACAATAAAAACACCGAATTCACCACTTATTACTTAATAAATCATAAAATCAAAAATAATGAATCATAATACAAAATTAATTAATATATTATCATTTTAGTGTATCATCATATACATGTAAAAATATATTTTTTAAAAGCTGTTAAAATATATCCATGACTGGTCTTGTTTTGAAGAGCTTAAATTTATATAAATAATGATATAATTTTTTTTATTTTGAACCTATATATTAAAAGTTACAATAATTTAAAATTATTGTTATTTTGATAAAGATAAAAAAAGAAAAATGAAAAAAAAAATAAATGAAAAAGAAAAAGAGTGAGCGCTCCCGCGGGAAGCAACAACACTACTTGCGTGAAAAATAAAAAAATGAAAAAAAAATCCTCATTGCACGCGCCCTCTTATCTCCTGTATTTCACTCTTAATTTGGTTCGGTTATCGGTTATATAGGTAGTTAAAATTTCGGTTTTCGGTTAAATCGATTTTACTGATATAATTCGGTTATAACCAAAAAACCGAACGGTTTTTACTAATTCGGTTCGGTTAACCGAATAAACCGAATAGACAGCCCTATTTACACCCTTAATTTCGGTAATAACATATTTACCACATATGTTATAAAATTGTTACAATTAAATATTTATCTTATTATAAAACCTTAAATAAGTTATTTAACTTATCTAATTTGGTCAAAACCTACCATATGGTCAAGGTTGACCTCCTTAATATTTCCTTGACCATTGATTTCCTTATATTACGGTTTTAACCCTAAGTTTCCAAAATTCACCATTTAACCCCAAACTTATAAAATCTTATAAACTTTATTTTAAATCCTTTTAACCTCTTTTCGGCCTTATTTTTATAAAGCCCCCAAATTTAATTTAAATACACTTTAACCCTTATTCATTTCGGTAATATATAAATATCACCTAAAACCTACTTTAAACTAAATATAAATAAATGAAATGGCCTAAAGTACATGGCCTTATTACAAACATTGCGCACAAAATAAATTACACATAAATGTCTCAAAAAATGCTTATAAATCTCGGCCTCACCACATATTTTTCATTTAATTACCAAACTACCACAATGTCTTAAATTTGACAATTATGCTTGTTTAATTAGTTATAAAATTATTAAACCTTCCTTAATCACCTAAGGTCAAAATAAGACCTTAATATACTCCTTCACTCACGGCATATATGTATAATATGTATAAACACATATTAATGTACCAAGTGTAGATTTAAGTGATTTATACCTTGATTTAGCAAGGTTAAGACCTTGTTTGGTCTCGCCACCTTAAGGAGAATTTCTCCACAGCTTGATTTACTTGTCTTCATGTAGAAAACAAGACATGATTAAACTCCAAACATGAGCTAACCATGGGAAGTAATTTAAGTCATGAAAATCATGGATTATTACCTTAGATCTTCAAGTTTGTTGGAGATCTACCTCGGCCCTATTTTTTCCAGAAAGAAAGAGTATCAAAACACTCCTAAAAACAAGGTACAAAACCGTGGGTAGCTAGCTTGGAAGATGGCTAAGATTTACCTTGTTTAAGATGCCAAAAATGGTGTTTTTGGCATGGATCTAGCTACTCCTTGTAGATCTTGGTATACCAACTGAATCCACATGAAAAGGAGAAGAAAATAAGGCTAGGGAACCAAGGTTACAACCGAAATTCGCAAGGAAGAAGAGATATGTGCTTAAAGCACATTTTTACCTTAAATGGTCAAAACTTGAACTTTTCTCCTTAGATCTTGTTACAGCCGAAAATGATCCTTCCTTTAACCTCCAAAACACTCTACATAAATGTATAGAAAAGGTTGGAGTCTAGATCAATGGAAAAAGGAAAGAAAGATGAAGAAAATGGACATTTTTATGCCTTAGGAGCTTACCTAGAGCATGAGCTCTCACCAATTGAACTTGGCTGCTTACCTACGGTCAAGGAGGAGCCAAAGAGAGGGTTTGGCAAGGAGTCTCACGGCTGGAATGGAGACTAATGAAGGAAGTAACCTAAATTGTCTTAAAACACATTTTTGCCTTTGTTTAATGCATTAGTGTTTGATGACTCATTGCTGATTGATTGTAGTTGTATAATCAATGGGGACAAGGAGCATAGGCAGCCGGCCATGATTGGAGAAAGGTGGTGGTGATTGATTCCTAATTGATTCAATAATGGAGTAATAATGTGACTTTAATTAATTAGTCAAAGGTTAGTCACCATGCATTGTCTTGTCTTGCTTGGAACCACCGTATAACAAGGAGAAGGGAGCTCTTCAATCGGCAGCCTTCACATGGGTAAGGTAAGCAAGTGGTAGACAACTTTATGTTTAATATGTTAAAGTTTACTTTTTCTTATTTTATGTAAAAAGTAATGAGGTATATTTAATTGTCACATGGGAATGGTCACATGGCCTGTTAGGAGGCTTACTAAACCGATTTTATGTGGTCCAATTTGTGGTTAATGGTCAACATTGACCAACTTAGTCAATGTTGACCCAAACGGGCCCCCTTTTAGGGTTTTATTAATATTTTAATATTAATTTGTAAAAATTTGTAAATTTCTGGAATTAAATTCCTAATATGATATTATCTATTTAAAGGTAATTATAACCTTTTAGCCCATTTAAAACCAATTTAGAAGGCAATTACACAAAAACGTGCTTTAAGGTGTTTTAGTGCACATTTTGTGTCGCAAGGTGTTCCTGAGCTTGGTTTTCTTTGACAACGGTTTTGTTGTGTTCCTTACATGATATTTGATCATGGTATCCAATTTTATATCATTTAGAGGTCATTAGGCCTTTAAGGTATTCTTAGAGCACATTTTTGCTACTTGACCTTGAAACATGTAAATGCTTGTTCTTTGTATTGGAGTGTTGTCCAACAATTGTAATATGTTTAGTAATGTGTTAATATGCTTAGGACAAATTTTTAGGTCCTAAGTAGTTCATTTGGGTATTTATTTACCCTAAACAGTCAAAGGGTGCAACATCTTGCTTTGTGTTGACCACTGTTGTTCTCAGTTGACTTTTAAGGCATGTTTAGGTCTTAATCAATGTGATTAGATGTTTAATCCATATTTTATTAGTTTGGGGTATTTCAATCTACCCCCCTTAAAAAGACTTTGTCCCGAAGTCGCTTAATCAAATAGGTAAGTATATAAATGTATAACTACCCATTATTCCCATAATGTATATCTATGTGATATATCATTTACATACATCGTATTGTGCCTATACAGCACATAGCCATCACTTTGCGGCGTTAGTTCAATCATATATGGATATAGGTGATCCATCAGTACCATCATTTCCTATCAGTTCTACAAACTCTGACAACCTCCCCGAGGTGTCCATAACATACCATCGTTCCATATTCCATATCTAATGATTCATTTCGTATCTAGGCGATACCATATGCAATCATTCTACAAAGCAATATAAATATATATCATAAGTAGCATAAGAAGGTACTACAAACATGGGTGTATACGACATTCAAACAGGTATCTCATAAGATACCTACATACAAGTGTACATCACACACAAACATACCAACAACGTACGCCCCACGTACCAAACATAACCAACAAATAAACACACAAACCTCGTATGCCCCGCATACACAACAAAACTTAGTGCACAAACGTGCACAGCCAAGAGGCTCTACCCCCCTTAAAAAGGGTTACGCCCCCGTACCCCACAAGTATACAACAGCCGCTCAACAAGGAGCGCTGGATACTTGGCTCTCAAAGAGTTCTCCAACTCGTGGATTATCCTCATGTCAGAGAGACGGGTATAACTCTAGCCCTTCTGGGCTCCACAATACGTCAAGGGTGAGGCACTAAACTATTGTGCTCTCTCCCAAGTTCGTTCTAATGGGCCCACTCGCTCCGTATGAGGTGCAGACCCATGAACATAGGCTCAGTTTTTTTCTTTTTTTGCTGTGAATCCACTCGTTTGGATCACTAGCATGCATGCGTGTGTCTTCTCTCCCTCACATTCAGTTTGAGATGTAATGTGACATTGGCTATTGTTAGTACTTAGTGCTCTTTGCATGTCTTGTAATATCAAGACGTACCAGCCTATATGTCTACGGAGATGATGATTGTAACACCCCTATAATAATAAAACAACAGCGGAAAATAAACTAAAGGTGCTACAGACCATCGGGCTCCAAACACCCGGTACCAACCTCACCAATACAACCTTTACAATTAACTAAGTTACGGTCTGAACTCGAGAAAACTTACAAAACATAACAATAACACATTCGCTATCCACAAAACCCTAGTACCCATCCCAAACGCTCATTTCTTCGTGGCCACCTGTAAATCAATTCGTACCTGCAAGTTGAAAACCCAAGCAGCCCACCCCAAAAGGGGCGGGTCAGTTCCCTGGAATGGAAACTGGGACAATTCTCGCAAAAAAACAAAATGATAAAACAAACTCTTAAAATAAATAGTAACATGAAAACAAACTCTTAAAAGTAAAACAGAGATAAAGCACTTCAAAACAATCAAGTTTAAAGAGAAAGGAAAACAAGACAAAGATAAAGAACTTCCAAAACAAGTCATCCACTTAAGTAGTCACACCACATAGTTAGTAAGCATCCATTGTTGATGTTAGAACCAATTCCCGTTTGGAGTATAAAGACTCAGATAGTCACAAAGGACTAGGAATAATAAGATAGATCCAAGAACCAATAACTCAAGAGTGGAATAATTCAATTGGGAGAGATGGCCCCCACCGCCAGATATCAATGTCCATATGGACGAGGAATATACAGCCCCTGCTGTCAGATTTAAATGTCCTGGTGGACGAGGGATATACAGCCCCCTGCTGTTAAATATCAATGCCCCTATGGGCGAGGGATATACAGCCCCCTGCTGTTAAATTAAAAATGTCCTGATGGACGAGGGATATACAGCCCCCTGCTGTTCAATATCAATGCCCCTATGGGCGAGGGATATACAGCCCCCTGCTGTTACCATTGAAGACGCGCGCACGTCGAAAGAAAGATTTCCAAGATTGACCTTTTCCAAAAATCCGCTAGATCACCAACTACCCAGAGCAATACCAAAACACTCAGTCCTACAGAGTGCAGAAGCGTAAACCCTAAGCAGCCAATGTCTAACGGCCAACCAAGTAGAAGAAACCAATACCCAAGTGAGTTCCACATCCAAGGCTCAGTTAGTCACACAAGCTGAGTCAGTCACACAACCATTTCTTATTTTTAGAAGTTCCTCTTAAAGTCAGTTAGCGTTTCCAAAACATTCCACAAGTCAACCAACAAAAATATCGTAGTACGAGAAATCGTACATAACATTCCATGAAGTCCAAAACACGTCAAGCTGAGTACGAGAAATCGTACCTGGGTAACGCTGTAGCAGTTCTAATCAACTTGCGCAAACAATCAACAGTACTCTGAAGAATATTAAAGGTAATCTACCATCAATCACTTGTAGCCTATGTTACGCTTAAATAAACTCCTTACTCCTATTTCAAAGTCCCAATTATCTTTTAAGCCCTCACTTAAATGTTATGTATAACCTTTGACTTGTCTTAGAATGTTGTATAACTCAAGGTTGTAAGACCAAGGATTGTATTTTATTAACACTTGTTAATTGTTCCACCCTTATCCACTTTACCCATACCTAACCATAATTCTCACATTAAAGACCTTTATAACATAAGTGCATTATACGTTATTCAATCAATCTTATAATTTCAATAACAATTCTTAAGCTCAATACTTTTATTCTTACTTTAGGACATACATCGTGTTATGACCAATGATGGGTTTATCTTAGAATACTATACTATTATTTCACAATTTATTGACTATGTATCTTTATCAATATCTACTAGATAATCCATTATAACTACTAACTCTTCCCCCTTAACTTAATTCAGATCTACATCCCGTATACTGAAATCGTAGTGTTGTAGATGCATTTTAGTACAACTTATTTGAGCTACTAAACTCAATTATCTTATCTTTAGTCCAGAAAGACTTTTTATTACATCCAGCTAATAATCTTGACATAAGATATTAAATTACTTTTCATCTTGAAACAACTATATTATAGTTGACTTAGACTTATCGAACCCTTACATTTAGTATTCACAAGGTACATTATTTGCTTCATTATTACCTATATAATAAGGTGTTTAGTATAACCCTTTTATGTATCCTTACTTACATTTAATTTCCTAAATGTTTTATTTTAACACACATTCCCTCCATAGACTATTTATAATCCTCTTATACTAACTACAACAAACTTAAGTCTTAAATACGTTTTAAATTGTTTACAAACCTAAAGTTTCAAAGGGATAACTTAATAAATTAATTTCCTTTATTGTATTTTAGGATAAACATTATATCTCGACATAAGGTAAAATCTATCTAAGAACTAAATTCTGATTCATAAGTGAAATTGTTAATTATGTAATATAATCTGTTCTGAAAATCCCCATACCTTATATTCAAATGACACATTAATATTTCCAGTGTTAAAAAGGAAAATCAATATAATCTCTTACGTAACCCAATTTCATCTAATTAAAGGTTTAAAGATTTTAAGTATCTAATTTCTATTTATAAACCTTCTTATAAATTCTAACTACTAAATACATTACTTAATTAAAACTCACATCCTGAACATTGGTATTAAATGTATTTTATATGGCTTATCAAATTCTAAGAACGTAAGGATTATTATTTAGATTAATTCCCCAATCATAGTTTAATTTAGTTTTATATCATAATCCTTTTAATGATTTTATCACAAGATATTAAGTTATTACTCAATACTATAAATATTAAGAAATGATTAAATCTAGACTTATTTATCCTCTTCACATTTAGATGTAAAAGTAACTCATTTACTTTATTATTGTTTATATAATAAGAACATTTAAATGTAAAAGTATTTCATTCATTTTATTATCAATTAAATAATAAATCTATTTGTGTAACACTTTATGTAAACTAATTACAAATATTCCTAAACTTCAACTTATTAATTTCTTAACCCAATTATAGATTTACATTGTGGTCACTGACTAAATATATACATGTATTTTAATACTGTTATAAATCCTAGAAATTCAAAGGTAACTAAAAACTCAGTTCATAACCATAAAATAATACCACCTCATATAGTACTCTATTATTAGTATAATGTAGAGGTTTAGTTTAACTCATTAATTCCTTCATATTACATTTTCTATAAGGTATTTTATTCCTTTTATTTATTAATTGTATATATATATATCCTTCCTATTATTTCTCACAAGGAATTTTATTTCCTTTTTCTATTTTTATTGTATTTATATATATATCTACATATATTAAGATTTATCCAGACATTCTTCAAGAAATTCTATTGTATTTAATTATATTTAATATCTTTTAGACATATCCACAACTGATTTATGGTTTATAAAATAAAGTATTTCCCTTAGTTTTAGTTAAACATATTAGCTTCCATATTATATAATAAATAAAATGTAGTTTAGTTAAATTCCTTGATTTAATATAAGTTTCTATTTTATTTCTCTCATATAAATATATGTAACAATTTTTACCCCACTTAAAGTTAATACCCAAAATATTTATAAACATACTGTATTAAATGTTAATTAGTCTTATTATTTTCCCCACCTATAAAGTTCATTAATCAACTACACTTTAATTTTTGATTACATTAAAAACATATATTATAAGTTATTCTTATGAAAAACTCACAACACAATTTTTAAAACCTTTTCCCGTTGCCCAAAAATTCCAAACTTAATATACAGTAACTATAACATTTTAGACATATTATAAAATTTTTTTCATAAAATATCTTTTTAATTTAGCCAAATAATTCCAGAAAACCCGTAACTTGCAAAAATCGTAACTTATGTTTAAAAACTCCAAAACCATATAATTTACATCAAAATAAACTAGATTTTATAAGGAATCTATGTTTAAAATTTCAAGTCAAAATACATTCGGGAAGACCATTAACTAAATTCAACAAGTTAGGGTTAAATTCTGAAATATTATAAAACTTAAACAATCTTTATAACCCACGATCTAATCTCGGCCGTCCAAATCTTTTAAGCCCGATCGGACGGACACTGAACGCCCAGTTCTTCAGCAAATCCCCAATTCGATTCGAGTACTAATTCACCAATTTCTCACAATCTACAGAACCAAATCGAGTGATTCTTGTTCCATTGAATCCGAAATTTGATTGCGGTTCTATTGATACTAATTTCCCCAATTATAATGCAGGATTCAATGGTTTTCGAATTCGGTTTCGAAGTTAGGGTATTTTCGGGTTTCCGAATTCGATTCTAACAAATTCTCTCAATCTAATGCGTAATTGATGCAATTGGAACATGGCTTTGACCGATAATGTAATATAGATTAGCAAGGTTGAAGGAATTTGAAGAAAACTTACCGGAAATTGCAATAACGGAGCAAACAGATTTCGGTTTTCTGGAAACGTTTTCGAACTTGACTGTTTCGAGGTGCCAACTTTGAGGATCTATAATTTACGTTCTAGATCGAGTTAGGCCATGTTCTTGGGCTCATTAGAAAGAAGAAATATAGATCTACACAATGATAGCAAGCACTAATCCTAACTCGCATCACACAGAAAGAAATCGAAGTCACAAAACACGAGTTTACCTCTCTGTTTCGGTATTATTTTATGTGCTGGCAAGACCGAAACTTTAGGCCTCTATATCTCCCAAATGGTTACGAATTGGACTTGGGCATAAACACAAAAGTTGTAGAGGGATTAGAGATCTTTACAACGAGCTAAAGAAATCGAATTTTGGTTGAAAGACGAGGAAGTTATGGCAAGACGAACTTTACCTGAAATCGAATGAAAACTGGAATCTGGGTTACGAATTCTCAAGGTGGCAACTTTGGATCAATATTCCCGTCGATGTAGGATGAGTTAGGAGATGTATGAGTTATGGTTGTAAAGAGGGAATTAAGGAGAAAAGAATAGAGAAGACGGCACTGGAAAATTCGAAGTAACGAGTGAGATATAGCCGTCACAAGTTAGGTCAAAATCGGATGATTGTTGGAGAAAAACAAGGAGATAGAATCGACTAAGTGTTGGGGCGCACGAGAGGCTGACACGTGGCAGTTATAAAATTTTGGCTCTAAACTTCAAACTAGCATAACTTTGGCTAGGATGATCCGTTTTTGACGTTCTTTTTATCGATCTTCATGGTTTTTCATAACCTATTTATTGGTATAGGTTTCATGGCCTGGTTTGACCATTCTCAAAAAGTCAACTCTAGCAAGGCTTAATAAGCTTTAAGGTTTCTAGAATTTTATATTGACTTTTATGTTTCAAAACAATGTTCCAACACTTCCTAAAATCTTTATAATATATTTGGAGTGTTTAATAATTTTCCCAAGATTTATTGACTTATAAATCTTATTATTAAATTCATAATACTATATAATAATGTATAATAATTAGGGTTAAATAGGAGAAAACCCCTAAATAAATCTCACAACCCCATATAATAATTTAATATTCATAATTCCATATAATAATTTAATATTCAGAATTCCATATAATAATTTAATACTTAATAGTATTATTAAAGGTTTAATAAAAGAAATCCCCTAAATTAATTTAAATTAATTTAGGGGTATTTCAGCATATCCCCCTTAAAAGAAACTTCGCCTCGAAGTTTAAAAATCAACTAATAAGCACTCACACCGCTTCGGGTGTGCTGAGACAATAAAAGTTCCAATGAAATTCCATACCCAACCAATCCTTTATTTCCATCCATTTCCATAACAACATTCCACTCAAGATTACTCAAAATCGAACTGAATCAGGATATACCAAGATATGGCATGATGAAAATCAAAAGTCACATACTGAGTCATAATGCAAAAACCAAGCACATACAAACACCTCTCATTCTGCTAATACTGTTCTCCCTTTGCTAACAATGCAACGAGGCATAATCCGGATGAGATAACGAAGGAGGAGTATGCCAGCATATCCCCCTTAAAAGAGCTAAGGTACGCCCTCGTACCGCTACTAATGGCACATTCAAAGAATTCAACACCTTATTAACCAGCTTTGTTGAATTTTACTGCACCGTTGATTATATCTATGATCGTTATATATATCTGTATCTCTTGATTGTTATGTATTTGTATTTCCTTGGTGGTTATAAAATTTTATCTTATGATTATTATCCATTCATTTAATGACTGATACGAATTATATGTCCATATATGATCATTTATCATATCAATTATATTACTAAGCTATACCTCGGGTGTAACGTACTTGAGTAGTTTAACATAATATTCCCGATCATTTAATAATCCTCAATAATCTTCCAAAATTATCTTCAAAGGTTTATTGGCCAACCATATGTTAAAACTCTATAAGATAAATATTTTCTGTGACTTTTCAAGTTTCAATTGTTTCTATGTTTACTTTATAAAATTTACTTATTATATAACTTCACCCAAGGCAGAATTTTAGAAAGTTCGTCCAAAATCTGATTCCTTTATCTTAAAATTTATACATTATATATATATTTTTAAGGTAGGGACCCTGTATAAAATTTTAGGTCAAATGCATTAGTCTAATGAAAACTCACTCACTCTTGATAATTATTTTCCTTAAGGTTTGTTCTATGTAAGTATTCTTCTGATTATTAAATCTTAGTACTCTCTTAGACAATGGTGGCTTTTGGTAAATATCACTCTTAGTGTGTCTTTTAAAATTTTATACCTGTATAATGTTAAACTTCCAAGTAAACATGAGGATTTTCAATCTTTAAGTAACTCTCAATTTTTTTTTATATCCAACCAGGGGTAGATGTTGTATCTTGGAGTACCCAAACTTAATCCCCTTCCTCCATATATAGGTTTTTCACCAAAGATTTAACTCAATAAACCCCTTTACAATTATGAGTTTTAATACCGGATCTTAAGATACAAATATTGATTTGTTCATTGTGGTTAGCAATGAAATATGCCTAGCTCAAGATTTCATGATGGTAACGTCTTACCACCACTTCCCCTCAAGTTCAACACAATCCATCACCTGCGTGGAAGATTATATACGGTTAGATGACAAGGCTTGTCTAGCCCCTAAACTTCTAGAAGTGGGTGTGCACCCCCACTACTTTCAGCCTAGGAGTTCGCCGCACCAGGCACTTCTCGTAGGGTGTTAGGTTTATGTGTTTTCTTTCTAAAGTTAACATAGAGTTTTAATGTGTTTTACAAGTTCAGAGGTTGATCTTTTCTAATACAAACATTATCTTTAGGTAATAAATTGATACCAAGTAGTTCATGAAATTTATTTTCAAACTTTAAAGGAGTTGAAGTACTTTCACATAATATCAATACTAATTTAGTTATGTAAAGTGATACTTGTATACTGTTTTCAACCAAAAGTATTCTTTTAAAATTCTAGGAATTGGTGTACTAGCTTTTAAAGGATTGCATCTTTAGCAATGTATCCTCCATGAGTATGCTTTTGAAAAATAGCTTAATATTTGGTTTATCTCGACCAAAATCTTATCGTACTTAATATAGGATGTTCCAAACTTATATATATATATATTTCTGAAGTTTATTGTTGGAACGGTATAACAACACATCACACTCAACAAACATTCACAAAAGGAAAGTGTGTAAAGGAATCATTCATAATTCCAAAAAGGGTTAGGAGTCGTGCCTTACTGGAGTCCTCACTTCCCAATTCTACCCCAGTTCCCCAGTTTTAAGTGCACCTATAATCTAAGTATTTCACTCGGCTTGTTTTCTCGGGTTCAGAGCGTAACTACGCTCTGATACCACTTTCTGTAACACCCCTATAATAATAAAACAACAGCGGAAAATAAACTAAAGGTGCTACAGACCATCGGGCTCCAAACACCCGGTACCAACCTCACCAATTACAACCTTTACAATTAACTAAGTTACGGTCTGAACTTCGAGAAAACTTAACAAAACATAACAATAAACACATTCGCTCTCCACAAAACCTAGTCCCATCCCAAACGCTCATTCTCTTCGTGGCCACCTGTAAATCAATTCGTACCTGCAAGATGAAACCAAGCAGCCCACCCCAAAAGGGGCGGGTCAGTTCCCTGGAATGGAACTGGTACAATTCTCCAAAAACAAACTTATAAAACATAACTCTTAAAAATAAATAGTAACATGAAAACAAACTCTTAAAAGTAAAACAGAGATAAAGCACTTCAAAACAATCAAGTTTAAAGAGAAAGGAAAACAAGACAAAGATAAAGAACTTCCAAAACAAGTCATCCACTTAAGTAGTCACACCACATAGTTAGTAAGCATCCATTGTTGATGTTAGAACCAATTCCCGTTTGGAGTATAAAGACTCAGATAGTCACAAAGGACTAGGAATAATAAGATAGATCCAAGAACCAATAACTCAAGAGTGGAATAATTCAATTGGGAGAGATGGCCCCCACCGCCAGATATCAATGTCCATATGGACGAGGGATATACAGCCCCCTGCTGTCAGATTTAAATGTCCTGGTGGACGAGGGATATACAGCCCCCTGCTGTTAAATATCAATGCCCCTATGGGCGAGGGATATACAGCCCCCTGCTGTTAAATTAAAAATGTCCTGATGGACGAGGGATATACAGCCCCCTGCTGTTCAATATCAATGCCCCTATGGGCGAGGGATATACAGCCCCCTGCTGTTACCATTGAAGACGCGCGCACGTCGAAAGAAAGATTTCCAAGATTGACCTTTTCCAAAATCCCGCTAGATCACCAACTACCCAGAGCAATACCAAAACACTCAGTCCTACAGAGTGCAGAAGCGTAAACCCTAAGCAGCCAATGTCTAACGGCAACCAAGTAGAAGAAACCAATACCCAAGTGAGTTCCACATCCAAGGCTCAGTTAGTCACACAAGCTGAGTCAGTCACACAACCATTTCTTTTTTAGAAGTTCCTCTTAAAGTCAGTTAGCGTTTCCAAAACATTCCACAAGTCAACCAAAAATATCGTAGTACGAGAAATCGTACAAAATTCCATAAAGTCCAAAACACGTCAAGCTGAGTACGAGAAATCGTACCTGGGTAACGCTGTAGCAGTTCTAATCAACTTGCGCAAACAATCAACAGTACTCTGAAGAATATTAAAGGTAATCTACCATCAATCACTTGTAGCCTATGTTACGCTTAAATAAACTCCTTACTCCTATTTCAAAGTCCAATTATCTTTTAAGCCCTCACTTAAATGTTATGTATAACCTTTGACTTGTCTTAGAATGTTGTATAACTCAAGGTTGTAAGACCAAGGATGTATTTTATTAACACTTGTTAATTGTTCCACCCTTATCCACTTTACCCATACCTAACCATAATTCTCACATTAAAGACCTTTATAACATAAGTGCATTATACGTTATTCAATCAATCTTAGAATTTCAATAACAATTCTTAAGCTCAATACTTTTATTCTTACTTTAGGACATACATCGTGTTATGACCAATGATGGGTTTATCTTAGAATACTATACTATTATTTCACAATTTATTGACTATGTATCTTTATCAATATCTACTAGATAATCCATTATAACTAACTCTTCCCCCTTAACTTAATTCAGATCTACATCCCGTATACTGAAATCGTAGTGTTGTAGATGCATTTTAGTACAACTTATTTGAGCTACTAAACTCAATTATCTTATCTTTAGTCCAGAAACTTTTATTACATCCAGCTAATAATCTTGACATAAGATGTTAAATTACTTTTCATCTTGAAACAACTATATTATAGTTGACTTAGACTTATCGAACCCTTACATTTAGTATTCACAAGGTACATTATTTGCTTCATTACCTATATAATAAGGTGTTTAGTATAACCCTTTTATGTATCCTTACTTACATTTAATTTCCTAAATGTTTTATTTTAACACACATTCCCTCCATAGACTATTTATAATCCTCTTATACTAACTACAACAAACTTAAGTCTTAAATACGTTTTAAATTGTTTACAAAACCTAAAGTTTCAAAGATAACTTAATAAATTAATTTCCTTTATTGTATTTAGGATACATTATATCTCGATAAGGTAAATTATCAAGAATTAAATTCTGGTTCGTAAGTGAAATTTCAATTATTAATAAGATAATCTGTTCTGAAAATCCCATACCTTATATTCAAATGACACATTAATATTTCCAGTGTCAAAAGGAAATCAATATAATCTCTTATGTAACCTAATTTCATCTAATTAAAGGTTTAAAGATTTTAAGTATCTAATTTCTATTTATAAACCTTCTTATAAATTCTAACTACTAAATACATTACTTAATATAAACTCACATCCTGATTGGTATTAAATGTATTTTATATGGCTTATCAATTCTAAGAACTAAGGATTATTATTTAGATTAATTCCTAATCATAGTTTAATTAGTTTTATATCATAATCCTTTTAATGATTTTATCACAATATTAAGTTATTACTCAATACTATAAATATTAAGAAATGATTAAATCTAGACTTATTTATCCTCTTCACATTTAGATGTAAAAGTAACTCATTTACTTTATTATTGTTTAATAATAAGAACATTTAAATGTAAAAGTATTTCATTCATTTTTTATTATCAATTAATAATAAATCTATTTGTGTAACACTTTATGTAAACTAATTACAAATATTCCTAAACTTCAACTTATTAATTTCTTAACCCAATTATAGATTTACATTGTGGTCACTGACTAAATATATACATGTATTTTAATACTGTTAATAAATCCTAGAAATTCAAAGGTAACTAAAAACTCAGTTCATAACCATAAAATAATACCACCTCATATAGTACTCTATTATTAGTATTATGTAGAGGTTTAGTTTAACTCATTAATTCCTTCATATTACATTTTCTATAAGGTATTTTATTCCTTTTATTTATTATTATGTATATATATATCCTTCCTATTATATTTCTCACAAGGAATTTATTTCCTTTTCTATTTTTATTGTATTTATATATATATATCTACATATATTAAGATTTATCCAGAACATTCTTCAAGAAATTCTATTGTATTTAATTATATTTAATATCTTTTAGACATATCCACAACTGATTTATGGTTTATAAAATAAAGTATTTCCCTTAGTTTTAGTTAAACATATTAGCTTCCATATTATATAATAAATAAAATGTAGTTTAGTTAAATTCCTTGATTTAATATAAGTTTCTATTTTATTTCTCTCATATAAATATATATATAAATATATGTAACAATTTTTATCCCACTTAAAGTTAATACCCAAAATATTTATAAACATACTGTATTAAATGTTAATTAGTCTTATTATATTTTCCCCAACCTATAAAGTTCATTAATCAACTACTTTAATTTTTGATTACATTAAAAACCATATATTATAAGTTATTCTTATGAAAAACTCATGAACACAATTTTTAAAACCTTTTCCATTGCCCAAAAATTCCAAAATTTAATATACAGTAACTATAACATTTTAGACATATTATAAAATTTTGTTTCATAAAAATATCTTTTTAATTTAACCAAATAATTCCAGAAAACCCGTAACTTGTAAAAATCATAACTTATGTTTAAAAACTCCAAAATCATAATAATTTACATCAAAATAAACTAGATTAAATAAGGAATCTATGGTTAAAATTTCAAGTCAAAATACCTTCGGGAAGACCATTAACTAAATTCAACAAGTTAGGGTTAAATTCTGAAATATTATAAAACTTAAACAATCTTTATAACCCACGATCTAATCTCGGCCGTCCAAATCTTTTAAGCCCGATCGGACGGACACTGAACGCCCAGTTCTTCAGCAAATCCCCAATTCGATTCGAGTACTAATTCACCAATTTCTCACAATCTACAGAACCAAATCGAGTGATTCTTGTTCCATTGAATCCGAAATTTGATTGCGGTTCTATTGATACTAATTTCCCCAATTATAATGCAGGATTCAATGGTTTTCGAATTCGGTTTCGAAGTTAGGGTATTTTCGGGTTTCCGAATTCGATTCTAACAAATTCTCTCAATCTAATGCGTAATTGATGCAATTGGAACATGGCTTTGACCGATAATGTAATATAGATTAGCAAGGTTGAAGGAATTTGAAGAAAACTTACCGGAAATTGCAATAACGGAGCAAACAGATTTCGGTTTTCTGGAAACGTTTTCGAACTTGACTGTTTCGAGGTGCCAACTTTGAGGATCTATAATTTACGTTCTAGATCGAGTTAGGCCATGTTCTTGGGCTCATTAGAAAGAAGAAATATAGATCTACACAATGATAGCAAGCACTAATCCTAACTCGCATCACACAGAAAGAAATCGAAGTCACAAAACACGAGTTTACCTCTCTGTTTCGGTATTATTTTATGTGCTGGCAAGACCGAAACTTTAGGCCTCTATATCTCCCAAATGGTTACGAATTGGACTTGGGCATAAACACAAAAGTTGTAGAGGGATTAGAGATCTTTACAACGAGCTAAAGAAATCGAATTTTGGTTGAAATACGAGGAAGTTATGGCAAGATGAACTTTACCTGAAATCGAATGAAAACTGGAATCTGGGTTGCGAATTCTCAAGGTGGCAACTTTGGATCAATATTCCCGTCGATGTAGGATGAGTTAGGATGTATGAGTTATGGTTGTAAAGAGGGAATTAAGGAGAAAAGAATAGAGAAGACGGCACTGGAAAATTCGAAGTAACGAATGAGATATAGCCGTCACAAGTTAGGTCAAAATCGGATGATTGTTGGAGAAAAACAAGGAGATAGAATCGACTAAGTGTTGGGGCGCACGAGAGGCTGACACGTGGCAGTTATAAAATTTTGGCTCTAAACTTCAAACTAGCATAACTTTGGCTAGGATGATCCGTTTTTGACGTTCTTTTTATCGATCTTCATGGTTTTTCATAAACTATTTATTGGTATAGGTTTCATGGCCTGGTTTGACCATTCTCAAAAAGTCAACTCTAGCAAGGCTTAATAAGCTTTAAGGTTTCTAGAATTTTATATTGACTTTTATGTTTCAAAACAATGTTCCAACACTTCCTAAAATCTTTATAATATATTTGGAGTGTTTAATAATTTTCCCAAGATTTATTGACTTATAAATCTTATTATTAAATTCATAATACTATATAATAATGTATAATAATTAGGGTTAAATAGGAGAAAACCCCTAAATAAATCTCACAACCCCATATAATAATTTAATATTCAGAATTCCATATAATAATTTAATACTTAATAGTATATTAAAGGTTTAATAAAAGAAATCCCCTAAATTAATTTAAATTAATTTAGGGGTATTTCAATGATTGTCATCCGTGTCTCCTGGTTGTTTTTTCCGGAGTAACCCACTGTTGTTTTTTTTTTTGATACACACTCGTGTTGATATCTATTACATCTTCCCGTATTTCCACTAGATTACTAACTGCACAAGTGCAATACCAAAACACTCAGTCCTACAGAGTGTAGAGGCGTAAACTCTCAGCAGCTAATATCTCATGAGTCCAACGGATAAGATGATCGAATTATCCTATGAGTGGTACATTCCAAATCCACTGTTCCTTGCTTAAGGTATCTGCTACTATATAGCTTTGTCTTTTATCCTTGCGTAGTCACGCGTTTATGTCCATCTTATCTGGTAAATTTCCTCTGGATTGCAAGAATTTACTCGATCCTTATGAGGATTCTACATATTATTCGTCCATAATAGGTTTCCATGTTTTTTTTCCTTTGGTTTCCAGTCCTTGAACGGTTTTCCTTGTCTTCTCTGTATACTGTCTGCTGTTTTGTGTGTTGAAAGTTCTTGATTTCACTAGCCCGTTGCTTTACCTGTGGCTCTTCTCGTCCATCTTCGAGGTAATCTGTCTTACTGTCCGTACGTACGGAGTTGACTACTTCTCGTGTTCCTAACACTACTTGTCTACTTGCATGAGGTACCGTACTGATACATTACTACTTACCCGACTAACTCATAAATAAGTCTGTCAGGCCCACATGCTCCTATCGGAGTGCGGTCGTCCCATGTCTCATTTAGTAAACTGGTAATGTCTGTCACATGGGTATTGTGAAGTATTCTGTTGTCAAACCCTTTGATGGATATCCCCTTTTCTTTTCTCTTCTTTTTCTTTTTCTTTTGTTCACTAGTTCGTGTTATCGGTTATCTTGTTGTAAGTGGTATTGCCCTGGTGGCCTCAGTGGTAATTTGTGCCATAAGTCATAAGCCATAACGCCGACTTGTAAGTAAAATATGTGCTATCTTTAGCAAACTTGGTTCCCCTATCGATCTCATTGAGTACATCACATATTCCTTTTTTTTTGTTTATCATGATCATATCTCATCCATAGTTCACATTCGTTCCCTCATCCCGTTTAATTGGATGCATTGCAGATGCATAATAGCTTGAGCAACTTGGCTCTCCACTTCCCAACCATCCTCACTAACGGTGGTGCATCTACAAAGGGTATGCTTGTCCATAAGGACTAAACATTTATCACTGGTAGTGATTAGCATTAAATGCGGGTATACACTGATGGTATTTGGCTAATAAGCCCTGTCTGAAAATTCCCAAACAATTAAACTGGTGTGGTTTACAATCACAGTGGTTGTATAATTTCTCCAGTTGCAATGGTCAGACTAACGGTCTTCCCAAGGTTGCATAGGTTCCTAATCTCAAGGTTTGTATGAAAACGTTTGAAAAACATTTTTTTTTGGTATACATATAATAAAAGACTAAAAAGTAGTAGTTGCAGTAGCAGCACTTGCTCTGTCAAGTGCGCAAGGCAGATGGAAATTTCAGTGGTTTACTCTCATAGCGCTTGCAATAGCAAGTGCACCATGCAGGTGGAAATTCTAGTTCAGTAATCATTGGTCTCATTGACTCTGCGTCGTCGAGTATAGCTACATGATAATGTAAGCTTTAACATCCTGTTCATATATATAATCCCTCAAGGTTTCAAGGTTACTCGTATCGAGTTCACAAAACTAGTTCCCAAAGTCATACACAAAAGGGCGAGTGGTCCCCGACACACTCCCATATACTAATAACATAAGTCTGTTTAACATCCAAGGTAAGTACATAACAAAGTAAGCAAAGTCTCCCACCAGCGGTCTCATGGAGTCAGGGTACTCAAGCCCTATCTACTCCCTTGCCTCTCTGGGCTCCAGCATCAGTAGATGTCTGGCCATCTTGACCGCCTCGTGGTACTCCAGATCCTCCAACTGAGGTCTTCTGAGTATTCTTTGGTGGCCTGTAGTTACGGCTCTCAGGATTCATCCAGCACTCGAACTCCCGGGGCCCTCTTTCTTCAACAGCGACATTCAACTTTGCGGCCAATGCAGT
Source organism: Limonium bicolor (assembly GCA_023374045.1). NCBI lineage: Eukaryota > Viridiplantae > Streptophyta > Magnoliopsida > Caryophyllales > Plumbaginaceae > Limonium > Limonium bicolor. The sequence goes on from CM041778.1 coordinate 118,170,846, forward strand.
CGACCCCAGGATGGACCTTCCACAATGCTTGCAATAGAAATGGCGCAGGGGCTGTCCGGTGCCTAATGGTAGTATTTAGTTTAAGTTAGTATCTGATGATATAAAGGTTAAGGTCACAATTCAATTTAAGAGGTAGGTGTTCTCACCCTTAGGAGGTGCAGATCTCAGAGGCTGAGCATCTATAGCTGGGCCGGTCAACCGAAGGACGGGCTCTTTCCCCTTCGCTCCCTTGTGACCCTGCTGCCCTTTCTTTTGAAAGAATTTCCTGTATAAGGTTTCGGGTCAGCATTCATAGGTATTTAATGGTAAGCAATTTAGAATGGGATAAGTCCTTACTTTCCCTTCTTCTGGCCATCGTCTGGAGATGCTCCTCCACCCTCAGACTCTCCCTCAGGGTTCTTCCTTTTCTTTGCCCCTAGAGTCTCTTCCCGAGTCTGGAGCATTAGCTCAGTCCTCGAGGCAGCGTCATAACACTCCTGGAATCTCATTGGTAAGTTCTCACAAGGTTAATTGGTAATGTAGTAAGTAAAGAATTATGGCTTTCATGTTAATACCTGGATGGTAGTGTAGAGGGTAGCACCCATCGCCATCTGGATGCGAAACAGCAATCCCCCCCGAAACTTCTCGACCTTCACGGTCTCTGAGTAATCTACACCGGGGATGAAGTCCAGCAGACCAATGAATCGAGCGTAGTACTCATCCACGGTCAGACCTCCCTGGGATAATGTCTCGAACTCATGGCGTTTCTTTTGCTTGAGGTGAGCTGGGTAGTACTTCCCCCTCAGTAACTCTATAAAGGCAGCCCATGAAAAGTCGGGCGTAGCCAGGTGATGGTCCTTGACCAACCTCCACCAAGTGCTGGCTGCATCCTTCAGATGGAAAGCAGCAATGACAACCTTCTGGTTGGCAGGTACTTGTAAAGCTTCATATGCCTTCTCATGTTCAACAATAAATCGCTCTAAGGCTACGGGGTCTGGCTCCCCTGAATATGTAGGTGGTCGGGTCTCGCTAACTGACTTCAGCCAGTTCGTTCCCTGGGCTGTGGCGGGTGGGCTGGTGCTCCTCCTATCTGAGTACCCAGCTGTGCAAGAACAGCAGCAATTGTCTCAACAACTCCTGGAATCACGGGGTCACCGCCTCCACCTCTACCAGTACCACACCCTCTAGTTCCCCCAGACATCTGTAGTACAGTATGTCACCAAAATACTTGGAAATTACCGTACACAACCAGTAGATATTGAATTGCCTTAAAGGCTACTATGTCACGCAGTTTGCGTTACTAGACACAATATCTTCTAAGACTAATCGTCGTCTCCGTAAAAGTTTCCCGTAATTTCCCAAGTCCTAAGCTCACTGTCTTAACCTATTTTCTCATCATCAGAGCGGTACTCCGCTCTGATATCACTTTTGTAACACCCCTCTCCACAATCACGTAATAATCTCTCACGTAGCAATAAATAAAACGTCTTACAGCGGAAGAATAAATAATAAAACAATACTCACTCGGGTGTCACCGGCCATTACTCGCCCATGCGAGCAACGAAGCCAAACTACATCCAACTTCCAACATAAACAAACTACTAACCGCCGTGATAACGAGAAACTCCTATACATCATACTAAGTCCATAAATCATAAACATCGACAAGTGAGCGTCTACCCAATCCTGAATATACATAACCTTACCACAATACAATTCACCATCTTCATTGTCATATAGACAACCTCCATGTGTTGTAATAATTAAGGTAAAACTCCAATTATCCTGTTCCTGCTCTTCGGCTTCGACAATAATCAACAACCTGTAATGGTGTAGTATCAGCGATAGTCGCTGAGTATGCCGGGCCTGGACCCTAATGGTCACTTAGTCATTTTAACCATCTTTATTATTAGATTGATTTCATGCTTTACCATTTTACAGTTATAAACAATACTGTAATATGAATGTACAATATACATAATCATCCATCCAAATATCCATAAACATTTAACCATCCATCCAATCCAAACATTCATTTAATATCACAAACCACAACTGTATATCGACGTATCGAATAATAACAATATAATGTACAATGTACAATCGCCGTAGCGTATGCCATCCTTTGTTAATTTAATTTAATTTGGCCTTCAAGCCCCATCCATATGTACAATGTACAATCGCCGTAGCGTACAGTTTCCATAGTTAATTTTATTTGGCCTTTAAGGCCCCATCCATCCAAACCATGTTTAATTATTAATATCAGTTGGGCGTCATGTTAGGACAACCCGATAACCTCACCATGGACAGTAGTCCTCCCGTACACACAAAGGTGCTCATTTCGCCAGAGGTCCGGAGGCCCCTGACTATTCTCTTATGTCTCGTAAGACGTCCATATAAAGGCCGTAGCCACCTGACCCACGATCCAGTTTGGGCTCGTTGTGAAATACCCCTAATCTTTAAAATATAATTAAATGATCTATTAATGATCTAAGATGGTTATTAAACATCTAAATATTATTGGGGAACAATCTAAAAGATCTCAACAAGGCAAAACACGCCTTAAGATCGGTAAAGCCAAAAATGTGCTTTAAGACACCATGAAGGTTGTATGACCTCAAATAGGATCCAGAGTGGATTCCTAAGTATTATAATGAAGTAAGGAACACAACAAAACCGTTCTCAAGGAGAACTAAGCTCAGGAACACCCTGTGACACAAAAATGTGCGCTAAAACTCCTTAAAGCACGTTTTTGTGAGATTGCCTTTTAAATTGATTTTTAATGGGCTTAAAAATTATAATTATCCTTAAATATGATATATAATCATATTATATCATATTAGGAATTTAATTCCAGAAATTTACGAATTTTTACAAATTTAATATTAAAATATTAATAAAACCCTAAAGTGGGGCCCGCAGGAGTCAAATTGACCAAGTATGGTCAATGGTCAATTAGTTGACCCCTTTGGACCATGGAGGCCGGCTGCAATAAGTGAGGAGGCTGCTTAATTTCCTTGATTGACAATAATGCTACCTAATACATGACTTTTCCAAAATAATGTTACTTTTTACATTATTTCAAATTTTACTTACCTTTCCCACTTCCTCCTTCCTTCCTTGTCCGATCTGCACCATCCCAGCCGAGCCCTCTCCTTCCTCTCAAGCTCTCAAAGCTTGTTCTTGAGCATGGAAGGCAAGTCTAGCTCCTAAGCTCCTAATGTAAGTGCTTTAATGTCATTTTTAGCTCTTTTCTTCATCTCTTCACCACCAACACCTAAATTTCGTGGCTCATCTATTCCTATGGCTTATTCTCAGTGTTCTAAGGTTAGAACAAGAGCTAAACTCGGTTGAGACCAGTAGAGGGACCAAGGTTGTCCAAATCTACATTTTAAGGTAAAAATGTGCTTTAAGCTCATAACTTTTGATTCCCTTCGATTTTGGCTGTGAAACTTTGGTCATAGACTCATCTTCTTCTCCTTTCATGTGGGATCTGTTGGTTAGCCATTTGGAGCAAGGGTGACCGAGATCCAAGAGAAATACTCTCTTTTAAGGCATTTTTCCAAGGTAAAACCTATAACAAGGTAGGATTTCGAGATCTAACTATTCCCTATGTTAATATGGTAGATCTAACACCTTGTGGTGTGTTTGGTTCAGGTCTAAAATACCTAGAACTTCCCTTGCATTTTTAAGGTGATTTTTGCCTTAAATCTTACATTAATTATTCCTTATGGTTAAGCTCAATCTTGGAGTGTAACCATATCTTGTTTTTGTGTATTAAACATGTCTAAATCAAGTGGTGAATTTTCCTACAAGTGACCGAGCCTATACAAGGATAAATCAAGGTATAAACACCTTAAACTTATGATTTTGCAATCTTTAAGTATATATATATGGCCGAGAGTGAACATACACATATAGGTCATATGACCTAAAAATGTAAAAAAAATGGCTAAGATAAATTAAGCTAGTCATTTAAGAGATTTAATTAACATAATGGTCAAATTATGACATTATGTGGAAAAATAATTAAACCATGGAGAGGCCGAATATATATGCTATATTTTGAGACATTTATTGCGTAATTTATTTTGCAAGATCAAGGTTGTAATAAGGCCATGTCATTAGGCCTTTTAATTTAAGTTTATAAGCTTATTTAGTTTTATTTATGCTTATAATTAAAGTTGGGGCCAATTCATAATTATTAAGGAATTAGAAAAGCCGTGAGTAATTTAGGGCAGTTTAGGGTTTTTAAATGAATTTAATAAAAATTATAACACTTTATAAAGTTTTGGGTCAAAATTGTAAAAATAGAAAAGTATAGGTCATTATTTGTAATTACCGAAAAATTGGTTCCCATTTGGTGTTAGGAGTCAAAGTTGACTATATAGGAGACTTTGACCAAGTTTGGAAAATTTAAGAATTAAAATACTATCTTATAATAAGATACTTATTAAATTGTAAAAGATTTATAAGGTTTGGGGTGGTAATGTAATTACCGAGAATTAAGGGTACTAAATGGAGTTTAGTAAAGTCCTTAAGTTATTAGAAATTTTTAGAAGGTTATTTGGTTAAGTTTGGAGTTCATATGAATTATGTAAGTATAATATATGGTATTTATGACATTGTTACAAATAGGTAACAAATATATATAAACCGAGATTTAGAGGAAAAATAAGGTTAAGAATAATTTATAACCTTTTGGTATAGTTTGGGAATTTTTGGAATTATATATAAGGTTTTATGAAGATATATGTATAATATATGGTTTTAATGGAATTAGAAAACTATGTATTATAAAATGGGAATGAGTTGTGATTTTATAGAAGTTTAGTGGTTATAATAAAGGTCGTAAATATAAGGGGATTTTGGTATTTTATAAGCAAATATAACTATAGGTTTATTGTTTTAAATGTTAAATGTCATAAGATATGTTATATGACTAGAATGTAACATTATATTAACTAAGTGGTGGATTTTAGAAATATTTAAGAACATAGGTGCTGTTCGAAAATATTAACATTTTTAAATGGAATTTATAATATGGTTTTTAATGTTATAAGAGTTATAACATTTATATATAAGAGATATTCGTTAAAGAGATTGAATATAGATTATAAGACTTACCATATAATAAATAGTTCCATAAAACACACATATAAATAAATATATGTAATGGTGTAGAAAATGTGATGTGGTTCAATAATAATAGATTATCATAATTAAAATGATAATAGATAAAAGGAAAAAGAATTACAAACATTGGATGTGGAATTCTAATGTAAAGAGAGTGTACATGTGATATAGAAATTCATGTAATTAAAGTATAGTTTACAAACGAATTATACCACATTGGTAAACAAAAAAAAAAGGGGAGACAAACCTTAGAAAAATAAATACTAAGGTAAGATGCAGAGTGCATGACAAAGATTACAATACAATAATGAAATAAACTGTACGATGTACAAACAAACATTAAGTTACATGCGATAACAAGTTTAACAACAACTATACTAATATACAAACAAGACTACGCATGTAATGTAACACCTTTTTCCAATCTCGAGTTAAACCTAAAACCCGACAACATTGATAGTTAATAACGGGGGGTTAACCGGGAGGTGTTAGTGACGGTACGGGGGGTCCGTAGAATTGTGTTGTTATACGGTATGCTAATCAGTAGCATTATGTATTGTTTAGATTGTTAGAGACTACACAAGGAGCATAGGATCTTGCTGATTCATACTCCACCGTAATACATCGGGGTGAACGGTATGTTGTTATGTGTCTCTGATTGTCTCTGAGGACTTCCTCAGTTCAGACTTCTGTGTGATCTGTGATAAGATTGTTTGTCTGAATGTTTAATTAAATATGCATGATCTGTATATTTATAGCTGCTCATTATTACTGTGGTTGAGTTAACAGTACCGGTTCGTATATATGAACCAATATATAAAACGAAAGCGGCTATGGTGCTATCTTATATGAAATATAAGGATCGTCAGAAAAACGTTGGTAGCACTAGGATAATAAGATATACATATATCCGAGACTTTTATACGGAGCATTGGCCTTTCTATACGCCGCTCTCGTATCTAACACTGGATCCCGAGTTTACAGACTCTGGATTGGACTAATGACCTTAGTTCTGTGTGTTAGTAAAATTTGGTAATGCGATGCGATGGAATAAATAATTAAATAAAGATGGAAAGTAAAGCCAAGAGGATGTGGCTCTTGGTGCGCGCTGTGATCACAAAAACGATACCAGGATGTCCGCGTACGGGTCCGCAAAGTATCAAGAAAATTTCCCGTGAGCTAGAATGGCTCGTTGGTCGGAGACTCTACCGTTGGAGTGGCTACTGCCGTGGGTGACCCGCCATAATTTATGGGTATTAGAGACATGTCGTTCTAATGAGACATTGCCACTAGGTATAACTGAACAAATAATACGGTTGAGGATTATACGGTGGCGAACAATATTGGTTTCTATACCATGGACGAGAATTAAAATTGTTTATCATTCTCGTTGTTCGCTTGTGGTTCATTGGTTATAACTTGTGGTTATATTATGTGTTGATGGTTGTGTTATTGTATGGATATTACTGTTAATTGATTTACAGTTTTAAATATAAAACGGTATTGCATGTAATGAACCTCATGCTCTCGACCAAATAATTGAGGGGTCTTTGGGGGCATGACGGGGCATGTGATGACATACTCAGCAGGGGCTGATTCCATACCACAAACCATCTTTATTTCAGGTGATTAGCTGGTGGTCGCAGCGAGGTGACCATTGTTATAATACGGTTGGCTTAGACTTGGTACGGGTGTGATACTCAGGTTATTTTGGACTCGGGTTGTGTAACCGAGGTGTATTTGGTTTAGATGCTCACGGTCTGTAATAATTGTTGATGTTAGTTTTGCTTTAAGTTGTTTAAGTTCTACTATCTATCTCTTGTGGTCACTGCGGGAATACGTTTCGCAAGTTGATTATTAGGTAAATCGTTATCACCCGTATGGGCGAGTGATAACAGTGACACCATTAGGGCGATAGTTTATTATTTACCGCTGCGAGATATTATTGTGCGCGACTTTTATGGGGTTATTAGTACCGACTTAGTAGGGTGTTACACGTTGGGTATAAACCTGGAGCGGAATCCAATCGGAAAACCCCTCAGTGATCACAAATGCGCAACCAAGTAGTTCGTAAACTACCGGGATTCCTCACCTCAACTCATACCATCTCTCTCTCATAATGTTTAAGATATGCTCTTAGTCTTATGGAGAATAATTATTAGTTAGCTGCCCAATGGGTCTCACGCATACCTAGAAGTAATCTAGGTTATATTCATGTTCGAGATCCATGCTCTAGAGACCGACAATGTCGTGACTCATACCTAAGTGTTTTACTTAGGTTACCATATACTTAATATTAATACTATGGTATTATATCAAGTAACCATCATGTCATCACAATAACGTATATGTATGTTTATATAAGTCGATCTATAGTCGACGTAGTGTTAGTCCCGTAGGACGCTCGTGCATAAATAAATAATGCAGTAACACTTAATCACATACATGTAACCACACACATAACACACAAGTTATATCAACCAAATCCGAGCCCAAGGAGCTTCCTTAGGACAACTCGGATCAAACCCCTTTACATACCGTTCACCAAGACCTAGGATGTGCAGTGTAGTCCACTAGCTCGTCAAGCATCCTTGTGAAGTATGATCTAAACGGTATTAAAACTATACGTCAGTCTCCATGACTAACTACATCCGGTATTTCCGAATAATAAGTAACCCCGACAGTTCACCCTGTTTTCTACAGTTATTTGTTACGGTTTTCTCTAAACCGGTCGGCTTTGTTACTTTAAAACTCGTATGTCAAAATATTTCAACTGTAAGTTTAATTCGTTGTATTTCTTTTAATCTTATCCACCATCAAATGTAGGTGTATAACCTATAGTTGCATGTATGCATGCATTATCATATTATATCGTATTATTTTCCACCATCCATTATAATACATTGTATTATACTATCCATTATCTTTAGCAAATAATATTTGCATCCAAAACTCATAACTTATAGTTTATAAACTATTTCCATGTAATAACCACCACCATTATTTTATATGGTTTCCAACCATATTATATATTCATTCTTATATACCTTATTCTTGTGCATGTATATATATTACCACGTAGGTAAATTTTGTGAGTTTAATAAACTCTTATATCATATGTTACATTTTATCATCTTATTTTAGATGATTATTCCCATTAGTTGTAGTATGTTGTACAACTTATATTAAGATCATTACCCTATATTATGTAACATTTTATGTTGTATAATTACAACTCCTAAAGTTCATTCAATAAATACCTTAGTTTATAAATCCTATTTATTTATAGTTTGTCACATTATTTAATGTGAATATCCTTACTTATATTAATACCATTAAAACCATATAATTGTTGTAACATTTATAACATTATAGACCTTAGTCTAAAATTCATTTTCCAACCTCTTGTAATTCGGTACAGCCCCTATATTTCTTTTAAATCCCATTTTGACCACATAACATTTTGTAATGTTATACCTTATACTAATATCATACATTATGATATTTTATTCCTTAAATTTATAACCTATAGTTTTTATACAAAACTATTATATATTGCCGCATAGGCATATATATAAACCTTATTCTTTTCCATAAACCATAGTTTCCTTTATTTACAAAATCACCCCATTATTTATACCATGTTATATATCCATTTAATATACATTTCTAACTTATAAAAAGGGTATAACCTATGGTCAATATTATAAAACACCGAACAGACCCAAACTGTTCAATAATTGCCATTTGGCCCTATTTATAACATATAGTTTTATAATATCATTAAAACTATATATTATACATATATCTTAATAAATACTCTTATATAATTCTAAAAATCACCAAATTCACCAAGGGTTATAAATATCCTTATTAACCCATATACTTACGGTATTTACCATTCCACCACCTATATTTCTCCAAAGTGTCATAATGACATAATAACTATATATTATACATATATAGTTTATTTTAATTCCAAAAACAACCCAATAAATCCTAAAAATTCCTAATAGCCCATGGGTGTTTATAATACCATTTTACACCCTTAATTCGGTAATAACATATTTTCCACATATGTTATAAAATTGTTACAATTAAATATATCTTATTATAAAACCTTAAATAAGTTATTTAACTTATCTAATTTGGTCAAAACCTGCCATATGGTCAAGGTTGACCTCCTTAATATTTCCTTGACCATTGATTTCTTATATTACGGTTTTAACCCCAAGTTTCCTAAATTCACCATTTAACCCCAACCTTTATAAAATCTTATAAACTTTATTTTAAATCCTTTTAACCTCTAATTTTCGGCCTTATTTTATAAAGCCCCCAAATTTAATTTAATTACACTTTAACCCCTTATTCATTTCGGTAATATATAAATATCACCTAAAACCTACTTTTAAACTAAATATAAATAATGAAATGGCCTAAAGTACATGGCCTTATTACAAACATTTGCTCACAAAAATAAATTACACATAAATGTCTCAAAAATGCTTATAAATCTCGGCCTCACCACATATTTTTCATTTAAACCAAAACTTCCACATAATGTCTTAAATTTGACAATTATGCTTGTTTAATTAGTTATAAAAATATTAAAAAACCATTCCTTAATCACCTAAGGTCAAAATAAGACCTTAATATACTCCTTCACTCACGACATATATGTATAAATATGTATAAACACATATTAATATACCAAGTGTAGATTAAGTGATTTATACCTTGATTTAGCAAGGTTAAGACCTTGTTTGGTCTCGCCACCTTAAGGAGAATTCTCCACAGCTTGATTTACTTGTCTTCATGTAGAAAACAAGACATGATTAAACTCCAAACATGAGCTAACCATGGGAAGTAATTTAAGTCATGAAAATCATGGATTTTACCTTAGATCTTCAAGTTTGTTGGAGATCTACCTCGGCCCTATTTTTCCAGAAAGAAAGAGTATCAAAACACTCCTAAAAACAAGGTACAAAACCGTGGGTAGCTAGCTTGGAAGATGGCTAAGATTTACCTTGTTTAAGATGCCAAAAATGGTGTTTTTGGCATGGATCTAGCTACTCCTTGTTGATCTTGGTATACCAACTGAATCCACATGAAAAGGAGAAGAAAATAAGGCTAGGGAACCAAGGTTTACAACCGAAATTCGCAAGGAAGAAGAGATATGTGCTTAAAGCACATTTTTACCTTAAATGGTCAAAACTTGAACTTTCTCCTTAGATCTTGTTACAGCCGAAAATGATCCTTCCTTTAACCTCCAAAACACTCTACATAAATGTATAGAAAAGGTTGGAGTCTAGATCAATGGAAAAAGGAAAGAAAGATGAAGAAAATGGACATTTTTATGCCTTAGAAGCTTACCTAGAGCATGAGCTCTCACCAATTGAACTTGGCTGCTTACCTACGGTCAAGGAGGAGCCAAATATAGGGTTTGGCAAGGAGTCTCACGGCTGGAATGGAGACTAATGAAGGAAGAACCTAAATTGTCTTAAAACACATTTTTGCCTTTGTTTAATGCATTGGTGTTGATGACTCATTGCTGATTGATTGTAGTTGTATAATAAATGGGGACAAGGAGCATAGGCAGCCGGCCATGATTGGAGAAAGGTGGTGGTGATTGATTCCTAATTGATTCAATAATGGAGTAATAATGTGACTTTAATTAATTAGTCAAAGGTGAGTCACCATGCATTGTCTTGTCTTGCTTGGAACCACCGTATAACAAGGAGAAGGGAGCTCTTCAATCGGCAGCCTTCACATGGGTAAGGTAAGCAAGTGGTAGACAACTTTATGCTTAATATGTTAAAGTTTACTTTTCTTATTTTATGTAAAAGTAATGAGGTATATTTAATTGTCACATGGGAATGGTCACATGGCCTGTTAGGAGAAGCTTACTAAACCGATTTTATGTGGTCCAATTTGTGGTCAATGGTCAACATTGACCAACTTAGTCAATGTTGACCCAAACGGGCCCCCTTTTAGGGTTATTAATATTTTAATATTAATTTGTAAAAATTTGTAAATTTATGGAATTAAATTCCTAATATGATATAATATGATATATTATCATATTTAAAGGTAATTATAACCTTTTAGCCCATTTAAAACCAATTTAGAAGGCAATTACACAAAAACGTGCTTTAAGGTGTTTTAGTGCACATTTTGTGTCGCAAGGTTTCTGAGCTTGGTTTTCTTTGACAACGGTTTTGTTGTGTTCCTTACATGATATTGATCATGGTATCCAATTTTATATCATTTAGAGGTCATTAGACCTTTAAGGTATTCTTAGAGCACATTTTTGCTCTACTTGACCTTGAAACATGTAAATGCTTGTTCATTGTGTTGGAGTGTGTCCAACAATTGTAATATGTTTAGTAATGTGTTAATATGCTTAGAACAAATTTTTAGGTCCTAAGTAGTTCATTTGGGTATTTATTTACCCTAAACAGTCAAAGGGTGCAACATCTTGCTTTGTGTTGACCACTGTTGTTCTCAGTTGATTTTTAAGGCATGTTTAGGCCTTAATCAATGTGATTAGATGTTTAATCCATATTTTATTAGTTTGGGGTATTTCACATGCACTATAATTTTGAAATTGGTACCATTGAAACCGGTTTTTTAGTTTCGAATCTAATGAAACAAAAATCAACGAATTTGGTTCTGTGGATTGAAAGAATCGAAGGATTCCCAATCGCTGTGTTTGGGGGTTTTTGAAGAACTCGAGGATCTCGGGCCGTCCGATCGTAGGTTATAGAAACGGACGGCCGAGATTAAAACGTATAAGTTAAGTTGTGTTAAGTTATTATAAATTCCAGAATTAAACCCTAACTTGTCGAATTTATTTAATGATCTTCCCGAATGTATTTTGACTTGAAATTTTAACCATAGATTCCTTATAAAATCTAGTTTATTTTGATGTAAATTAATATGGGTTTTGAGTTTTTAAACGCAAATTATAATTTTTGTAATTTCTGAGTATTATGGAATTATTTAGATAATTAAAAAAATATTTTTATGAAATAAAAATTTTATAATATGTGTAAAATATTATAGTTACTATATATTAAATTTGGGAATTTTCTCGACAAGGGTAAATGGGTCTAAAAATTGTGTTTATGGATTTTTCCTAAGATTATCTTATAATATATGGCTTTTAATGTAACAAAAATTAAAGTATAGTTTATTAATAAACTTTATAGGGTGGGATAATATGATAAGACTAAATTAACATTTAATAGCAGTATGTTAATGAATATTTTGGGTATAAACTTTTAAGTGTGATATATAATATATATATATATATATATATATATATATATATATTTATGTGGAGGGAGTAAAATAGAAACTTATGTTGAATCAAGGAATTTCACTAGTCTACATTTATATTATTATATAATGTGGAAGTTAATATACTTAATTGAAGCTAGGGGAAATACTTTATTTTATAAACCATTATATGGATGTGGATTTGTGTAAAGTTAATAGAGATAATAAATACAATAAAACTACATAAAGGATGTTTTGAATAAATCCTAGTATATATATTATATATATACATTAAACATAAATAAAAGAAATGAAATACCTTATAGAAAATATAATACGAAGGAATAAATAAGTTCAACTAACCTCTACATAATACTAATTGAAAGAATATATATGAGGTGGTATTAAATTGGGGTTATGAAATTGAGTTTTGAGTTACCTTCGAATTTCTAGGATTTAAATAAATCATAATTAAATACATATTATAATTATTTGTCATGACAGAATGTAAATTTGTAATTGGTTAAGTAAGTTAAGTAATAAATAGTAAGACTTAGGGAAAATTTGTAATTTTATTACATAAAATGTTACACAAATAGATCTTAATATATATAATTAATAATAAAATAAATGAAATAGTTTTACATCTAAATGAGAAGTGGATTAATAAGGCTAAATTTAATCATTCATAACATTTATAATAGTGAGTAAACTTAATGTTTAAGGTAAAATCATTAAAAGGGTTAAGATATAAAATTATGTTAAATATGACTAGGGAGTTATCTAGATAATAATCTTTAAGTTTCTTAGAAGTAGATAAGCCATATAAAATACATTTATAACATTAACTACCAATATTTAGAATGTGAGTTCATAAATAAGTGTTGTAGTTAATAGCTAGAACTTGGAAAAAGGTTTGTAAATATAAATTAGATATTTAAAACTTTAATTCTTTAATCAAACGGAACAAAGTTACATAAGATATTATATTGATATACTTTATGGTAATAGGAAATATTGATATGTTATTTGAATATAAAGTATGAGAATTTTCAGAATAGATGATCTTATTAAATAATTGGCAATTTCACTTATGAATGGGTTTTAATTCTTAGATAAATTTTACCTTATGTTAAGATATAATGTTTATCCTAAAACATAATAAAGGAAAATAATTTATTACGTTACTCCTTTGAAACCTTAGATTTTGTAAATAATTTAAAACGTATTTAAGACTTAAGTTTATTGAGGTTTAGTATAAAATGATTATACATAGTCTAACATTTAGGAAATTAAATGTAAGCAAGGATACATAAAAGGTTATCTTAAAACACCTTATTACATAGTTAATGATAAAGTAAATAATATATCTTGTGAATACTAAATGTAAGAGTTCGATAAGTCTAAGTAATAATATAGTTATTTCAATATGAGAGGTAATTCAACATCTTATGACAAGATTATTAGACGGTTATAATAGAAAGTCATTCTGAACTAAGGATTTGATAATTGAGTTTAGTGCTCAATTAAGTTATAATAAAATGTATCTACAACACTATGATTCCAATATACAAGATGTAGATTTTTAATTAAGTTAAGGGGAAAACTTAATCATGATGGATTATTTGGTAATATTGATAAAGTACATAGTCATTACATTGTGAATTAATAGTATAGTATTCTAAGATAAACCTATTATAGGTCATAAGACGATGTTTATTCTAAAGTAAGAGTAAAGTATTGAGCTTAAGAATTGTTATTGAAATTCTAAGATTGATTGAATAACATATAATGCACTTATGTTATAAAGGTCTTAAATGTGAGAATTATGGTTAAGTATGGGTAAAGTGGATAAGAGTGGAACAATTAACAAGTGTTAATAAAATACATCCTTGGTCTTACAACTTGAGTTATACAACATTCTAAGACAAGTCAAAGGTTATACATAACATTTAAGTGAGGGCTTAAAAGACAATTGGGACTTAGAAATAAGAGTGAGGAGTTTATTTAAGCTTAACGTAGGATACAAGTGATTGATGATAGACTACCTTTAATATTCTTCAGAGTATTGTTGATTGTTGCGCAAGTTGACTAGAACTGCTACTGCGTTATCCAGGTACGATTTCTTGTACTCAACTACTGTTGCTAACAGACTTAAGGAGACGTTTTGGAAAACGATAATTGACCTTGAATGAATTTCAAATGGAATCTGTTTGGGTGACTAACTGAGCTTGATGTGACTAACTGAGCCTGTATGTGAAACTTCCTTGGTTATTGGTTCCTCCTATCTAGTTATTTCACTAGATATTAACTGCCTAGGGTTTACACTTCTACACTCTGTAGGATTGAGTGTTTTGGTATTGCTCTGGTGCAGTTAATGATCTAGTGGGGTGACTGGGAATATAGGAAATATCTGGTGTTGGTAAATTCTTCCTTTGGACTATGGGTATTGTTTCATCCATGAGTCGAGTTTGATCAACCTTTGGGAATGGATTCTTTCTATTGGATATTAATTGTTGAGGGTTTACGCCTCTGCACTCTGTGGGACTGAGTGTTTTGGTATTGCCCTTGTGCAGTTAATAATGTAATGGGAATATGGGAAAAGTTAATCTTGGTACTGAGTATGGATTATTTCTATAAGTGGTGCACACACTTTTCACCGATGACTGAGAACGGGTCGGTGGGCACAGAGGTCTGCTATACCTCGTCCATATGGACAACTGACAGCGGAGGTCTGTTTACCTCATCCTTGTGACAACTGACTGGCGGTGGGGGCCATCTCTCCCAATTGGTTTATTCCACTCTTAAGTATATTTTGTCTATGGGAATCAGCTTTCTGAAATGGTAGGGACATAAACTGTCTACCACGGGGGTTATGGGTATTCATATCATTCCTAGTCCTTTGTGACTACCTGAGTCTTTCTCTTCTTAACCAAAATTGGTTCTAACATCAATAATGGATGCTTACTAACTATATGGTGTGACTTCTTAAGTGGTTGACTTGGTTTTTAAGTTCTTTGTCTCTATCCTTACCTGTTCTCTTTTCTCTATGATTGATTGCTTTGAAGTGCCTCCTTTCCCTTTTACTTCCAAGAGTTTGATTTCAAGTTACTGTTTATTTTGAAGAGTTATGTTTTAAATACTGTTTGGATAATTGTACCAGTTCCATTCCAGGGAACTAACTCACCCCTCCCGGGGTGGGCTGCTTGGTTTCATCTTGCAGGTACGAATTGTTTATACAGGTGGCCATGAAGAGCATGAGTGATTGGGATGAGAATTAGGAATTGTGGAGAGTTATTTTGTTTACGTTGTTTTCTTGAGTTCGGACCGTAACTTAGATAATTGTAATGGTCGTAATTGGTGAGGTTGTACCGGGGTGTTTGGAACCCGATGGTCTGTAATCGCCTTAGTATTTTAATTCCGCTGTAAATACGTTAAATAGGGCGTTACAGAAATTGGTATCAGAGCGTAGTTACGCTCTGAACCCGATAAAACAAGCCGAGTGAAATACTTAGAATATAGGTGCACTTAAAACTGGGGAATTGGGGTAGAATTGAATTGGAAGTGAGGACTCCAGTAAGGCACGACTCCTAACCTTTTTGGAATTGTGAATGATTCTTTTATGCATTTTTTTCTTCTTTGAATGTTTGTTGAGAATGGTGTGCTGTTATTACCGTTCAAACATTAAACTACAGTAAAAATATAGGTTTGGAACATCGTATATTGAGTACGATAAGATTTTGGTTGGGATAAATCATTATTAAGCTACCTTTCAAAAGCATACCTATGGAGAATACATTGCTAAGAATATAATTCCTTGAGATACTTTTGGTTGAAAATAGAATACAAATAGAGCTTAGAATAACTAAGTCAGTTAGTACTTCAAAACCTTTAAAGTTTGAAAATAAATCTCAAGAACTACTTGGTACAAATTGTTGCCTAAAGGTAATGTTAGGATAAATCTTAAGTCTAGAAAATTATTAAGCTAACAAACACTAGTAGCATACATCCGAACCCATAAACCACACTAAAACTCTATGTTAACTTTAGAAAGAAAACACCTAAACCTAACACCCTACGGGAAGTGCCTGGTGCGACGAACTCCTAGGCCAAAAGTAGTTGGGGTGCACACCCACTTCTGGAAGTTTAAGGGCTAGACAAGCCTTGTCATCTAACCGTAAATAACCTTCTACGCAAGTGATGGATTTTGTTGAACTTGAGGAGGATTGGTGGTAAGACGTTACCATCATGAAATCTTGAGCTTGGCATATTTCATTACTAGCCACAATGAACAATCCAAATTTGTATCTTGAGATCCAGTATTAAAATTCATACATGTGAAGGGGTTTATTGAGTTAAATCTTTGGTGAAAAATACCTATATATGGAGGAAGGGGATTTAAATTTGGGTACTCCAAGGTACAACATCTACCCCTTGTTGAATATACAAACCATTAAAGGAAGTTACTTAAAGATTGGGAATTCATGTTTATTTGGAAGTCTAACGTTTATACCTATATAAAATTTTAGAAGTCACACTAAGAGTGATATTAAGGAAAAGCCACCATTATCTAAGAGAGTACTAAGATTTAATGATCAGAGGAATACTTACATAGAACAAACCTTAAAAAAATAATTATCAAGAGTGAGTGAGTTTTCACTAGACTAACTCATTTGACTTAAAAATTATATATAGAGTTCCTACCTTGAAAAATCAATTTTAAGATAAAGAAATCAGCTTTTGGAGCTACACTTTAATTAATAAGAACTTTCTAAAACTCTACCTCGTTGGGAAATTATATAAGTATATAATAAGTAAATTTTATGAAGTAAATACTTAATGACCGTCTAAAATACTATGGTTGATTATAAAAAAACAATTTAAACTGAAAAAGTCACTAAAATATATTTTTTTTATAAAGGAATCTCATGAAACTAATTTAAAAGGTATGTAATATGAATTTTTACGTATGGTTGACTAATAAACCTTTGAATAAATTTTAAAAAGACTATCTACGATTATTATATGATATGGAATTTATTTTAAATTACTCAAATATGTTACACCTGCTTTATAGCTTGATAATATAATTGATATGTTAAATAACATAAATGGCATATTTACGTACCTTAGGTTATAAATTCGGTACAAGGTTTCATGAAAAATTAATTGCATTGAATTTTTATTTTTACGGTATGATACTATTTTAAATAAGTTCATGAATTTTCAAGCCATGACAACTAAGAGACTTTAGGTTATAAAATGCTTCTAGAGATAGCATTTGATAATTACATTACATTATAATGGAATTTTTCTTTTATGAATTAATACTTTCCAAATCACATAACTTAAGATTTTGATACTTATTACATTCAATACCTAAATGAATAAAGAGTGAACTAAAATGTTATTTTAGTAATATATAAATATAACCTATGTTTCGTTTTCAAAACTTACCTACTATATGAATGATGAATTCTAAACTTTGTTTTTGCCAATATAGAGGCAAAGTGAGTTAGGAAAATGTGTTGGGAACACTAAAAGATTTAATTACAATCAAGCCAGAATAACGAGTGATATTTGTGCATCAGATAATGAACCAAATGTAACACCCCATCCAACAACAAACACATAATAACATTCTGCAGCGGAAACCCAACTCATCACATTACTTATTCCAATGGTGTTACAACGCCGTTAACCACCTACGTGGCTAACAAGGCTAACATATGTACATTTGTATCGGTCTGATAGACTAGATTCCCGAGCAACTACACAATAAACCTCGTTCCATCTTCAACATTTATTATATACATACACTCCCCCTGTACCGAGTATTTACAACTACTGCCGATAACAGCTCGGTCTTACTACGCCTATCATATTTATGCCATTTAAAAGGCTACCCATGTATAAACATCTGCCCCGTCCTACTCTCGAACGGCTTCCAGCACCTCGTACCTGAAATAGGAAAAGAAGAGAAAGGGGTGGCCCCAAGGGGCTCAGCACCTTTGCTGGTATGGTAATCCCGCAGCCCGCATGCTACCGGGCCACGCACGACTAATTGTCGTCTTAGCATGCAGTTGATCATATTTAAACCATGCATACAACCCATTAATATAACTCAATAATATTTCGCCCCAATGGGCTCAACAATAACCAACACATCCACACTTAACCAACCATCCAATGATTTCTTAAGCCTAGAGTGGCTCTCCTCTAAACGGAGCTACTTCCTTAGCAAACGACATGTACCCAATAATCGGGTTATCCAAATGCCTCTTGTCGCAAACTGGGATTCATTTCCATGATCCACACATTACATATCCTACAACAAAACTCATTCCACACATATCAAAAATAATAAGCCTTTATTGTTTCGATGTACACATGACGACGTTGCACCACTTAAAACATCCAATATATATATATACCAAAGCATAGCAAGGGAATTCGCATAGCATTAACATTACACACACCATAAAAAACGGTTCTCACAAGGAACCTTCCACCATAGTTAGTATACCAGGTGAGCCTAGGGATTTTTGCCAATCCCATGTTAAGCTCGTTACCATCCTCGTCACCGTCCGGTTATATAGAACGGTTAACTTATACCAAAGGTGTGTCGGATATAGTAATCCCAAGCACACCGTAATAACATAACCATTAGTATGCCCCGTGGCCCGACGTGAGTCAGTAATATAGCTTTGGTTAAGCTAAGGGAAAGTTGGAAACCCAATGGGAAGACAACCTTAACATACCACAGAGGGTCGAACCTATATGGCACGAACCCCCATCCTCACACGCGTGGCCGGAACAGACCGGACTCCTCACCCCCATTAGTACATATACACTTAATAATAAGTAGTTAGGGATCCATTATGGAGCCTACCACATCCATTCACCATTCGGTATCATAACCGAGTTAAGCACACAAGGGAGGTTCACACACTTGCTCACAGCAACAATGTCCAACTAACTCACACATAGCCGTGGTTAGCACGTACCCAAGGTTTGGGCCGTCAACTCCGAATACCGATCACTCATGTGTTCCTAGACTGGTTAGCTAAGGTTTAACACATATTTGAGGTTAAACGGTATCGGAGGCAAATTCGCCACATAAATGAATTACTATAAACTCATTACATGCTTAATCTTACAAGGTGGCAAACATTCAATAAAACATATTGGCATACAAGCCGGTGTAATCCGTTAGGACACAGGTTGCAAGAAAACCATACCTGTCACCGGAGTCCACTATCCTGTCCATGTATGTCCTCGAGCAATTCTCGAACAACTGTTAACATCATATGTGTTTTATTAACATCGGGGTTTGCTTGATTATTTAATGTCAATGCTTAATTTTTTCCCCCGTTAACTTAGTATATAACTTAACATTTTTAACTGTTTTACTCTCACATTTTAATACAATCTTTAGCCCACTTTATTGTCATTCAAACTCACCTAACATGTCCTTAATATCCTTATAGCACCATTACCTACCAATCCCCATCATCTCATATCATTTCATAACCTTAAACCATGTTTTTGGTCCGACCGACCCACCGACCGACCCACATCTGGGTCGGTCCATTACAGACCCCTTTACTTCCTTACAAACATGCCCGTCCGACCCACGTCCGACCCACCATTCTGGGTCGGTCCATGTGCGAACATTTTCCTTACTTTGAAAACTGACCGACCGACCCATGTCCGACCCACCCTTTGGGTCGGACCATCACCGAACATTTTCCCAACATTTTACAGAGGCTCGACCGACCCACAAACTGGGTCGGCCCCTGGGTCGGTCGCCTCCTAAACTTACCCAAAATTGTCAAATCTTCACCAAACTTCTCCTAAGGCCTCTTAATGTGTTCTAACATCATTTGGCACTTCAAACACACCCTTAAGATATTCTTAAACACTCACAAAACTATTTTTCCTAATTCCTTAAACCTTTACTTATATCTCCACCAAATTCCTAACACTTACAATGTTTTCTCCTTGTGATTTCTAGGTGGCATTTCACCTATAATGACCAAAATACCAAGGTGTATCCTCTACACCTTATCATCATCTCTCAACTTCTTTTCTTACTAACTAAATCTCCTCTTCAAATCATACCTAAACATCACTTATTCCTTGAACACCAACATTACCTAAACCTTAAACAACTTCTCCAAGACTTTAATACATTCACAAAGCACCATTGAATTCCTAGAACTTCCAAGACAACACCTAAATCCTTGCATCACTCTAAATCACCTTAATACATGTTTTCTTCCTAGTAAACATTCATTCACCTTTAATCCTTCCTAGTTCACCAAAACTCACTTACCACACTTAAAACTTCTTATACATTTCCCAAATTTGGCCATAGCTTCTCTAGTATATACCCACATCCAAACACTTAGGTTTACCTTAATCCATCCAAGAACACCTAAAATCCATCAAACACATTTTATACACAAACTTCACATTTGGCACTACATCACAATATAGTGCATAACTTAAATTGCTTGGCACTTAGGCCCTTAAATGCATGGCTCTTAGGCCCTTAAATTGCATAAACCTTAAACACTGAATTTCCCACATAAACAATGCCTTTGACCTGCAAATACACCCAACAAACATATTCCTTTAATAAACTCCTTGAGAGCATTTTACTAGCTCATTTACCATTTGCTCTTTAGGTAGTTTTAACAAGCATTATAAGCTTATTTCTCCTAAGGCATTAAACCACATTGAGATAGTGTTTACCTCTTTTCCTCACAAATTTCTTTCTTGTTTCCTTGTAAACCGGTAAGGCATTTCCTTCCTTGTCAACAACTAAACAATATACCAACATTGGAATGAGTATATAAGCTTTAAGCTTTATCTCATTGTAAACCCTAGTTATATATTATTCTTAACACATCAAGATAATTGTTTTACCTTTGGATGGAAAGGGAGCTTGAATGAGTATCAAGAGAGGACTCCACCTAGCCCTTGGAAGATTCAAATGAAGCTAAACAAGCAAGGTAAAGACACCATGGTGAGGTTAATTTTCGGACAACACCAAACATGAAGGAAATTGATTTTCTTTGAGTTTCCTTACCTTGAAACAAAGGAGACAAGAATATGTGCAAAGATGGGCTCAAGCTCCTTCGATGGTGAAACTCCATGGCACCGAAATGGGCTCTTGAAGTTTTGAGAAGATAGGAATGAGAGCTTGCTGAAGGAAGAGAATGGTGGTGTTTGTTTTGATTTGGTTAAGTGAGTCATGAGATATGACCATGAAGGTGGAGCTTTGGTGAGCACTATTCCAAAACGTGAAGGGAGAAGAAGAAGGTTGAAGAAGCCTTTCAACCGTGGGAATGAAGAAGAAGGAAGGGAGAATGAGATTGGTTTTGCTTTTAAGATATTTATAACTTAAAGCAAATAGTAACCTATGAGCACCTTTATTTACTTAACAAGTTAACATGTTTGGTGACTCACACTACCAAAAAACCGGCCCCCTTATTAGTAGAAGGGTGTTTTGGTCTTTGTTGACCAACTTAATCACTTATAACATTATATGTTACAAACTAGTTATAAAAATCACTATTCACCTAACAAGGCACATAGAAGTGAAATTTTTGATTTCCCACTAATAGGCCACCCAAATGTGATACTATATAGTACACATGTTAATTAAAGAGTAATGATGGACATTTAGCCATTCAAAACTCATTTACAAGACAATTTTTCAAAAACGTGCTTTAAGACTCCTTAAAGCACATTTTGTGTTTTAACTTGTTTTCAAGCTTGGTTTTCTTTAGTAATTGATTTAATATGTTCATTAACATATGAATAAGGTATAGATATGACCATTAGGTCTTATACACATTCATCCCAAGCTTAGAGCACATTTTTGCTCATATTGACTTTAAGGTATTACCTTGTTTTGTTTGGTTTCATTGTCTACCAAAGTTTCCTAAGGACTTAATTAGCCTTATAAAATCATAATTAAATGTTATCAGTCTTGGTAGGCTCTTTGGGTCCTAACCAAGTTCACTCCAACTTAGAGCATGTTTTTGCTCAAACTGTGTCTTAGTGCTTTATTGCACTTTACTATGGTTTAAATGGTTCATTCATGTTTCTAAGGCACTTTTTAGCCTTTAAATACCATAGTTAAACATTTACACAACATACCAAGGTTTGGGGTATTTCAATCTACCCCCTTAAAAGACTTCGTCCTCGAAGTTCACATTTCCTCGCATCATTGGATTAGAATACGGAAATTACCTATAGCAAAAACTTCCATTACCAACATCTTTCACAACCAACCTCGGACTTAAAGTCCGGGCAACATATCCACATTATACATAAAATATCATACTCACCTGGTAACCTCGGACTCAATGGTCCGGGACCTTCACCATACTTGCACCCATACAATATCCCTCAGACTCTTAGGTCTGGGTGACATAACCACATTTTAGACTCATTAGGTCTAGAACACAACACATTTAGACTCATAGGTCTTGATAGCACACACTTTAGGAGATCAAAGTCAAATAACCCTTATCACCCATACCAAACAACATGTCATAGCATGTATATCAAACAGAAATACCTTTCCATCTCTCCATGGGTTCGAATCCCACTTTGAGTACATATACATTGTGATCCCGCAGAACCCGGTCGCGATGGACACTTTCTGGTCCCCGTTCCTTTGGAGATCAAAACATTCACTTATTTTTAAACATATGTACTTCTCATGTCACCGGTCCGAAGAAAGGCTCATACGTCCTCAGCTCGTGAGCAAGTACTACAAAAATATTCTTTACGAGGTTAAGTATATAAGAAGATCTTACTCAAAATATTAATGATTGTTTTTAAAAACCGAATTGAAAATTCTTTTGAAAACACCACACAACTCCAAGTCCAGTTATGCTCCTTGTATCTTTCTTAACATGGTTATTTGTAATTACTTATAGGGAGCTTCAAGAATCATCCAACACTGATGTGATCAGCATCGGTGTTGAACTATCTTTCCACCCCAATTTGTGTTCGGCTTCCCTTGATCTCATGATAATCAAGTTTCACCTCCCACTTCATTTTTCAACCAACAATTAATTCAAGCATACCCCATTTTCTATCTTTGAATCTTTTAGTCTAATCATTACATCTCCAAAGGATAGAACTCCGTCTATATCATCATCCAAATCCAACTTAATTCAAGTTACCTAGAGAATTTAGTTCTCACTAGGTTCTATGTCGGTCTCATAACCCTTCATAAATCACAACATTGTATATATATACATATATTTTTTTTATCAAAATAACATACATAGTTTTTATTTATGCACCGTCGGGGTTTTAGTTCCCCGGGAGTTTCTTTACTCCCTTCCACTTGTACTATCACACTTCCCACAATGGTATTCGCATCTTCTGTGCGCAATTACCACCAATTTAACCACAAATAAATGCGTATGTTTATATAACACACGCGCCAACCATCATAACAATCATTTTGTGCTATGCACACTAGTTCGCGTACATTGTACGGTAAAACACACTAAGTGGTTTTGCGCTCTACCCCCCTTAAAAGGGATTACGCCACGTAATCAATCACTAGACCTGGCTTAAAACGTTTCTGCCGTCGTGAAGTGTTTTAAACCACGCGGTCCAATACACAATGGATTCTGATTAGAGGATCTTAACCATATTGGCGGTTTAGTCCCTAAACCAAGAATTCGCATTGGAGTTGTACTCGTAACCGGTTTCGGTCCTGGCCTGTGGGCTTTTAGCATAGATAACTAGCCATCCATTCATATTCACACCATGATAATTATAGAGCTGGTTTGCCCATTTCTTTACTTGTTACTGTTTGTACATCTCCAATGCATTACCCTTATCTGGGGTAACAATGGTTTCTCAACCGACGCATGGTATCTCTTACCCTGAGCGAATTCGGTGAGTTTCACGATTTTCCATCCAATTCTCCACTAGCTTACAGCGTAAACTACTATGTAATTCACAATGATTGACTTACTTCTACCGACTTACTGTCGGTTGAGATTGAGCTACTACCTAGTGTGTAGTGCTCTCTCAGCTATTTACAATATTTGGGGTATATTCCATACCGATATTTGGCAGTAGTGCTATTGTAGTCACTTATTGATAATCATGTCTCACATTTGGTTTTATACAATTATCCCTTATTGTTGCGGTCTTGCATTTCCTATGCATCGGCCATTATAACATTATTCCTCCATAATTACCATGCTTCTGATCCTAGCTATCCCACTCGATCATTACTGTGCAAGAGCAATACCAAAACACTCAGTCATACAGAGTGCAGAGGCGTAAGCCCTTGACAGCAACTCTCTCATGCGATTGCGATAGGAATTTTCACTGAAATCCTTATCATTTAACACTTGCCACCGGCTTATTGCTCGGTTCGTTTGCTATCGCTTACTGTTGTACCTCCACTGGGGTTAACTCATAACTCTGTTTACTCCCATTTTATCATCTAACCATCCTCATACAACGGTCGCTTATTGTGCGCCGTGTCCTTACTCATTATATAACATCAACTTATACTGCATCCGCTATTATATTAGCTTCTGCTATTACGCTGGGTTTATCTGGCCACTTATTTGGCTGATTTTTGAAATAATATATTTTTCCTTGAGCGTTGTTCGCTACATATTTAGCTTCACACACCTATGGTGATTGCTATCAACTTATACACTTCCAGTCTACACAACTGGTAAAACTTTCCTTTCGTATTATTTTATTTAAATCACCCTGGGGTAATAACAACGGGTGATCCTCCACATATTTCTTGAACTTGATTCACATAACTACCGCTCCTGCGGTCTCACAATATCGAGAGGTATCCCCACTCTTAATGCAGTGGTTCGCTTACCACTCTATTCACTTATACCACATAAACTTCCACCATCATTCGAATTTATATATCATATCTTGCTCATGGCTTATAAGCCTTATTTGCCTTGAGCTGGGCTCATTGTAGGCTGTCCACACACATGTGCTTCTCTGTACAACATTACATGTTTAGAGGTTGTGGTTGTATGGGCTTCATGACAAGGTCGTTGCATTCCGTTTCCTTCATGGGATGCCCCTTAGGTTTGTCAGTCCGTCTCCTGTCCACTTATGTCTGAACGGGGGGTGTTTCAACCCTTGTGTTTCTGTCATGTCATTTTGGCAACAATTATTGATGCGAACACCCTTTAGGATTGCTCCTGGGTGTGCTACTGATATATTCAGTTAGCCACGCCGTTTGGTTCTCACTGGTTTATATTCTTCTGTAAAGATCAACAATTCCAGATAGTGTTGGTACTGATTCTGGAGTTTCATCCCATTCATTGCACATTAATGTGTCCACATTAGGCATCTGCCTTGCTGCTTTCCAGCTATCATGTTTATCCCTGGGGATCCTAAGACATACTATGTCTTCACTTAATCGTTCGTGCACTTCGCACTTCCTAACTCTTAAACGTTTCCTTGAAAGGAATTTACTAATTCCTTTAGTCTCGTCTTCTTAACTGAGTTCCTTGATTTCAACTATTCCGTGGTTTTCTAGCTCCTGTTTAATTTACACTTCTGACCGTAGACGGAGTCGACTACTTCCCGTGTTCTGGACTCTACTCGTATACATATATGGGGTATCATACTGATACATTACTACTTACCCAACTAACCTATAAGTAGGTCTGTCAGGCCCACATGCTCCTATCGGAGTGCGGTCGTCCCACAACACAGTTGGTACACTTGTAGTGTCCGTCACACGCCTAGGTGAAGTATTCTGTTGTCAACTCCCTTATATTGCCGTGACAATTATTCATTCCTGCTTCCCGAACTTAATCGAGGGAAGGTTTATCCACTGTTGATCCTTGTCAATTGCTCTTGGTTTTCACTGGTTTGGTTTAAAGAAGGTTGGAAAGAATGTGTTGGTTTGAAAGAAATCTGGTTTGAAAAGAAAGGAGTTTGAATAAATCTGGGTTGAAAGAAAAAATTTCCATGGTTTCACAACATCTTCTTACCTTAGCCAAGTCTAGCTTCTTGCTGCCTGGTGTGTTTCCAATTAAAGAGGTTAGGCTAACAGGCCCTTCCACGATTACAATGATCACATTTAGCTTATGGTACTCTACAAATACCTTGTAGTGGTTACAAGTTTTCCGAATAGCCTATTATAGCAGCACTTGCTATGGCAAGTGCGCCATGCTAATGGCTATCAGCTCAACACATTACCGGTTGTGGTATTGTTTTATACGAACTGTCGTCAGTGCCTGGCTTGTGGCCCTCACTGATGTTTATGCCTTGATAAATACTCCTCTAGGTGACTTCTCACTGTTTCCACATGATATTCATTACTAGGGTGTTTCCCATTTTGGGAGACCCCTTTTCCTTAGTATTGTATTCTCTTTGTATCCCGTTCCACGTATTTGGGCACTACGTTGTAGTTCCCTTGTCGGTCGGTATACCGTTGGTATTTTATTTATCACTGTGGTTCCGTAGACTCTTGTCTCGGATTTTATTAATCCACTTCTTGCCTGTTGCACGGTTGGTGCGTTGCAAGCTGGTTGTACTCGACTGCTCTGCATGTCGACCCAGGTTGCCGGAAATTCTATTCCTCTTTACACAAAATCCTTCATTTGTCGCTATAGAATGCGGTTAACATTGTTTAGATGGAGACCGTCTCCGGGATTCCCAGTTTTCGGGATCTACCGTGTGACAGGTCCTCCGTACCCTAAAGGTATTTAATAACAGCCAGATCGGGTATTCCCGAGTAAGAGAGGACTTTCATCTCTCTGGCGTTGTTTCCCAAGTTATAAAACAGGGATTGTGGAGGGTGGGATGGATATTGTAGGTTTCCAGTAGTCACTGGTAGTTCCTATCTAGCGTATCTCTCACGCTATCGCTCAACCTTAACCCAAAATACTCAAATCCTAACTCGGTATTCCCTAAGCTCGGTAATTCAGTCATCAGAGCGATACTTCGCTCTGATACCACTTTTTGTAACACCCCATCCAACAACAACACATAATAACATTCTGCAGCGGAAACCCAACTCATCACATTACTTATTCCAATGGTGTTACAACGCCGTTAACCACCTACGTGGCTAACAAGGCTAACATATGTACATTTGTATCGGTCTGATGACTAGATTCCCGAGCAACTACACAATACAACCCTCGTTCCATCTTCAACATTTATTATATACATACACTCCCCCTGTACCGAGTATTTACAACTACTACAACTCTGCCGATAACAGCTTCGGTCTTACTACGCCTATCATATTTATGCCATTTAAAAGGCTACCCATGTATAAACATCTGCCCCCACTCTCGAACGGCTTCCAGCACCTTCGTACCTGAAATAGGAAAAGAAGAGAAAGGGGTGGCCCCAAGGGGCTCAGCACCTTTGCTGGTATGGTAATCCCGCAGCCCGCATGCTACCGGCCGCCACTAATTGTCGTCTTAGCATGCAGTTGATCATATTTAAACCATGCATACAACCCATTAATATAACTCACATAATATTTCGCCCCAATGGGCTCAACCAATAACCAACACATCCACACTTAACCAACCATCCAATGATTTCTTAAGCCTAGAGTGGCTCTCCTCTAAACGGAGCTACTTCCTTAGCAAACGACATGTACCCAATAATCGGGTTATCCTTAAATGCCTCTTGTCGCAAACTGGGATTCATTTCCATGATCCACACATTACATATCCTACACATAACTCATTCCACACATATCAAAACATAATAAGCCTTTATTGTTTCGATGTACACATGACGACGTTGCACTCACTTAAAACATCCAATATATATATATACCAAAGCATAGCAAGGGAATTCGCATAGCATTATAACATTACACACACCATAAAAAACGGTTCTCCAAAGGAACCTTCCACCATAGTTAGTATACCAGGTGAGCCTAGGGATTTTTGCCAATCCCATGTTAAGCTCGTTACCATCCTCGTCACCGTCCGGTTATATAGAACGGTTAACTTATACCAAAGGTGTGTCGGATATAGTAATCCCAAGCACACCGTAATAACATAACCATTAGTATGCCCCCGTGGCCCGACGTGAGTCAGTAATATAGCTTTGGTTAAGCTAAGGGGAAAGTTGGAAACCCAATGGGAAGACAACCTTAACATACACAGAGGGTCGAACCTATAATGGCACGAACCCCCATCCTCACACGCGTGGCCGGAACAGACCGGACTCCTCACCCCCCGTTAGTACATATACACTTAATAATAAGTAGTTAGGGATCCATTATGGAGCCCTACCACATCCATTCACCATTCGGTATCATAACCGAGTTAAGCACACAAGGGAGGTTCACACACTTGCTCACAGCAACAATGTCCAATTAACTCACACATAGCCGTGGTTAGCACGTACCCAAGGTTTGGGCCGTCAACTCCGAATACCGATCACTCATGTGTTCCTAGACTTGGTTAGTTAAGGTTTAACACATATTTGAGGTTAAATGGTATCGGAGGCCAAATTCGCCACATAAATGAATTACTATAAACTCATTACATGCTTTAATCTTACAAGGTGGCAAACATTCAATAAAACATATTGGCATACAAGCCGGTGTAATCCGTTAGGACACAGGTTGCAAGAAAACCATACCTGTCACCGGAGTCCACTTATCCTGTCCATGTATGTACCTCGAGCAATTCTCGAACAACTGTTAACATCATATGTGTTTTATTAACATCGGGGTTTGCTTGATTATTTAATGTCAATGCTTAATTTTTCCCCCGTTAACTTAGTCATATAACTTAACATTTTTAACTCGTGTTACTCTCACATTTTAATACAATCTTTAGCCCACTTTATTGTCATTCAAACTCACCTAACATGTCCTTAATATCCTTATAGCACCATTACCTATCAATCCCCATCATCTCATATCATTTCATAACCTGAAACCATGTTTTTGGTCCGACCGACCCACCGACCGACCCACATCTGGGTCGGTCCATTACAGACCCCTTTTACTTCCTTACAAACATGCCCGTCCGACCCACGTCCGACCCACCATTCTGGGTCGGTCCATGTGCGAACATTTTCCTTACTTTGAAAACTGACCGACCGACCCATGTCCGACCCACCCTTTTGGGTCGGACCATCACCGAACATTTTCCCAACATTTTACAGAGGCTCGACCGACCCACAAACTGGGTCGGCCCCTGGGTCGGTCGCCTCCTAAACTTACCCAAAATTTGTCAAATCTTCACCAAACTTCTCCTAAGGCCTCTTAATGTGTTCTAACATCATTTGGCACTTCAAACACACCCTTAAGATATTCTTAAACACTCACAAAACTATTTTTCCTAATTCCTTAAACCTTTACTTATATCTCCACCAAATTCCTAACACTTACAATGTTTTCTCCTTGTGATTTCTAGGTGGCATTTCACCTATAATGACCAAAATACCAAGGTGTATCCTCTACACCTTATCATCATCCCTCAACTTCTTTTCTTACTAACTAAATCTCCTCTTCACATCATACCTAAACATCACTTATCCCTTGAACACCAACCTTACCTAAACCTTAAACAACTTCTCCAAGACTTTAATACATTCACAAAGCACCCATTGAATTCCTAGAACTTCCAAGACAACACCTAAATCCTTGCATCACTCTAAATCACCTTAATACATGTTTTCTTCCTCTAGTAAACATTCATTCACCTTTAATCCTTCCTAGTTCACCAAAACTCACTTACCACACTTTAAAACTTCTTATACATTTCCCAAATTTGGCCATAGCTTCTCTAGTATATACCCACATCCAAACACTTAGGTTTTTACCTTAATCCATCCAAGAACACCTAAAATCCATCAAACACATTTTATACACAAACTTCACACATTTGGCACTACATCACAATATAGTGCATAACTTAAATTGCTTGGCACTTAGGCCCTTAAATGCATGGCTCTTAGGCCCTTAAATTGCATAAACCTTAAACACTGAATTTCCACATAAACAATGCCTTTGACCTGCAAATACACCCAACAAAACATATTCCTTTAATAAACTCCTTGAGAGCATTTTACTAGCTCATTTACCATTTGCTCTTTAGGTAGTTTTAACAAGCATTATAAGCTTATTTCTCCTAAGGCATTAAACCACATTGAGATAGCTTGTTTACCTCTTTTCCTCACAAATTTCTTTCTTGTTTCCTTGTAAACCGGTAAGGCATTTCCTTCCTTGTCAACAACTAAACAATATACCAACATTGGAATGAGTATATAAGCTTTAAGCTTTATCTCATTGTAAACCCTAGTTATATATATTGTTTTAACACATCAAGATAATTGTTTTACCTTTGGATGGAAAGGGAGCTTGAATTATCAAGAGAGGACTCCACCTAGCCCTTGGAAGATTCAAATGAAGCTAAACAAGCAAGGTAAAGACACCATGGTGAGGTTAATTTTCGGACAACACCAAACATGAAGGAAACTTGATTTTTCTTTGAGTTTCCTTACCTTGAAACAAAGGAGAACAAGAATATGTGCAAAGATGGGCTCAAGCTCCTTCGATGGTGAAACTCCATGGCACCGAAATGGGGCTCTTGAAGTTTTGAGAAGATAGGAATGAAGAGCTTGATGAGAGGAAGAGAATGGTGGTGTTTGTTTTTGATTTGGTTAAGTGAGTCATGAGATATTGACCATGGAAGGTGGAGCTTTGGTGAGCACTATTCCAAAACGTGAATGGAAGAAGAAGAAAGGTTGAAGAAGCCTTTCAACCGTGGGAAATGAAGAAGGAAGGGAGAATGAGATTGGTTTTGCTTTTAAGGATATTTATAACTTAAAGCAAATAGTAACCTATGAGTCACCTTTATTTACTTAACAAGTTAACATGTTTGGTGACTCACTACTACCAAAAACCGGCCCCCTTATTAGTAGAAGGGTGTTTTGGTCTTTGTGACCAACTTAATCACTTATAACATTATATGTTACAAACTAGTTATAAAAATCACTATTCACCTATAACAAGGCACATAGAAGTGAAATTTTTGATTTCCCACTAATATGGCCACCCAAATGTGATACTATATAGTACACATGTTAATTAAAGAGTAATGATGGACATTTAGCCATTCAAAACTCATTTACAAGACAATTTTTCAAAAACGTGCTTTAAGACTCCTTAAAGCACATTTTGTTTTAACTTGTTTTCAAGCTTGGTTTTCTTTAGTAATTGATTTAATATGTTCATTAACATATGAATAAGGTATAGATATGACCATTAGGTCTTATACACATTCATCCCAAGCTTAGAGCACATTTTTGCTCATATTGACTTTAAGGTATTACCTTGTGTTTTGTTTGGTTTCATTGTCTACCAAAGTTTCCTAAGGACTTAATTAGCCTTATAAAATCATAATTAAATGTTATCAAGTCTTGGTAGGCTCTTTGGGTCCTAACCAAGTTCACTCCAACCTTAGAGCATGTTTTTGCTCAAACTGTGTCTTAGTGCTTTATTGCACTTTACTATGGTTTAAATGGTTCATTCATGTTTCTAAGGCACTTTTTAGCCTTTAAATACCATAGTTAAACATTTACACAACATACCAAGGTTTGGGGTATTTCACCAAAAGTAAAATTCAAACTTCACGTAATGTCTTAAATAAAGAAAATTATGAGTAACAAACAGTAAACTTTAGTAGAAAGTTTTCTACTAAGGTTATAGTATAACATAAAAGCTGTCACTTATTGTGCATAAAAACTGTCACTTATTGCTATCATTTGTTAAAGTCGATTAACATGCAAACTCAGGGAGAATCATACTTAGGGGGAATCTCTCAATCTTTTTAATTGTCAAGGGACCTTCATCTAGTTTTTTTAAAAGGTATGATGCACCTCACATCAACAATGTGTGGCTAGTATTCCTATTGACTGCATGCAATCTACAGACATTCATGTTCAAGTGTTTGAAGATTCTCAGACCTATTGATGTTCAAAACTAAAAGAAGATGCGAATCCAATCGAAAATAAAGATGGAGAAGTGCCTACCTTATCCACCTCCGTTTCAATCCATAAGTCAGGAAACTCATCAACCGGGCGATCTGGTACCACTTTATCTTCATATAGTCCCCCATGCCACCATATAATTGACTAAGGTTCCTCTTATCCTGCTCATACAAATTCTAGAAAATTGTTTTCTTCATTCAAGGTCATGAAGTATGCCGGTAATTCGTTAATCTCCACTGGACTCTACTTCGTGGCAGCCTCACTTAACTTTTTAGCCAATTTCTTCAACCTCTCTGTTCTGAGTTCTCATTCATCCTTTTAACTATATCTGCCTCTGTCTCTTTTGTATCAAGTTTTTCTTCTTATGTCTCTTTTGTATCAGTAGAAGAATCATCATGATCGTCGGTACTTCCATCTTCAACAGAGGTAACAACTGTCTTAGCGAACTGGAAATTTCTTCTCAGGTACGTATTATAAGTACTTTTGTGTTTGAATTGGTGATTTTAACTATTTACGCATGTTTGGATATGTTTAAATGGTGTACTTAATTGCTTTTATATATAATTCTCGCGTGTAGCTCGTTGATGATTTCTTCTCAATACTTATTCAGAAGCCGATCTCAAGGTTGTCAATAAGGAGAGGGCGCACACATGCATGTGTTGAAAGCACTAAATTGATCAGAAGAAGAAGTCACTGTAGACACCAAAAATTCTCACCCGTTTTATATTGAAACAAAAATACAAAAATGAGCATGCTTTCAGAAACAAGGCGGTCGTCCCCGTTTTCGACTAAAGGAATTTCTTTTACCGGCATTTAAACCTCACATTCCTATGGAAAAGGAGCACGAGCTTTTGTTGAAATTTGCTTTTAACTGACTTCATTTCGTTACTTATTTTGTTGCTTTTGTTTTAAAATACTTCACGATTTTGTTATTACCTCATATTATTTTATGTACTCGATCAATTTATATTTTTTGTTGTTTTTATTTCCTTTTGATTTTTCTCCGTTTTATCGTCACTATTTTTATTATTTCATGTGTCCTTTTTACTACTCTTATTTTCCATTTATTTTAAGTGTTTTATCTTCAATACGAGCATTAATTTTCATTATTTCAGGTACATATGCTATTCTTTTATTTTTATCTCGTTACGTTTTTGAATCTTATTCTTAATTGTATTTCATACTTTTATGTCATTAGATTAGTCGTCTCATTTTTATTGTACATATTTTCTTTTGAGTGCACAGCTTCTTAGGAGAATTATCCAGTCGAAATGAGAGATCTTGTATTATTTTCCCGCAAACATACTGAAAGTCGATCCAGTGTAACTGGCCAGCATACCCATTAGGCAGTCTACTAACCCAGGTTCAATTCCTGGCGCAAGCAAGATGGCGTTTTCCTTTCTTTTAACTCGTGTCGGAGAATATTAGTAATCTTCTGTGCCCATATGCCGAGTTCCGCTTTAGTCTAGCTGGGTAAGGGGTGATGAGTGCTGCTGGGCAACCCGAGTTCGATACTCGGTAGTAGCACTTTAGCCTTGTTTTTTTTAGTTACTCCCTTTCTCTCTTTCAGTCAGCCCAGACATAGCCCAAGAACCCAAAATCAAAGTCCAGCCCAGGAATAAAACACATGCAGTAAGTATTGGGAAACCCTATTCCAACCTTATAAAGCTACAGTAGAGACACGGTTTTTACCG
This sequence comes from Limonium bicolor, assembly GCA_023374045.1. Classification (NCBI taxonomy): domain Eukaryota; kingdom Viridiplantae; phylum Streptophyta; class Magnoliopsida; order Caryophyllales; family Plumbaginaceae; genus Limonium; species Limonium bicolor. Next base: position 118,204,958 of record CM041778.1, read on the forward strand.
AGCAGCGGCAATCCCAACCTGATTCATTCCCTTTGTCTGTCTATTCTCCCGTTTTATCGTTGCCTGAGTTCAAACTTGAGAAAAGAAAAACCCAGAAGAGTTGCCCACCCATTCGCCTTTCTCCATCGTCGACTTCACCTGTCCTCGCCTGAAATCACCGTCGCCGTCTCCGTCTCCGTCTTCACCGAAGACACCACCATTAACGCTTCGCCTTCTCAGACACCACAAATCATCCCCGGGCTCCCTGGCTTTTTGAAATCACTCCGCCTATTTTCAACAGTGTAAGTGGATTCGGGTTTCCTTCTCCCTGTTGAACTCCGTTATTGCTTCAACCACCTCCTCTATGTTTTCGCTTCTATTCCGCTACTTCAACTGGTTTTTGCTAAAAGGCGTGAGCCGATGATGGCACAACCCTGGCTCCGTCGAGAATGTGTTTCCGGCATGGGAGCCAAACTGCCGTGTTACTTCTTTTCCTCTCTTCCTGTTTCCGTGTTTTCTTTCTTCATTCAACAAAAAGAAAAAAACAAAAAATCGGGGTCTCGAACGTTCAGTTTCGTAGTGCCCTGATTTTGAAAGCGAGGACATGCATTTCATTTTAGACCCGCGTTTTGCTTTCGATTATTTCACTCCTTCACATGTTGAGTCGGGAGGAGTTGTTTGGTCTCGGGGATTATCCCGACTATGACTATCATCTTCTCCTCGCTTGTTTACTCTTTCGACTAGGCCACAGTGTCTGCTGTAGCGTTGTTATCATTTTCGGGTAGTCATTTAACCTGGTATGGACATCGAAGTCCACGGACAGGTCGAAGGATCATACATTCCCATGCCCAGAATCTAAGTGTGTGGTTTTTTTGTTTGACCCATCTCTTTTGATCCGTGTAGTGCCGTATTTGATGCTTGGTATTTGAGACTGGTCCATCTCCAGTCATTCTTTGCTTGTGTACGGTTATCTGTGTTGTTTCGGTAAATGCTAACCGACTGGTCCCTTCCATTCGTGCCTAATCTATCTCGTTACGATTCATACCATAACCCACCTTTGTTGTTATGAGTCACAATGGACAAAGCACCATTTCTGTTTCCAGATATCACCCGCATTATGTTACTTGTCGAATGTTACTTTTGGTAAAGGGTTTGATCTCACTCTCTCTGGAGGTCTGCGAGGCTAAATGTGCACACTTGTTTCTGCCTATCTGTCGTGGATTAACATTGTGTTTAGTTTCTGGTGTTTTGAGCCATCGCAGGGAATTACATGTGCTCGGTTGTGGTACTGATTTCTGACCTCTTTAATGTTATCACTCAACATTCTGTGCCTGTTTTAAGTATCATAGGTGTTCTAGTGCATTTTGAATGTATGAGCATCTGTTGTGGTTGGCCTGTCATGATTTTGGTTTTCTCCTCGAATCCATGTTTAAGTATAGCTTCTGAAATCTGTTCTGGCTACCTGGGTGCGTGAAACAAAAAAGAGAAGTGAAGAGGAAAGAAAAATTTTCAAGAGAAATCCTGAGTTCTAAAACCTTCACAGTGGTCTTGTCTGTTTACTTATTGCATAATAGGAATCTTTAATCTACTTCACCATTTTGTTTTCCGGTTGTAGTATGGTCGGCAGTCCTATCTAAGTCTGTTCTCTTCTGTTTAGTGGCAGAATAGTTCATCGGGAAATCATGCTTTGCTGAATCTGCACGGTTAGGTTTAGTTAATATGGGGGAAAATTCATTTGTTCGTCCAGGCTTAGAGTTAGTACCGGTCTGTCAAAATACTTCAATGAGATCACCTGAACACCTTCTAATCTTCTAAGTGAGGCTTCATTTAGGGAAATTCATTAGGGGACCGTGTGTACATGCTGATATGCTATCTGATCACCCAATATTAGCTCCCGATAAGTTGTAAATAGGATTAGAACAAATTGGGTTAAGTATTTAAGTCTTGGCTTGATCCTCTTCTAAGCTCCTGGTTGGGTTTCTGCTCTAATTTTATTGCTTGGAATTAAACTCCATCCTGCTCCCCGTGCCGGTGTTCTGGGGTACTTTTGATTGCGTCTTGCTGTACATCTTCATGTTTAAATTTCATCTCCTGAAATTTCAATTCGCTCTTTGCTTTTGATGTGCTTTACTTAAGCCCTAGTTATTTCCTTTAGGGCCTTTTGAGCTAACAGAAAAGTTTAGGAAGCATTGTCGCCCCACACCTAACGGGTCTCTCATTCGTTTCGTGGGGCAACAGTCTCCTACAACTTCAGAAAACACTCAAACCACCCTTATATGTATATAAGAACAAAAACTTCAAAAAAAGAGCCCTTAAGGCTAATCTAGGAGAGTTTAGGATGTGAAACCACCCCATGCCTAACGGGTCTCTCATTCGTTTTATGTGGGTGGAATCCTCCTTTTACCCTCAACACACCCGTAATCAAGATCAATTGATTAATAAACCTTATTATTCCTTTTGATCCAAGATTCTCTCTCTGATCACCAGCTCAATTAAAGGAAAAGGTCAGAACTAGGGTTGTCTCTCAGTTTTCCTCATCACTTTTCAAATTCCAAATCCTCCTGTTTTAACAAAAAAAAAACGTTTGTTGCTGGCCCACCCCAAGGGGCCAAGCGGCCCTTATTTTCAAGAGCCCATTAAGTCAATCTCAACCTCTTAGTGCGGTCCAAAGTCAAGCTCTCAACTCACAAATCTCGTCCAAAATCCCACCAACAAGGCCTAGAAACCGAGGCCCAACAAGGCCTAGAAACCGAAACCCAAGGCCCATCGGCCCATCACCAAACCCAAGGCCCATCGGCCCATTACCTAGCCCAGGCCCATCGGCCCATCACCAAAAAGGCCCATCGGCCCATCACCAAACCCAAGGCCCATCGGCCCATCACCAAACCCAAGGCCCATCGGCCCATTACCTAGCCCAAGCCCATTCGGCCCATCACCAAACCCAAGGCCCATCGGCCCATTACCTAGCCCAAGCCCATTCGGCCCATCACCAAACCCAAGGCCCATCGGCCCATCACCAAACCCAAGGCCCATCGGCCCATCACCAAACCCAAGGCCCATCGGCCCATTACCTAGCCCAAGCCCATTCGGCCCATCACCAAACCCAAGGCCATCGGCCCATTATCTAGCCTAAGCCCATTCGGCACATCACCTAGCCCAAGCCCATTCGGCCCATTACCTAGTCCAATCCTGCCCAAACCTAAATCAAATCAATTCCAACACATTTTTTTGCAAGCCCGATCCCTTCTCAATTCACTTTCAACCTGTAAATTCCTTTTAAAATCCAAAAACCAAAAAGAGTCTCAAAATCATCATTTTATTCAAGTTTTCAAAGAAACCATTTTGTGGAATTTTAAAGGAAAAACTCTTCTCACATCACAGAAAACTCTTCTCTATTGCAGAAAGTTATTCTCACATATACAGAAAGTTTTCTCCCAAAATTTTTCTCAAAATCAGTGTTTCTTCATAGAGAATTCCGAACAACTTCAAAAGTTTTCCAACTCAGTTTTTAGACTCAAAACAAAATCGTTTTCAGGGAGCAAGAAATGTCTAACCCCTTCAAAATATTTCATCCATGGTTAGAACATCACTTGTCTTCCTTCCCAAAATAAAAATCCGAGGCGGGGCACTGGGGTCATAACCTCCCTTGTCGCAGTCTGGATCTCTTTAGGCGGGGCATTAGGGTGACAAACCTCCCCTAATTGCAGCCTAGATTTTTACAAGGCGGGGTGCTAGGGAAGTAACGACCTTCCTAGTTGCAGCCGGGATTTTAGAATCGTCTAACTCCCTTCCGCTCGATTTCAATGTTTCGGTTTTTAATGTTTTAAAATCCGGGAGTTAGAGACGTTATTAGGATTCGACCGGGAACATCTCATTCATGGTGTTTCTCTCTGAATCCTATTCTTCGACATAAATTCATTGCCCCATCTTCGAGCCTCGGCACTTTCCATTGATAAAGTGTCGTGTTCGAGGGGGTACATAGGGTAATCCCTCGGGATTATCCGCCCTTTTACAATAAAAATGATTTTTCGGTCTAAAAAAAACTTTAAGAGAGACAATTCTGAATAAATCAATCCAACCCTTCCATTAAAGCTCTAGGACCCATAAACACTTCTCATTCCCCCTCTGAACCAACTCTAAGTCATGTAGGACCTCCAATTCCTAAAGGCTCTCAGAAATCTGAAACATCTTCAAAATCCGAACACCTATAAACCAAGCATTCTCTTCCATACTCGATCGTTTTGAAAACCCGAGTTTCTCTTCAACACTTTCAACTTCCCAAAACACTTCAAAAACCCGACCATTTCAAGATCCGAACTTCACAAACACAAACAACTCAATTCCACCAAATAAATCCGAAACCCCTTAACTCCACCACAAATGACCAATTACTCCTCAAAGCTCCCATCGTCCTCTTGATCCCCGTGAAAGCCAAAACAACCACAAGCCTCTCAAAACAATCAAAACCTCTCAATACTTCAACCAGACCAACTCCAAGACCAGCCTATTCTTCAACTCTTCGAAGCCATCCTCACCCCTCATACGATCCTATCCTTTGGTTTTAAATTGAATCTCCCCATAAGGTTTTGAAAGAAGACAATCCCGACAATTGGAGACCGAGGTTTCCTCGGGCACCAATCCGAAGTCGTGGTCGTTGCCACTTTTAAGGGGTGTAACCCAGTGCGAGCCCACATAGAATCTCTGACTTGACCAGATAAGTCCTATCCATAGGTAATAATCTCAGAGTCAATTAACGGTTCTTAGAACCCGATCTTCCTTCCTAGTTATCATAGGTCAAACTAGGTGGCAACTCTAGTCAATTCCGCCTTATAGAGGCATAAGTCCGCGTGGGGCCCATCGAGAGCGGGTGTATTGCACACTTGCACTCCCTTTTACGCTTTCTGGGAAAGACGGACGATTTAGTAGGTATTTGAGGGATGCCAGAATAACGGGTTTTCACCCTCTACAGAATGGCATTTTCCTAAGGTCTCGACTTTTCAGTCAGACCATATTTGCATAGACCCCCCTCATACCGAAAAATCACCCTCCACAGTCACGAGTCATCTATCTTTTCTTTTTTCAAATGGTTGTATTGCACATGTTATGATCGAACTTGAACCATTTTTAGTAGTTTGGTTAACTAGCTAGTTACAAATGTTGCAGTTGATCGATACTACACTTAGGCCTATGTGCGCTGGTATAATATTAATGCAAACAAAGTACTGTTGTTGATCTATTAATTAAAATTCACCAGTTTGGTTGATCTGGTATATATAATGCAAACAGGTTTTGAATTAATGATTTTTGTGATTTTAATTTTGTGTTATGCGGGGTAATAAATTATATAAAAAATAAAAATATAAAAAAGGACCATATAAGAAACGCTTATATGTATAAGCATTTCTTATACTCTCGCGCCAAATGTCATAAAGAACGTTTATCAAAATAAGCGTTTTTTATAAAGCTTCATAAAGAACGCTTATATTAAACAAGTGTTTTTTATAGTCGGATATAAAGAGCGCTTCAAGGTAAAAGCGTTCTTTATGCCTCGTAGTTTCCCGCCACCTTACCCACTTTAAAAAACGCTTTAGCGATAAGCGTTCTTTTAAATTAATGTATAAATAACGCTTACAACACGTTCTTTAAGAGGCTCGACCATTTGCGTCGCCCGCATAAAAAACGGTTATAAAACGTTCCAAAAGACAAATAAAAACGTTGTTTATTCCTTTTTTCCAGCAGTGTTATTATGGGAGAATAAATTTGACACTACATATTGGTAGTTAGTATTTCCCAAAATTTTCAAATTAGTATATCTACTTTTAACTAGATAAATGAGATTTATTTTTATTCAAAATCATTGTTTGTGGAGAATATCTTCACCCAAAATCAAACCCCCATTATTTAAATTTCCATGACCTTCATATGGAGTTTCTAAAACCTCCAATCTATTAGATGATGGATACAATATTAACCCAAAATCCCTAAATTCTTTCCCCAATAATATACCATTTTTTGTTGTGAATTCACAACCCATTCACATTATCATGAGTCACGCATCAAATGACGAAAACAGTTCTAATATCATATGAGAGCATGAATCTCTTTCTTATACAAAAGAGTCAATAGGCCAAAGTGATGTTTCAATGGCGTTGGAGCACGAATCACTCCCCAACCAAGATGAGTCTGTTGGCAGTAATGATGTTTCTGTGATGTGGTGGCCCGAATCTTCTCACGATACGAATGAGTGGGTAGGCTTGTATGACAACTCCATATTATGGGAACTCGAATCCCACCCCGATTCATATGAAGGCGAGAGTGATGTTGCAATGGCGTTGAAGGACACATCACTCCCCAACCAGAACGAGTCGGTTGACAGTAATGATGTTTCTGTGATGTGGTGGCCTGAATCTCCTCATGATACGAATGAGTGGGTGGGCGTGTACGACAGCTCCATATTATGGGAACTCAAATCCCTCCCCAATTCATATGAAGGCGAGAGTGATGTTTCAATGGCGTGGGAGCACAAATCACTCCTCAACCAGGATGAGTCGGTTGGCAGTAAAGATGTTTGAGAATGTCAACTATGTTTTTCCCCAAAAAGATGTCTCCACATCACATTCCAAAGTGTGGCATCCAGTTATGTGATAAAAAAACAATTTGTACTGTAGTTAGTAAAGTTGGCTTCATCGCAGTACAAAACTTTTTAAAGTCTTACTAATGATGTGGACGTGTAATGATGCATCCCTGTTAGTTCTTTCAATAAAAAATGATTTTTGGAATTGATTTAATTAAATAATCAATCAGAAAAATACGATACTAATCAGCAACAAATTTCTTTGGTTAAAACACTTCCAAATATCATTTCTGGAAAAAAACACAGCGACACATCATTACATGTTTACAACGTTAACATGATTTAAAAAAATGTCTACTACGGTGATTAGTAATTCTGTACTGCATATAGCAACCCCCTTCATGAATTAGCCAAAAATATAGTAGCTTTTCATGAAATTTCCCTAATATTTACCATACATTTTCAAATTATATTTTTATTTATCAATTAAAATTATTTATTCCAAAAAATTATATTATGTCATAAAGTCATCTACAAAATAGAATATAAATTTTTTATAAAATATTTTCCAAATATTAATTAAAAATTTAAAAAAAATATATTTTGAATAAATAATTTAAATTGGTAGAAAAAAATAATTTAAAAATGTATGGTAAAATTATGGTAATTAATTGATATAAATTATGATACTATATTGGTCTAAATTTGTTGAAAAATTAGTATAAATTATGTGTTTAAAACTCTATATTTTTTTATGGTACTAAATAATTTTGAAAAAAATCTATGAAATATTTACTTTTTTCATTGTTTTATGATATTTTTTATTTATTTTTATAATTTTTATAATATTTTTATATTATCTATATTTTTATAGTATTTTGAATTTTTTGGGAATTTCAGTGAATTTTTTAACATTTAGAGGCATATTGTGAACTTTAAAAGTACTTAACTAGTATGAGTATTTTTGTCTTTTTTTGCTCATAGTCATTGACATAGTGGCGTTTCATGGACTTTTGCAAAATATAGGGCCATTTTGTGGCTTTCTTTTCTTTGAGGAAATTTCATGAATTAGCCAAAAATATAGTGGCATTTCATGAAATTTCCCTAAAATAAGTTTTCTACTACACCTATTAGTCACCTAAGTACATGTGGCCTATGTGTCCTTTAGCATGATCATCTATCAACTTTTCAAATTAGTTTATCATTTTTCTATACCATACATATCAACTACAATCACTATATTATTGATTTGTAATCTTATTACTTTTTTATTTCCTAAAGGTTTTAAAATAAGCTATGCTTTTTTAAAACAATATGTGAACTATCAACTAATTATTCTAGCACATTGGTATGACTTGTGAGATCCTTTGATAAAAAAACTTGAAGCTAAAATGGTCAAGATTCTAACAACATAATTGTTTAGATTTTGGATGTAGTAAGACCTCTAATATTCAATTAAGGAAAATTGGTTCACAAGAATTACACTTACAACCTCTAATGGTGGTAAATGTATGTCTAGTTAAATCTTACCAATTGAAAACTAGTGTAACATCTGTTTTACCTAATCCATTAATAACACAATTAATCCTTATTGCACTGATTAGTTAATCTCTTGATAGCAGTAGAAATAATCTAACCTCAACAGGATGTTACCGCCGTTGTACATCTAATTGCACAACAATTGTTGTACACCTAAATGCACAACAAGGCTACCAACCAACTAATACGAACGATGTGCATAACTGCATAAACACATTTACCTATAACACATTATTTAACATTTATCCCAGAGCTACCCATTCCCGCACTTCGACTGAGTATCTTCGCTTATGCACCTGTAAAAACATTGTAGAAGGGTCAGCCTGTTGTGCCCCAATATTTTTTTCTGATTTGTAAAGGGAGTTTAATGTTATTCCTATCTTAGTCTAGTGAGGTTATGACATTTTTGGATGATATTATATTAGTTACGGGAAGGAGAGTCTTTTGTGTGGTTTTTCTCGCTCTCTTCTTCCTCCTTCAAACTTCTCCTTCTCCCTTGCTCCTTTCTCTTTTTCTTCTCCCCTCCAAATGGTTAACCGTTGGAATTGTTCGCTTGTGGAATTCTGTTTGTCTATCCATCGTTAGTCAGGTTTGTGGAGTGCGAGTTTGACGGTATTTGTTTTTGTTAGTTTCCTTCCCATTTCTGATTTTGGGTTTCGAACTTTGATCGATTTACTTTATTTCATCGAGTTCGAGTGGAGATTCGAGGAGTGTGTCCATCGAGTCGTGCGGGTCTTCGATGTGAGGTGGGTGATAGATGGATTTGGTTTGAGAGTGTTCACCCACGGGTTTCTAGTTTTCGCTTCTGTTTCTTATTATGTGGCTTTGCTCTCTGAATTTGTGTGAATCTTACTTGATTTGGAATTACGTTTTTGTTTTGTCAAAACCCTGTGGGAAATGTTTTGATTTGCGTATTTTGATATGAACATTTGATGCTATAACAATGGTGGTTTTGGCACTGGAATTGCTCTTTAGTTTGCCGTCAAAATCTACAATTTTGTGTAGTCCAAACTTCCTTTCGGACGGTGCCTCAGATGTGTGTATTATTTTGACGGTTTTGCTGTGTCCAGATGGGGTGCGAGGATGGGTTCTGGATTTACAGTTCGGCTTGTCTCCGAACATGCAAGTCCTGACACAAGTCCGGACTCCTCGTATGTTGTTTTCTCTTCTCGGACTCTGTCTAGACCTTTTGGTCAGACAGATGTCCGAATGCCCCTTAACGATTTCAAACCCGGCATGCGTCTGGACTTGTAAGTCTGGACACTTTCTGTCTGGAGCGTGTGTATTTTGGACATTTGGCGCGTGCGTCCGTCCGGCACCTCTGTTTGTGTCACGACATGCGTCCAGACTTTTGGTTCAGACATATGTCCCGGACACGCTTTGATTTTGCTTAAAATGTTCGTTTGAGCTTTGTTTTGACTTCCGTTTGCGGGGTTATGATCTCCTAAGTGTGTATAGTCTATGCTGACATGTTTTAGTATGTGTTTACATGTATTTCTGTTCCAAAAGTATTTTTTTCTTCAGATCTCTAATTTTTTCCAAATGTGTGTTTCAACCTCTGAATTCTGTTTGGCTTTTAGTTTTGCTAGTCTTGGCATAAGACTTATGTTTCTACAATGATTTTAGTTTTTTTATATATTTTGCTATTGTGCTTTGGTGTTTGTATTTCATAACACCTTTTGATCTGAAAGTTTAAGCTTCTGTTTTGGGACCTAGTGAATTAGCCTTTTGAGCCGTGGTTGACTGGGTCGGGTTGACCCGTAGCATGCTACGTAGATGTCATTCTGTTCCGGTGGGACCGACGGGTTCTTTGATCTTCGGGCCATTTTTGTTCTCGGCCTGATGGGCCCATTGGTCTTCTAATCATTTTTGCCTTGTCGAGGGATCTTTTGATCCATAGGGTCTACGCCCTTTCTGTGTGTGTGTTGTGAGCTAGTGTCCCACATCTGTTCTGTTAAATTGATTTATTGTGAGCCACTCTGTCTGGTCGTAGTTCTATTTTGAGAATGTTCCATTTGTGAACTTTGTGACTCATGGTTTCTACTTTCGTCTGCTCTGTCTGTTTCTAATTTCTGACGGTCTACTAAGTGCTCTTTCCACCTTCTAAAAAGCTTTTGACTTCAGTATTGTCTTCCGCTGTTTAACTGTTAGTCTTTGGCCTCTACTTAGCTATGTCCTGTTTGGACTTCAGTTTGCTTTGAAAGTCTTCTGTTTTGGATTCTGATTATGTTTTGCTAAGCGCGTTCGTATGTAAGTATTATATATATATATATATATATATGTTTTATAACTGTTTTGGGCATGCTCAGCTGATGAAGTTTATCACATATTGAACTGTGGTTGCTCATCCCTATTTTCGTCTGATTTGCAGGTTTTAGCAATTGACTGGAGTCTTCCGCTTTTGTTTTAATCTTTGAATCCATATTTTTGTATTTGTATTGTTAGCCTTGTGGACCTTTCTGTACTTTGCAGCCTTGTGGCTTTTGCATATATTTTTAGCTTCCGCTTTGTATTTGACTTTCGCTTGTAAGATGTATGAACGGTTTGTAAGTCTGATTAGGTAATACATGAGTATTTGTATCTGTTTTGGATATCGTGAGTGTAGCCTTGAGTATCTTAGGTAATAAGTGTGCGGCGTGTGACGGTCTCAAAACCAGGGTGGTTTTGAGGTCTTTACACAGCCCAACTCCGAGTATGATATCTTGCATCCCTCATACACCTTCAGGCTACACTTATATTATTTGGTCAAAGTTGGCATGCAGCCCATTTATTTATATTTAGAAATCCAAAATCAAAAAGCAATAATCTCATAAATAACACACGAATCCACAATGTCCATACTCGATAAATAAACTTAAACAGAAACCAACCATCCATATGGATAACACAACATAACCATCATTTGAGTGATAATTAAGCTTAGGCGTGTTTTAGGCTTCCATTTAATTTGTTCCATTTTTCATATAACTTATGAGATTTATAGTTATCTCATGGATACCTTAAGTGTCTATATCCTTTAGATATTTAAGATCTCAAGTTTTATCTTTCCGTGAACCTGTCGTGCCATCATGTTAGATGGTGGACACATCTCTTAGTTTTTCCTTATTATAAGGCGGGGGCCTACAATGCAGGTTGTCTTCGCTAGATGGGGTGACCCGACAAACAACCAATGGGCTCGTTGGATTACAAGGAGCGGACCTGTTTTCAGTCATCCACTCGTGTACACAACGCGCGACCAAGTTTCCCACCTTGGATTTCTCACAATATTTTTCACACCATTTATTAATGGTTTCAGCCACATTTACCTAAGGAAATGTACTTAGGTAATTTATTATTCAATAGATATGAGTTCCAACATTTTTTTATTCAATGGAATCTTGATCCAGTTCTCACTTGCCATATATTAAGGCTTCTCACTTAATTACTTAAGAAAAGTTCTTAAGTATTTTAGATAATGAATAATGGATTTCAATATTTTGTCTTACTTTCAATAATATCACATTCCTCAAGTTTATTACATTTAATAAGTGTACAAACAATGGTTGTTCGATTGGTTTAAGCCAATACACACGCATGCAACATATAAGCGAACATATCATAATCATATAAAACCGTTTACATGAACAACTAAAATTATGTGAGCACGCAAACCCAAGACAAGCTCTCAGGGGCATTCAGGTAATAACACCATACCTTTAGGTTTCCAGTTATCTTTCACCAATCAACCACCAATCTTTTCCTAATTTCTAATCGACGTCCATGTTTACCAAAAATTACGAAGTCGACCCATAGTTTCCAAAAACCACCAAATTCATCCTCAACTTAACCATACACATCCAAGACCTATTTTTCCAAGGTAATCCCAAACTTTTACTCTTTAAGTTTTTAAACTATTACAATCACCATCCATTTACCTTTTTCCAAATTTTCAATCGGCACTCTTAGTTATCAAAATCACCAAATCAACCCACCATTAATCATAAACAACAAAGACTCCTTTTTTAATTCCAAAGTTATACCCAACTTTTATCCTAAACTTTTGGTTCACTAATTCCTTGACTAACCAAAGATTTACTAAAAGTTGTAGGATATACTTTATTATATAGTTCATTACATTAATTAAAGCTAGATGTCAATTTTAAAAGTTGATTTAACCATTAAAAGTAAAAATAAATAATTACAATAATTGACCGTAATTACGTAATTTGAATATAGCCTTTAAATATGTCATTTTATATAGTATTCTTTGTAATTTAAAAACACTAAACTCATTTCATTTAAAATTAATATACGGTTATAAATTTGTAGTTTTTAATTTCAATTAAAGCCTAAACCTTTATTTTCATCCTAATGTATCATAATTTAAAATAAATTATGCTAGTATAAAGTTTTCCCTATCATATAACGCTTAATTTTAAAACAATAGTTTGTAGATATTATTTCTTTGAATAATCTACTTAGTATGTGTAGTTTGTGTACTAATAACTAATACTCAATTAATTAAAGTGCTACAAAATAATTTTGAACTATAACTGTATTGAATTTCATGTATGTTTTTGAATAATAATATAATTTTAATATATAACAATGGATATGCTTTATTTCATTACAGTTTTGTTATTAATTTGAATATATTATGTAATCGATGTTTAATTTTATTAAAGTTTTATTTAGTTATACTTGCTTAATATGTTTATTTATGAATGAAAAACTGACTATACTGTTATAAATATATTGTTAAAATTATTTCGTCAAGTAAACAAATTAATATTTTGATTTTATTGATTAATTCTAACTAAAAAAATATAATTCTTAGAATCTAGATTATAAACCCATTAACGCAAACTAACCTAAGGGCGGTTGTCCCGGAAGAAAATCATGATTCATATACATAAGCCGTTACCCTTTTCATAGTGGGATAGCATTCATGATTTCAACTTTTATCATTTTATTTGGTTAAAAAAAAAACTTTTATCATTTTATGTTATGTGACTGTGTTTGCACTCACTCCATTCGTGGGTGGAAAAAAGCGTTGATTTTGATAAGCCACTGCATAGGACTCATTGTCCATAGGTGGAACCCATATTTCATGCCAAATAAGATGACACGACAACTGCCGCTAAAAGCAACACGCCACTAAACCGCCTCAACAACACTAGCGAGTAGCGATGACAATTTTAAAGAGTTATATGTTAACCCGATCCACCGGGTTAACTAAATGGACAAAAACCAAATAAATAGATCCTGTTATAACCAGGTGACAAAAACCGAATAAATAGATAACAGATCTGAATACAACTAGGTGACGGATAAACTCATCGATTAACCGTTTATCATCCGGTCCATCATCAATTTTAATATATTTCAATAATTAAAAAGGTAATTAAACCATAATTGTATATATGAATTAATAAATAAAGAAATTATTTACTAGGGGGACTTATTAAACCTAATGTACATAAAATTTTAAATGACTTCAAAGGGCTTATTGAACCTTACTTATATTTACATGAACTATGGTATGGTGTTGAAAAGATTTATTGAACTTTTAAACAATATAGAAATTTTAGAAGAAAGAAAAAAATTGATTATATTATAAAGGTTAATTAATTTAAATACACCATAAAGTATAGCGTACTGAAAGAGAACATCAAGTAATAAAAAAATGATGTAACTTGATACATAAGGTTACATGAATTTAAAATCTAAAAGAGTAAAGTATGGACTATTTAACCTCATAATGAAATACCTTGAACTTAAATATGGTGATTAAATAATTCTAATATGGTATTTAAGGGCCTAATAGTGCCTAAAGAATATTGGTGAAGAAAATAAAGCCAAAAGAAAAGAGAAAACGCTTAAAAAGCGTAAATTGTAAAAACAAGCGTTACACAACCATAGGAGGTATATGACCTCGGTTAGAGTCCTAGATGGATTCTTATGGCTTAATTGCGCCTAAATAATATGTGGGAACAATTCCCGAAGAAAACGGATCCAAATAATGGGTTAAAACACTAACAGAGTCTTAAAGCACGTTTTTCGAGAAAACCCGAAAACGTGACTTTGAGTGGTCAAATGGACCCGTAAAAATTATAGTCAATCAAATAACTATAATTAAACATTAATGGAAGCTTAAGAACCATTAAAATTAAAGAAACGAGAAAAATCCGGAAAACGGGCCCGGTTAGTGAATAGTGCTAAAACCGGATAATTAACGAGCGTTTCTTGTAAAAGATGAAAAACGCTCCAGCTTACATGTATAGTGGGAGCCGGTTTTGAACAGATAAATCAACCTCCCCTCTCTACTAATAACTAGCTAGTAGAATAATAAAAGAGTAAAAAGTAAAAGGTGAAAAGTAAAAAACACTCCCCTTCTCTCTCTCTCCTCTCATTTCTCTCTTCTCTCTCTTTGCCTTCCTTCTTCCCCCACCGTCAGCTCTCTCCTTCCTCCCCCACCTGGCGAGTTTGAGCTCCCATGGCAGCCCTCCTTCTTCTTCATGCCCAAGCCATATTAGAGCTCCAAATGAAAAACAAATCACATATTTGAACTCCCCTCACCAAGCTCTATCTTTCTATCTTTTCAAAATCCACAAAGCTTGGAGTTCATCTCCATGGGTATAGCCCATTTGAAGAGAAAGCTAGAGATTCTTAAAGCTTGGAGTTTCCTCTTCCATTTAAGGTAAAAGTTCCAAGGAAAATCTCATTTCTCCCCCATCTTTGGTCTTAGCCGATTTTGCCCCCCCCCCCCCCCTCTTATGCCTTGTTCTTTCCTTGTTTGAGCTATTCTCCAAGTCTCCAATGGTGGATTAGAGCTTCTCCTTTGATTCATGGCAAGAACCCAATTCTAGGGTTTCCAAGGTAATGACCAATCTTAGTGCCTTAAAATTTTAATTAATGAGTTAAGAGCTTTACTTAGTCTCATTTCCTTTAATTGAATGTTGGGTTGGAATTGGGGCAACCACATTGCTCATGACCGATTTTGCAACAAGAGGAGTGGAGAAGAGGAATGAAAAAGAAGAACTTAAGAATTAAAGGTGATTAACTACCTTAATACTAATCTTATATGTTTTAGGATATGGGATGGGTAAATTAATGAATGAACCCAAAATGTGAGGGATGTGTTGGATTGAAGTTGGAGAGAATTTGTGAATTGTTGTTGAATTTAGGGCCTTGGGGCCAAGTGATTTGAGATTGAGCTTATATTGTTGACTTGTGGATTTTATATGGATATTGTGTGTTGATAGGACCCTTTATGGGTGTGGTTAATTTTGGAGTTGGCTTAGGTGAAAATGGTGCAATTGGGAATGCTAGAATTGTAGGTGAGTTATGGCAAAATTTGTGTAGAAATCTAAGTGGTTTAAGTGTTATTATGAGTGAAGGATGACATAGGATTAACTAGGTGTTGAAGGAGATTCATTTGGGATAGTTGGGCACCTAGCATGGTGGTGTAAGACTTGGTTTAAATTAAGTAAAATCTGTAGCAAAATAGTGTATAAGTGCCTTGGAGCTTTGGAGAAAAACTAGGTTGTACGACATTGAAAGGATTGGATGGACTTTGGGAATAGAGGTGAGAATGTTTAGGATGAACTTGGATTGGTCAAATGGTGAGAGGAGGAGTGTAAAATGCCAAGAAGAAGTTTAGGAATGCACAAGTGTGCAAAATGCATAATGTGAGAATTGAAATTGTGGAAAATTGAACAAGAGTGGGGTAAAGAATTTGAGTAATGATTTGAGGAGGTTTAGAGAATGATTAGGAGTGTTTTAAGGTGCCAAAACATGTTAGGAAACATGTGGAATGATTAGGAAAAGATTGGGTGAGAATTAAGTAAGTTTGGAGTTCAAACTGAGCAATTAAAATAGGTATTGGGCGCAACCGACCCTAGGACCGACTTTGGTAGGGTCGGTAGGCCTGAAATTTACAAACTCGGAGCCTTCTACATTCGACCGACCTAGGGGACCGACCCTGGCTGGGTTGGTCGAGCTGCAATTTTTAATCGGGATGTCCTCTGCATCCGACCAACCCAAGGGACCGACCCTGGCTGGGTCGGTCGGACTGGAATTTTCGGAACCCTATGTCTCTGCACCCAACCAACCCAGGGTTGGGTCGGTTGGGTAAAAAAAAATGGCATTAGTAGTAAGCCATTGTTAGAGTAATGAAGGTAAGAAGAATATGCACCTAATAACCTAGGTAAACAAGTGTGAGGAGTGAAGGAGAAGTTGTAAAGTTAAGTACACTTGAGTAAACCTGAGATTAACGCGATAACGGGGTAAGTACGGGAGTAGTAGTTATTTACATACCGTAATACCTTAATGTTAATAGAAACATTTGGATGTTATCAGGGAATCAAGTGTGAACCGAGGAACGTAAGGTGACATGGTAAAAGAAACCCATGGTGAAAGGTATGATTTTCTCATGCCCTGTATGCTAACCGAGTTACATTGATTTGTGTGTTGTGTGTTTGTGTGCCAACTTAATCAAGATAAAAGCATGAAAATGATTTATTGCATTTGATATGTGTGTCTTGATGCATGATGAATGAACTAACCATTCTTGAATGATTGCGTGGTCTAAATGAGTGTTATAGACCGACTCATAGATGAATGTTGTTGATTAGAGACTCATAGAAAGAGTTATTCCGTAAATAACTAAAAGTGGAAACACACAAACACTATCGATTTAAAGATAAAGATAACATAAACTTATGAACTCACTAGAACGTGAGAGAGTTGTACGGGGTTAGTAAAGTCCCGATAACGGTTAGAGAACCGAAAAGAACAATCCACGAAATAATCAATAGTGAAAAGGAATGATGAAACCTCTAATAGGAGATTGATGATAGTTCAAGATATGAACTTTTGAGAGAAGTAAAAGAATGATAAGGGACCATCAAACTCCCTTAGAAAAGTAGTCGACCTACAATATGAGATCAGACTAACATAAGAAAAAGTCCCAAACATAAAAGTATTCGATAAGTTGGGGAGACCCTTAAATATGAGAATACTAGACATTGAGAGAAATTCCCTAAGCTATTAGATGATATCGAGAGTGATACTTCTAGGCTAATCCATGAGATTTTGATATGACTCCGAGAGAGGAGCGTTTGGGAATTTGAGTAGTCCGGTAGAGAAACGGACCTTTGTGAATTTGAGGAACTAAGTGTATAGTTCCGTTTGATAGTTGAACCTTCCCACTATGCTAGACCCAGAGTAGGGTCGAAACCGGGGAAGTAAGACTTGTATTTGAAAGCCCGGTGGTGAGTCTTGTGTATGACTCTGCCTGGAGGTCATGGATAATGACTTAAAAGGTATCCATTTGAGTATTGAATTTGAGACTTGAGAATTGAGGACTTGAGAGTTGAGGACTTGAGAGTTGAGGATTGAGATTAAGTATTGTAGAACTTGATAGTGATTGAGATTAAGAGAGCTTGAGTAAGAGTAACTCAAGAGAATGGGTAAGACAATGAATAAGTGACTAAGGCACTAGTGAGGTAGAAACCCTCAAGGCCTAAGAGTAAGTAAAATGAATTAACAACCTTGATGTGTTAGTTAGGGTTTGTATTCCATGATTGAATGTTGAATATTGTGCTAGTGTACATATATAATGTATTGCTATCTTGCATGTTGATTGAATTAAGATGAATCGCATGTTCTCGACAAAGTAGTCGGCGTACCCCCATTAGCACACGGGGTATGCGAATTTCATACCAGCAATTCCCATGTGACATACATCATACCCCTCAGCCCCGTTATAACCCAATAAAGACCTCTGACTTGTTAGTCGATGAGCGTTAACTGAAAGTACCGGATCTGAAACGTGAATCATAAATTTCATACTTGTTATCAACATGATGTGCCAAATGGACCATGAGCAAGAATGAGTGTGACCTTATCTCATAAGGTCTTTAGAGTGTGAGTGACTCTTCGATTGAACCACCAAATCATAGACAGCCTACCCCACTGCAGATGAGGAATTTGTGAGGATCAGAAAGTCCATAACCTCGAAAAGAAATTCTTAGGAAAATATTGCTCTGAGCGTCAAGAGTGTCATCACGACATTTGCACACTCGACCATATTCTCGAGATTGACCCACATCCCTCCATGAGAGGAAAGTGATTCACGCATTCTAGTTCAACAATCACTCAAGATCGAACCGAAGATGTGTTATATTCGTAAACCTCATATTAATAGAGATAGGACCATACCCTCTCTCCAAAAACTACATATGCATTTTGCATCGTATCTAGCATTTGACATTTGCATGCATCATAATCATTTCATCTCAACATCCAACTGGTAAGAACTCTACCTAATCTCACAGAAAGTCAACTTCAGTTATATTCGTAAACCTCATATTAATAGAGATAGGACCATACCCTCTCTCCAAAAACTGCATATGCATTTTGCATCGTATCTAGCATTTGACATTTGCATGCATCATAATCATTTCATCTCAACATCCAACTGGTAAGAACTCTACCTAATCTCGCAAAAAGTCAACTTCAATTGCAGTTGTTGAAGCATAACTTTTAAATCAAAAGATGTCAACTAGAGCCATCATGGGCCATCATCGAGCTACATCTAGCCCTTTCGGATCTATCCCGGGCTATCACCGAGCTACATTGAGCCATTCTAAAGCCAATCTAGAGCCATACGGGATCCATCCTCAAACATTGAGACTATCCCTAGGGCTACACAGGAGCCATTTCCTCATCAAAGCCTTGCCTTTAAAGTGATCGAACTACGTATGGTCTGATCTCAATATGGAATTGAGTACGTAGGCAACCTGTTCAGGGTGCGACCACTTCAAAGGCGAAAACCTCCTTTTTCCCCTCATTGTCATCAAAGAGAACCAACTCAAGCATCTTCATGCTCAACTAGCACAAGGTCATCCCGGAGCCATCCATGGAAATCCTTGAACCATGATGGGAACTACCAACAAAGTCATGCAACTGTGTTTTGTCATTCACCCATGAAAAATCATTCACCCTCTACATATAAAGTCCACATCAAAATCCATCAAACCACAATAAATCCATCGTGGGAGCCATCAAAAGACCTTGAAATACCTAGGTGAATCAAAATCCACCAACCACCCAAAATGATCACACGCCATCGAAAACACACTAACCATATCAAGCCCACCAACCACCCGAGACCATTGGCCGCACCAGAGCCATTAGTACATACCGGAGCCATCAACGCATGCTGGAGCCATCTCAGATCCTTAAAGTCATGTCGGAGCCATCCTGAAGCTTTGAAGCAACTCCGGAGCCATCAACTCAAAGAAAAAGAATATTCATCCAAACAGGGAGTCTCGATCCAACCAGTGCATTTATTTTTAACCATCTTACATTGCATATCATTTGCATCTACCCACAAAGCTCGTTCACTATCAAATGCATCTTCACAACCCGCTAGGCAGCTATTACGCTCCTACTGGTGCGGTCCCGTTGTTTTTCCTCCGCTAGGCAGCTATTACGCTACTAGTGCGAGATCGTTTATTTCATAACCCGCTAGGTAGCTATTACGCTACTAGTGCGGTCCCACCTTTTTCCTTCACTAGGTAGCTATTACGCTACTAGTGCGAGATCGTTCACTTCATAACCCGCTAGGCAGCTATTACGCTACTAGTGTGGTCCCGTCTTTTCCTCCACTAGGCAGCTATTACGCTACTAGTGCGAGATCGTTCACTTCATAACCC
Organism: Limonium bicolor; assembly: GCA_023374045.1. Lineage (NCBI taxonomy): Eukaryota > Viridiplantae > Streptophyta > Magnoliopsida > Caryophyllales > Plumbaginaceae > Limonium > Limonium bicolor. The sequence continues at coordinate 118,224,752 of CM041778.1, forward strand.
GCTAGGTAGCTATTACGCTACTAGTGCGGTCCCGTCTTTTCCTCCACTAGGCAGCTATTACGCTACTAGTGCAGTCCCATCTTTTCCTCCACTAGGCAGCTATTATGCTACTAGTGCGAGATCGTTTATTTCATAACCCACTAGGCAGCTATTATGTTACTAGTGTGGTCCCGTCTTTTCCTCCACTAGGCAGCTATTACGCTACTAGTGCGAGATCGTTTATTTCATAACCCGCTAGGCAGCTATTACGCTACTAGTGCGGTCCCGCCTTTTTTCCTCTACTAGGCAGCTATTACGCTACTAGTGCAGATCGTTCACTTCATAACCCACTAGGCAGCTATTACGTTACTAGTGTGGTCCCAATCTTTTCCTCCACTAGGCAGCTATTACACGCTACTAGTGCAAGATCGTTCACTTCATAACCCGCTAGGCAGCTATTACGCTACTAGTGCGATCCCGTCGTTTTTCCTTCACTAGGCAGCTATTACGCTACTAGTGCAAGATCGTTTCACTCCCACCTGCTAGGCAGCTATTACGCTACTAGTACGGTACATAATGAAAAGTATTATAGGCTCGTCATAAGTCCTATAGCTAGATGTCAAGAGGTCTAGTTGAAGCTCTCCTAAGTCCTCATACTTTCAATTACATTCTAGGCCCATCATAAGCCCTATAGCTAGATATCAAGAGGTCCAGTTGAGGCACTCCTAAGTCCTCATGCATCTGGTCATCATATCATATACCTGTTGCCCTCTACATTCATACACTCACAGTCGCATTCTGGCGCACCACAAAGCCGTAGTGAGAATTTTTGGCGCCTTCTCAACCTTGATCCAATTCTGCAAAGGCTTACAAAATTGAATCAATGTGTGCCATCTGTAGACACCAAAAATTCTCACCCCATAAAACAAAATTCAGACAAATAAATAAAATAAGAGGGCCGCCGTCTTTCTTTTCAAAACTTATTCATATGCATTCCAAAATGCAACTGTCGTTTTGTGACGAATTTTTCAAATCAATTTTCAACGCATCCGTTTTCAAACCCGTCGCGTTTTATTATTTACTTATTACCATTTCATTTGATTTATTTCATGTTAGTCAGTTATATTTTATTCACTTATTTATTTTCCTATTCATTATTTTGGTTCATGCTATGTCGTTACTTGTTTATTTCATCTAATTTAATATCATTGTTATTTTACTAGTATTTTATTTATTAGTATTTGTCTTTATTTTATTTTTTATCATTATTATTTTAGAATTGTTTCTAGCAGTTTATGTACTCTTTATAATTATTATTATTCTTATTATCGTTTTGCTCATATGTTCTTTTATCTTCATTCAACCTTTTCATGTCTTTTAAACATCCTTGTTGACTAAACGTTAGCCTCATTCCTCATTTTTGTTAATAAAACATTAGTGTTTTAGGGAACTTTTTCAGTTTGAACTTCTACCTTTATATTATTCTTTGCATTAACCCAACAAGATAGAGTAGTTAGTTGTATATAGTAAACTCTTATCGCTCTCCAGAATTAAATCACATTATATTCTAGACTCTCCCTTATATTTGAATTACTAAATATTTCTAATTTCTTCTCTTCCATTCCAAAATAAATAAACTAATTCCTCATTAGATATTTTACCTTCATCCTTATCTCTTACAACAACCAATTAATTTCCTTTCACATTTTATTTCAAATTAGAGATTTATTATTTTTTTGTTTCCTAAAGGGATATTTGTTAGAAGTTTGACTTTTTCTCCCGAGATTATTTGTTATATTTTCCAAAGTAATTACAATATTAATTATTTGAATCTCTTTCCAAATTGTTTACGTTAATAATTATCTTCTCTGCTCTTTTAGAATTGATCGTAATCTATTCATCTAAATTATATTAATATTAATTTTCTCTTTCCTTAATTTATTTTATTTAAACCACTATCTTTCTCATCGCTCCTTCATCCTCAACACCGCCATTACATTTTTTTTCTCTCAAGCTCTTAACTCACGCTCATCCTTTCGTTCATGTCAAAACTCTTCCCTGGTGCCAAATAACGTGTTATATCGGGTAAAGTTATCATTTAGATAGTACGTTAATTTATTGGTTGAGTTTGTTGATTCCTGATTGTGGGTATTGTAATCTAGACATTGGTGTCGGCGACGAACATTAGTGGTGATTCCGTTGAATTGTCATCCTGAATCAAGGGAACGATTAGGTAAATTCTGTGCTCATTGTTAGATTTTGATGTGGATTGTTTTCTATCACAAAATGTATTATGAGAAACTCTGTTAGAGATTTGGTAAAATGAGATTATGATTTCTTCACGTGTTACAAAGTTGTGGTATTCTGGAAATTGGAATTGTATTTTATTTTGGGAGTTCTTCACTGGATTTAATTACTTTAGGGTTCTTGGTGCTCCCTGATTCACCATGTTGGAGTTCTTGGTGCTCTCTGATTCACCATGTTGGTTCTCTACACCGTGAGCATGAATTATTTACACTGACTTATATATATTTTGCGCTGCATACAATGACTGCAGTTAAGCTATATGATCTACTCTATGAACTGATGATTCATAGGGGGTGTGCACACTTTGGACTTAGGGTGAGGGTATTTGGTATTTCAATCCGTTTGTGACTGTCTGGTTATTCTTGTGGTTATTCCTGTTGAAGACTCCCTATTGATTTTGTGGTTGTGCTATTGGAAAATGGATTTGGTTTGTGTTTGCCAATTTTGTATGTTCCGGTTTAATCAATACACAAAGATTGTTTTCAAAATGTATTTTACGTGATGAGATGAATTTACTCAGTCTCACTGATTTGCGCGGTCCCTTCGTGTTTTTGTATATTGTTTTCTGTCGCAGGTAATGGTTGCTGATGTTGGGGCTGGGAAACGCACTATCACATAGATTAGGAAATCTGAAATTGTTTCTGAGACATTAAGTTGGATTACAATGTTTAGAGGTAGAATATTCTGAGTTGCAGTGTTTGAAATACAATGTTTTGGTTTATTATGATTACATTACCATCGTTGGATTGAAATATTGGAGCTTCCGCATATTTTGAAAATTACAAGTTCACTCAGTTGTTTTTATTGTTTTGTTGGATCATTAGCCTGAGCACTCAATAATTGAGTGTGGCGGTAGCACTTTGGATTATTTTATATTTTCGCTGTGGTTTTTGATGTTAAACTCTCTGACACCTTTGCTTATAAAATTTATTCATCAGTTGCAATTACAATGATATCATTATAGTACAATTCACAAGGATGTTTTCAATGTATTTTTGCAGAATTGGACCTGTCCAAACGTACGTCCAGACATCCATGTTCGGACAGGCCCCAAAAGTTCTTTTATTTTTGTAACTTCAGTGGTGTCCGAACATCTGTACGAACTTACATGTTCGGACAGCATGCGAGGACGGTCTGGGGTGTAAGTCTCGGCATTGGTCCGAACTTACATGTCCGGACCAATGTTCGGACAAAACTTTATTTTCAGTTTTAGGACTCGTTTGAAGTCCGTTTTCAAATCCGTCTGCGGCGTTGGTTTTGTATCGTTGTGTACTTTCATATGAGGTAAAATCCAGGGTGTTAAAAGGTGGTATCAGAGCTGCATTTTCGAAATAAGATAAGAATTAGGTTAAAAATAGATTAAAATTTGGGGTAAGCCGTCTTTGGGGAATGGTCATTGTGTGATTGTTATGTGACTGATTTTATTATGCTGGATGTGCTGAGTTACATACTCAGAGTGTGAACTTACATGTTTGAAATGAGTTGTTGATAATGGATGATATTGCGTGCATATGGACAATATTGCTATTATATACGTAAAATGGGATTATGGTATTAGTTCTTAATATGAACTAGGAATTCAATTATTGAGTGGTATTATGTGTATATATATACACCTTATTATATACATTATTACGGGAATTGTTAGTAGTTGATTTCAATGTAGAATAAGAATCAGTTATGGGGAATGCGGAGAATTAAATTGCTTGGAACAAGAGCTAGAGGTATTGGTTGTGAGGATATTTCTATGATGACTTGTGTGACGCCTTATGGCGCGTTCCTGCTTCTCCTTGATGATGTTAAATTTCTTTATCTGTTATATGTATGAATTTACAAATCTGCGCATGCTGAGTGTGCAATATTATAAAATGTATATGGTTGTTGTGAATAGTGAGTCTCTAGTAACGTGCTAGATGAACAATATAGTCCAATATCCGGAATATTTCTTACCTTGTTTAAGAATGTGTATATTATGGTAATTGCTTATAAAGGACCTTCCGTTACAGCATATGACTAATTTGCCGTTATGAATCGTAAGGGGAGAAATATAATAATAATATATATACACTAGCAATGACTATCGGATATTGAGGATATATATACATATATACACATATATAGATATATTTAATGAAAGAAATATGGGGTATATTATCGGTGTTAGTCCTATGGAAATTTTTGGAATGATAGCGATTTTTGAATTGAATTAAACGAGGGGAAAATGTTTTACTTTTGCCACCATGGTTGTGTGTAAATACGTTTGTCTATGTGTGACGAGCTTGTGTAAAAATATTCTGACATCTTTATTTAATCTTGCCTGTTTAAAGTAACTGTAGTAATTCAAGTTGGGTTAACTAAGGTTATAGTAAGTCATAATACCTGTTAATTATATTAACTACACCGTAGGGATAAATTGTTAATTTTAATTGTCATCTATGTTGTTGGCGGTTGGATTTATAAGTTTCTTCTGAATTTTTACGATTGGTCTAAATGGACTTAAGAGTATTCAATAAATGAATAGTTACGTGTTAACCAGTTTTTTCAAAAATATTATATATGTATAGCCCATGGAGTGTTGTTGAGATTATTCTACGTTTTTATTATAGATATTTGTAGTAAAGATATACAATCTACGTCTTATTTAATATGTTCATGAACAATAAATTGTGACAATTATTTCGTTGGCCGGAATACTAGTGTAGTCTTGGTATTAATTGAATGGATTGTTGTGATCAGCTTGATAAAAGTATAGGTAGTGTAGTTGCGACGTGTTTAATTAGGATTTTGTAAAAAAAATGTGATAGTGCATTGATCTTGATATGCTTGGCTGCGGAAAGTAAAATGTTAGTGTATTTAATGGGTGTAAATGTGTAGATGTATCTATTATTTAATATTACTAGTTGTGGCCTTGTTAAATAACCGTGTTGGTGGAGATGTGAACAATGCTGACAAATATGAATATGTTTTTTATACTTGTGTAATTTGGGATCATCATACTAGTCTTGCTGATTGGATTCACATATTATTTTCTATTTAAATAGGCTAGGGGATGTTACATGGTTTACAAAATGACAGTATTCTTGTATTTCTTATCAGAGTAGAGCGTAAAATGTTATATGTGTCATGAACATAATGTGTTGGTTGATCTTTCAGCTAGGTTCTATTAACTCCTTGATGTTTGAAGTTTATATTAAGATGATAAGTTTGGTTAATCCGGTGCTGATTGGGTAGATGCTAGTATTATAATTTATTAGGGATTATCTTGTCAAATATTGAAATTGAAATTAAGGTAGAACCCTGATTATGTTCCATTTATATGTTGACACACGGTTAGCAGTACCATATTAAATAATAGCATGAAGAGTACTAAGCGATGAAACATTTGGTTGTCAATTATTTATAAAGCTCCTTCCGCGGTCTTGAGATATAATCAGTGGGTTAGGAAATGAATTGTGATTAAGAGTTTTTACAACATGGTAATTATTGATGTAAGTGAGGTTGGTAGCTAGACAAAGTATATGACAACTGATATGCTGGTTCCCTTGTATTTTTGGATGTGTATACTAAGTGATTGCTATGTTGAGCTTTTCGAGAAGTTTTATGATAATGTGCTAGTATTTTTGGTGAATCTCATGCTAGGTATTGAAGAAGACCCTAACATTCTGATTTATTGAAATTTATTTCGTGATTGTTTGTATTATAAATCTTGGTAAATCCTCATTGCTGGTTATGAAATGATTAACTATGTCTCGTTGTACAACAGAAAAAGGGTAGTATTTAACTAAGCTTTCGGTGTTTGGAAATAACTTGAATCTTGTAGACTAAATAGAGGAAGCATTAAGTAGATAGAGAAAGGATCAGAATTACGATCCCTAAACTGGAGATTTTTATAGAAATTAGTGATGGAATTGCTGTGTTGGTATTATCGGTTATGTTATAGGGTCAAGAGGTTGACTTGAGCTAATGGAAGTGTCTAAATTGGAATTATGAATAAAATGGAAAATGGGTAAGGGTATGAGTTATGAGGACGTTTTGTTGTGATTCCTGTTATGTCCTTGTATGAACTTTATACTAACTTGTAGGAAGTGAAATATGATGAGAATTAACCTTTTGGTTGATTTGAAATTACAAATATGTTTTGCTCTTCCGTTGGGCTAGGTAGTTCATTGATTGGATGTATTTGTTTCTTTTGTGTTTTGGATGCGTATATTATGATTATTGCTTAACTTGAGAATTGTAGAGATCTCTTACGATGGATATGTATTTTAAGATGATTATTTGGTTAATCCTTGTGCTAAGTGTGGTGGAGACACTAGTGTCCAGGCTGACTGGAAGATGTGTGATAAATTGGGACTTATGATGAGTCCTTATTGTTGATTGTTAAATGGTTAACTGCGTCTTGATTTGTAATAGTATCGATTATACTATTTATTTGAGCCATTGGTGGTCAATGAGTAACTGTAGTTTTGGTACTTTGATTTGAGAGGTAATCAACTCCTGTACAATTTTTTTTATTAAAATGACGATTTGCGAGAGCTTTATTCTAGATTACATGGTTGGTGTTATGTTTGAGAAAACAAAATGATATAATCATGGATAGAAGAGTAAGTGTAATATCTTCGTGATTTTGAGGGACGTTGTTTCATTTGTAGGTTTTAAGATTGTAGTTGGGAGCTTATATACGGATCCTGGTTATGTTGATAAGCGATGGTTAGTGTTTCAGTCTTTGATTATTGACTTTTACATGGGGAAGTAGGTCAACTGGTAAATTGTGACCCTTGGGTTGAATGTTTCTTAGATGAATGTGATGTGAATATTGGGGATAGAATATTAAACTTTGGGATTATCAGTTAAGGTATAGACTCAGAGAATAGTGACATATGTATGACTTTGTTAATGAGAATTGGGTAATGGAGGCGTACTGATTTCATGGTTGTTATGATGATTTTGCCTAGTATGAGATTGTTAAAGAATGTGAATTTAGTTGAATGATTAAGATGTATAGGAAATCGGATGATTGGTTACAAGTCTGGGATACATATAAAAGTTCACATTTAAACCTTGTAAATAGATCTCTTGGATGTTAATGAAATTTTCTAAGGTGAGTACTGTATATAAGAAGAAGAACTTGTTACAACGAAGGAAACTAGGGGTATCTTTTAGGTTACAAGATGAAAATTGTAGGGATCCAGGATTTTAGTTCGTGAAATGACATTTATATTTTGAGAAATTTTATGGGAAGGTCAATAAAAGTCTTCTGGATAAACTTGATCCTTAGTGAGTTCAGTGGTGGTTAAGAGATGAGTTGGAAATTAGTTCTATGAATTCCTTTAAAATGTTGACTTGCATTTGATGTGTATTGAGTTAATTTATTATCATCCTTGGGTGAAGATTAGAATCTTGATACATGAATGTTAAGGGTTGATTCTGATTTCTTGGAAGTCATGAGATATAGCAAGTGTTATAAGTGGATTTAAATAATGGTGGCCATCGGGTCCGGTTCTACCCGGAACCGGCGGTTCTACCCGGAACCGATTGAAACCGGAACTGGCCGGGAACCGGTGGGAATCGGAACCGGAACCGAACCGCCTCAGCCGGTTCTGAATACGAATACATGTTTTGAGATTCGGGCCCGAACCGGAACCGGAACCGCCTGGAACCGCCTGGAACCGTCGTCGGATTTGGAACCGGAACCGCCCGGAACCGGTTGAAGTTATCGTTGGGTTTTTAAAATGTAACCTCTTAGTAGCTGTACTCTTTTCCTTATTATGGTTTTCCCAATGGATTTTTACCTAATAAGGTTTTAATGAGGCAGTGAATCATATAATAAAATTCTCTTTGTTCCTTATTTTTTGTAAATTCAATAAAAATTCCTAAGTCTTTGTTTCTTACACATTTAAGATTATAAACTTGAAGAATAATCTATCTAGGAGTAAAGTGGATGAAAAGAGCAACGTGTGCACTCAAACGGATCTCAAATCGGAGCTAAAACGAAGCAACTGGAGCCGATCGAATCTTTCCGGAACCGGTCGGAACCGATCAGAACCAAAACCGGAACCGGCTGGAACCGGTTTTTCGACCGAATCCGAAGCGAATCCAGATTTCAGAACCGGAACCGGAACCGTAACCGGAACCGCCCAGACCGGTTCCGAATACGAATACACATTTTCTGGAACCGGAACCGGTGGAACCGGAACCGGAACCGGTGGAACCGGACCCGTGGCCACCATTAGATTTAAAAATGGAAACTGTCGCGGTAAATGTGTGGATTGATATGATGTGTACTGGTATTGGATTCGTGTTATCAGTGTGATGTGATGATTATGGAATGGTTGAATTGGTTTGGACTTCGGTCCTATGTGTTGGGTTATCTTAATATTTCAGACATCTATCTATGTGGTGAACCACTTAAACTGGCTTGAATTTTGGTTTATGTATTGGAATGATTGTCCAAGGGGCTGAGGACCACGCAGTCCTTTGTCATTCAATTGGTGTGCTTTAGATTAGATTCAGCTTCGAGGGCGAAGCTTTCTTTTAAGGGAGATGTGATGAAATACCTGTGAATTTTGAGTTATGATAAGTATATTATATAGTTGATGTGGGTAAGTTAAACATTATATTAGAATAAACATGATAGGGATGTATAGTCCGACTTTAGGATTAATAGTAGGCCCGGGGAAGTTAATCTATTATCTATTCTATTCTAGTGATTATTAAATATATCTCCCTTATTTTCCCATCAATATTAATATCGAAATATTTATTCTACTCTCTATAGACTGATTACGTTAATTTAATCCTAAGAGTTCAAATCGAATGTTACTTACTTTAAATAGTTATCTTTAATTTCTAGAGTTCAAATCCGGTTTTACTTCTTCTTAATTAATTAAGTATTCTTAGAAGTTCAAATATAGTTACTTCTTATAATTTAAAAGTATGGTAAACTCTTATCTCTCTCCTGATTTAAATCACGTTACATTCTAGACTCTCCCTTATATTTGAATTACTAAATATTTTCTAATTTCTTCTCTTTCATTCCAAAATAAATAAACTAATTCCTCATTAGATATTTTACCTTCATCCTTATCTCTTACAACAACCAATTAATTTCCTTTCACATTTTATTTCAAATTAGAGATTTTTTTTTGTTTCCTAAAGGGATATTTGTTAGAAGTTTGGCTCTTTCTCCCGATCGATCTGAAACACCCCTAAACGAATTAAACACATAAAATCATAAACGATAGGAGATTATCCGGTCGCGATTCATAAGTCGGACATATAATAATGTACGAACAATTAAATTTGGTATATACATGTAACGTTATGTATTAATACGGTCACGTACTTATATATGTACGTATACAAAAATACATATACGTAATGTTACAACATTACGACATTGGAAATGTTAACTAATAACGTCGCATAGGTATTTACAACTATAACGCGACAAAATAAAAGGGGGCGTATATAAATATACATGTACGTATAAAAGACTAGCAACGTATAAAATTAATAACGCGACATATTATATAGTCGCTTATATATATATATAAATGAACATGTATATAGCTTATACAAAAAAGGAAAAGGAAAAGGGAGCAAATACTCTCCCGCTAAGGTTCAAACCTGAGACCTTCTGTACTTCCCCCGAACGCTCTAACCAGTTGAGCTATGCTTATATTCGGTAGTAATCTACACCTCTGGATATATGAGGCTACTAAGTGATAAAAGAAAATAGTAAAACATCACAGATTACTATGCAATCGACAGTACACAGCACTAGTGTACCAACCCCATTCACGTGCCCCCCTTTATCCCAAATTCCACAACCCCATCGGTTTCAAACTCCTCACCGATTTCATAACCCCAGCAACTCCTCTGTAGCGGCCTCCAAACAAAAAAAAAACTAGCCATAGCAGACCATCTCGGACTCACTATAAGTGGTGAAACCAAGTTAAACCTCTGTCAAATTCTCGAACAGAGCCGAACCCAAGCACCAGGTTGTCTCCCTCCTTTCCATTCTTGACACAAGATTCTCTCATTTTCAATTCCCACGCATGACGAAACCAATGTCCCTCCCCTGCTCTACGAAATTCTCGCACCAGACCCGTCTCGGTTTCTGCCCCGACAACCAAGCCGCTGTTGCACTCCCATATCAGAAATTAGCACCAAACATGAACCCATTAGCGACTGTTTTTGAAACCCCACGCCAGTAACTCCTTCTCTTATGCACTATTATTGATCACCTTTCTCTCCTTTTCATTGAGCTCTCACTCTCTTGTGCCCCTTCCCAAACCACGACTGACATGCTCAGTCATCTTCACGCCAAACTCCCATTCACTTGCGGGGAGCAGCCAGTAACAACACCCATCACTTTCCTTGCTTCCGTGTCTTTTTATCCTCCCCGTCTGAGCATCGACCAAACAACAGCAAGATAAGCAGCTGCTATCTCACTAGATCTTCCAGTCTGGTTACTTCCCACGCAGACCTTAAGTGCACCTTTTTCCTTCCTGGCTGGTGACGAGAGCTCCTGCCCGACCTGCTCAGGGACAAAGAGAAAGCTCAGCTCACCTGTGCCGTAAACAGATGAGCGTGAAGGTGCTGATACACTCCATGAATGCTACATGACCAGACTCTCCTTTCCCTGCATGAAACCAACGCGAGAAGCATGCAAGCCCTCCTTACTCTGCACGAAACATGCTCTGCCTTGCTCTAGCATCCTCCCGATTTCATGCAAACCAAACTGGCGAACTTCTGCGTGAATAGCAACGACCAGCAGCACTTCTCCCCTTCACCTCTTCTCGACTGAAACAAGCAAGCAAACGGTTTCGCACCCCGACCCTATGCTCACTACTGGTAACAACAGAGAACTACCTCTTCAAGATTTCCTTTCCTCCACTGGCGAGCCGCAGCCAGAGGTGCAGACGGCGTAGCTCAAAGCGCACGAGAAAACCGTGCCTAGCAACCCAACTACAACGAGTCCCGTGAAAAACAAAAAGAAAAACGCAGGGGAAATGATTGAAATAGAGAGAAGAAACTGGAGACAGGAATAACCTAACTCAAGCCGTCCACGGTAGATGTAACTTATATAGTGGAAAACAGACCAACACGGTAAGCAAACCCCACGCTGCGGGCTTGCGTTCTCTTCTTTCTCTCATGCGGAAGTAATACCATCTAATACTCTCCTTCTTCTTGCTGCTGGAGCTCCCATTTCCAGTGCGAGACAACAAAGAAAGGACTACCAAAACAGAGCCCAAAAAAACCGGTACCAAGACATCAGGAAGGGAGCATAACCATAAGGTAAATACCCAGCTAGACTACGGCTGCCTAAAAGTTTCTTTCCCATTTCATTCTCCCATAAACTATGAGTTGATCGTCTTCCATCCTTGAATGTCCATGCTTGAAGCCTCTCTCAAGTTCCTAGCGGAGCTAAACCATAGCCAACGCACCCGGGGAAGGAGTTACCGAAGCCAACTGCCGTGAACACCTCCTAAGGCTCCAACCAAGGTGAGCCCTGCTTCTTTTCCTTTTCCCTGCGAATAGTTCTGCCTAGCTATCACGTGAGACAACAGAAGAAACTTTGGTCACCAGGGCCATTCATGCATACGGCGGGGTTGGGAAGGAAATGCATGGGTTTGTAAAATAGATCAAGTAGGATATACACAACCTGGGCACGTATATGTGTGCAGTTTGATATAGTTAATACGTAGCAATAAGGAATTATTGCATTCACGAGTTACGTGAAGTTATGGAGTGTAGTTGGTAACGTGTGAATATATATATATATATATATATATGTATGTAATCCAAAAATCTAAAGCGAACCCAAATAATGATGGGTATATGTATGGATATGTATATGATACTTTGAATTGATGATACGTAATAACCAACGGTGGTTACAAGTTAGAAAATATATATATATATATATATATATATATATATATATATATATATATATATATATATATATATATATATATATATATATATATGTGTATAAAACGACAATTGAATTAAGTGTATATGATTATTAATACCAAGAATATGGGAAATGTTTAAAAGACAAAAACAAAGAAAAATTAATTAGGTATAAATCGTGACTTTTGGTGAAGTTTGGAGACGTTATAATATCACTATGAAAAGTATTTGTTTGTGCTATTTTTAAGGCCATATATTAGGCCATGTAAAGATAATTATTTTGTGATCTAAATAGTCATTTATCAATTTATGGATTGTTTTAACCACCATTCTAAAATAATTATTATGCTATTTTAAGGCCTTATACGTGGGCCACCTCATTATAATTATTTTGAGCCGTGATTAATCATTAAGTAATTTACAGGTTGAATTATAAAGTTACATAAGTTTCTGGTGTAAAATGCACAATTCTAGTAAACATAATTACCTAGGAATGTAGTAGGAAAAGATTTGCTATATTTGTGAATCTTTACATGGCGTAAATAAATTTTAAAACCTTGTATAAATGTTTTAAATGATTAAATGGGTGTTATATGGGAGTCAAAATATAATGAAAAGAATATAGGGTATAAAAAGTAATAATAACCGGAAGGAACAATCCTTTGGATTTTTACAAGTATAAAATATGAGTTTTATAAAATGGGGAGTATATACCTGTGATATATATATATATAGGTATATAAAACGTAACGAGTAATGAATATACATATATGTATGTTGATAAGGCGTGATAACCACTAGATATATATACATGTGCTATTGAAGTAGATAATGTGTAATTAGTTACGCTATAATTTAAATATGGGAGGAATCACTTTTAAAGATTTTTGTGAAAATATGGTAAATAATAATTCTAGGAACATTACAATGCCATTATAAGACAACTATTATGCTATTTTAAAGGATACGTAATTAGGCCACGACATTATAATTATTTGGAACTATGAATAGCCATTAGTTAACTTATAGGGTGATTTATAAAGTTATATGAGTTCTGGTGCAAAACCACCCTTCTAACAACTATAGCTACTTGGGAATACCTTAGGAAAGTATAGACATAATTATAAGCTTATACTATGGCCTAAATAAATTTGGTAAAAATACGTTAGGGAGTAACTAAATTATAGATGGGGTCAAAGTGTAAATAAAAGAAATATAAGGTGCTAAAAGTAATTTAAACCGAAAGGGATGATTTTGGGGATTTTTATAAGTATAAAATATGAACTTTATAAAGTAAAAGGAGTAAATTATAAAACGAGTAAACTATGGGGTATCTTTCGTAAACGCTACCAAAAATTGGTCAAAGAATAATTTAGTTGGTCAACCTTGACCACATAAGAGGGTTGACCAAAATAAAACCATAAAGTCTAAGGTTATTACCTGGAAAATTTCTAAGGACTAATATAAGTTGAACCATCAAAAGTTCACCTAGGGAACAACACCCGATAAAATGGGATAAACTAGGAAAATATCACAACAGTTGTGCATGGAATCATAAAACTGACAAGTTGTTTTGATTAACGTTAGGACCGTGACGAACGCCAACCGGGACCTTGTGTGTGAGATAACTCTTCCTTCTGACTAAGGTATGGACATGTGTGGTTTATATGTTACCGTGTTACACGGCTTGTGTGCTGTGTGCTTTGTTTGACAATGACTATAAGACTATAGCATGAAATTGGATTGCTTCTTGTGGCTTGCTTATATGCTTGTTATATATCCTTGTGGCATATTACTTGCGCGCACACAGTAGTTTAGTCCCTTTCTCGTTTATGAAACTCGAGATGAACCACAACGAACTATGAAAACAAAGAAAACTCTATAAGGGGAACTCCTCTCTAAACCATTGAGGACGTACCATGACACCCACTCTGGTGTCTATTCATTAATGATAATGAAGAGCAAATCTCAATTGGTGGGACATGACGAACCACGTGGACAAACAAAAGAACTATACAAAGAGAAAACTCCTCTCTAACTGTAGAGGACCGCTAATGACACCCACTATGGTGTCGAGATTATGATGATAATGAAACGAAAAGTACCAACTGGTGAAACACGAGAACAACCCGGGAAGACAACAACTCGGGCCGCGCGGTATGGATGATCGGGAGTTGGCATCTGCATCAGATCCTTCGACCGTCTATGGTGGAATATATTTTGGGGATCCCTGGGTGACCCCACTTTCTCAGCACATCCTGGAGTCTAGAGATGACTCCGCTTTCTCGACCCTGGGTGTCGGGAATGGGGGAGTGACAAATTGGTGGAGCTTATCCTGGAGTCTAGAGGTGACTCCGCTTTCTTGACCCTGGGTGTCGGGAATGGGGGACTAGCTATGGAGGAGACGTCCTCCAACGTGCGGTGATAAAAGAATTCCCAAACAATCCTTAGAGAAACAAGGAACGATTAGCACCTACATAATGAAGTCTCGGGATCTAATCTATATCCCCTGATTCGGTGCCAGAGAATAAAGGAAAACTTGTGTAATGAGACCAAGCAAACAAGAGAAGTCACAAATGTGATCCTTTAAGAAACAAGGAATGAATAGCACCTACATAACAAAGTCTCGGGATCTAACCTATATCCCCTGACTCGGTGCAAGAGAAGAAAGGAAAACATGTGTAATGAGAACAAGAAAACAATACGTAATCTCTTGAATGATCCCATAGTGAGGATCGACGGTATAATATATCTGCGCACACGTCCTATAAATTACTTGATTGTTGTTGCTACATTAGCAGCTTATTGTGCTGAGTTACGTGCTTGCAAGTTGTGCTTGGTTGCTTACTGATATTGCTATGCTACCGATGAGTGTGTATGATATCATGATGTACTGATGTGTCTTTACTGCTTTATCATAGCATGTAAAATTGACTTAATAATATTCGACCAATTAGTCATGTGGCCTGGTAACATACGGGCTTCACACGTTCATACTCAGCATAGTTTTGCTGAGTCCTTCATTTTACAGGTATGGATCTGGACGATGGCGGAGAGTAGACAGGGTGGCTACCGTGGGGGTAGCCCATCTGGGCAAGACTTTTAAGTAGTACGTTTTCTGATGTATGGGTTGTGACTATGTATCACTAGACCCTTGCTGTATGATTCGGGTTGTGTTGTTTAAGTTATTAACTATACTGTAGACGCTCGGTACTTGGGTTGCACTTTATGTTGTATTTGGATTTCGTTAAGGTTGGACTTCCAGTCATACAGACCGTAACTTGGAGTTGGTATTGTGGTGGAGTCAACCACGTGGGTGGTTGGCGTCTGTGACACCCGGATGGTTGTGAATCCGCTGCTTAGACTTTTTGTAATATCGTTGGCGCACCGTTCAGACTACTGTTGGGTTATTCGGGGGTGTTACACGATCTCAACGTCATTATTTGTTATATTTTTCAAAGTAATTACAATATTAATTATTTGAATCTCTTTCCAAATTGTTTACGTTAATAATTATCTTCTCTGCTCTTTTAGAATTGATCGTAATCTATTCATCTAAATTATATTAATATTAATTTTCTCTTTTTAATTTATTTTAGAAAAAATTCATGAAATGCCACTATATTTTTGGCTAATTCATGAAATGCCAATAAAAAAATAAAGTCACAAAATGCCAATATATTTTCTGAAAAGTCCATGAAATGCCACTATAGATGGAAAAAAGACAAAAATACCCCTACTAGTTAATAAAGTACTTTTAAAGTTCACAATATGCCCCTATGTGTTAAAAATTAACAAAAATATCAAAATACAATAAAAATATTTAAAAAATTATAAAAAATTAAAAAAATATAAAAAATTAAAAATATTTGAAATACCCCGTAATTAAAAACAGTGATTAATTAGGCTAATTATTTTTTAAAAGCTTAATTACACTAAAATAAATACAAGGGAACAAATCCCGAAGAAAACGGACTTTTAAAATGGGTTAAAAGCATAAACGAACCTTAAAGCGCGTTTTTCGAGGAAACCGGGAAAACACGACTTTAAGCGGGTCAAATAGACTCGTAACAATTTTGGTCAACTAAATAGTCACTAATAAATATTAGTGGAGCTTTAGAACCAATAAAATTAATTAAACGAGAAAATTCCGGAAAACGGGTACCGGTTAGTGAAAACTGTAACAACCGGTAAGTTGTGGGGTAAGAATACAATAAACAAAGTTAGTGTGTCCACTTTGCAAATAAAAATAAAATGTGAGTGTGTGTGGGTGTGTGGGATCGACAGCCTCCCTCTCTCACTCCCCTTAATTCCTCTCACTCACTCTCTTTATTACTTGTAACTCACAAGAAGACAAAAGGAATAAAGAAAAGAAAAGAAACTCTCTCTCCTATTCTACCCCTCTCTCACGTAACCCCCTCCTTCTTCCTTCTCTGATTTTTCTCCTTCCCCTGCGATGGCTATGGAGAAATGAGAAAACTCATTCAAACTCCCTCCTTCTCTCCTCTTGTTAACCCATCAATCTTGCTCCAAAAATTACAAAATTAGTACCACTAGAATCCCCTTGCAAAGGAGAACATTTCCCTCCTTTCAAAAATCCAAAAGCTCAACTTTCGTTTTTGTGGGTGTTCTCCATTTGAAGATTCAAGTCCACCATTAGAAGCACCTTCACCTCCTCTTCATCTTGAGGTAAAAAGAATTTCGAAAATCCTTCCTTTTTAGCTCTCATTAGCATTTTAAGGATTTTCAGTTTTTGAACCCTTGGTTCCTTGTTGCTTCAGCCGATTTTGGCTCTTCCTTGGGCTAGGAATCTTGTTCCTTCACTAGTCAAGAGCTTCATCTACTCATTGGAAGGTAACACTCTTTTGTAAGCCCTAAAACCTAAATTCTAGGGTTAAGTATAAATGAATGCTAATGGTATTGTGTATGTATTATGGGCTGTGGCATTTTGTTGTGTGTGAAACCCATTGAAACCGAGAAAAAGAGAAAGAGAAGAAAGGAAGAGAAGGAAAGGAAAGAAAGAAAAAACTAGCAAGACAAGGTAATTGCTCTTACCTGAACTAGTTGTATGTAGTAGTGTAACAGATTTTAAGAAGTAAAGTGAATAATGTATTTGAATAATGAGTAATGGTAATGTAGTAGGGTATTGGAGAAGAGAATGTAACAGTTTTTGAAGTTTAAATGTTGTTTGAAACTTGGGAAAACATGGGGTAGTGAATGTGTATGTGTGCAGGAATTTATGTTGTTGTAGTAGTGTGAATTGTGTATATAATGTATTGTATAAACAGGTTGTGAGAATGAGAGTATGTGAGCTGAAATAATGTGTGGAGAAAGTAAGAATTATAGGGGAGACCATGTCAAAATTTGTGTAGAAAGGAGAGGACTTAAGTTGTTTAAGAAGATGAAGTATTTGGAGAGTTTAAAGGAATGTTTAGTAGCTTGTAACAGATTTTAGTATGAGTTGGTAAATGGGATGGAATTGAGTTGAGAGCTAGTGTATTAAGATGCCAAAAGTGACATTAGTGGAGGGAGTATGAGAGTAGAAGAGTTAAGATGAAAATCTGTAGCATGAGAAGGAAAACAAAAATCTGTAGCATAAGTAGAATAAAAAAACTGATGCAAGTGTTGGGAAGAAATGGAAAAAATTTGTGTAAGTGGAGTAGGAATTGAGTAGTAGGAGTGGAGGATGAATTAAGGTGATTTAGAGTGTGTAAGTAGTGCTAAATCATGTTAGGATGCATGTAGGAAGAGTAGGGAAGCAATGGGTGAAATTGGGAAAAGAAAACAAGGCCTGTAGCAAAGTTCTGCTACTGTCCGACCCACAGCTGGATCGGATGCTGGGTCGGACAAGACCTGGAAAACGAAAGTAAACCTTCTGGAACCGTCCGACCCAGAGCCGTGAGTCGGACGTGGGTCGGACGGGCCTTGAGAAAACAACGGTAAATCCTTCTGGAACCGTCCGACCCAGAGCCGTGAGTCGGACGTGGGTCGGACGGGCCTTGTTAATCGACGAGAAATCTTTCTGGAATGGTCCGACCCAGGGCCGTGAGTCGGACGTGGGTCGGACGGGCAAAATTTTCTTCATCGAAGTTTCTGACTTCGTCCGACCCAGAGGTTGGGTCGGACGTGG
Source organism: Limonium bicolor (assembly GCA_023374045.1). NCBI lineage: Eukaryota > Viridiplantae > Streptophyta > Magnoliopsida > Caryophyllales > Plumbaginaceae > Limonium > Limonium bicolor. The sequence continues at coordinate 118,243,092 of CM041778.1, forward strand.
GTCGGACATGGCTTGGATGACAAATCGAAACTTTCTGGAATGGTCCGACCCAGAGGGTATGGGTCGGACAGAATAGTGCTGGGTCGGACGGGAGTAATTTCAGAGGACGAAAACCTACTGGAATGGTCCGACCCAGGGTTGGGTCGGACGGTGGGTCGGACGGCCCAAACACTTACAAAAAAAATGTTTTAATTATATGATTATAGTAATCATATATACATATATATATGTATATACCTATATGCATATATGTGTAGTAATACACCATTGATGAAGTAATAATGGTAAGGAAGTAGTAAGTTTGTAAGAAAACAAGTTTATGAGGTAGTAAAAGAAAAGAATGGTTTTATAACCAAGTATGAATGTAAAGAAGTAGTAAGTATACATTGAAAGTATCAATGAAGGAGTAAGTAGATCAATAATGGATCATTGATCATACTACTTCATGTATGTATAGGAATCCCATAGTTGAGCTCCAAGGGAACCGGTAGTACCCTACGACGGTGAACGGTATGATTTCTTCATGCCCTGTATCCTAACTTGGTTACCCCGATTTGTGTGCTTATGTGATCACCAATAAGATAAATGCACGAATCGGACTTATATTGCACTTAATTGTGTTTGAACTATATTGTTCTTGTTTTATGCTCTTGAACATTTAGTTTGTATAATTCATGAAATGAATGAGTGGAAATGAAGTGTATGCGTAAGTATGAGTACTTGTGTATGTATGTATGTATGGTAGTAAGTGTGGACTTCTGCTAATTCCTAACAACCTAACTCCTAACATGAGTATTGAGTAAAATGGAATGAGTAGAAGCCCGATATAGTTTCGGCCACGCGTGAGGATAAGGAACCACAAGAGGTTGGAACCGAATCCTGGCTATAATCTTTTCCTTGGACCAAATCCCTTGAATGGGTAGCATCCTGGATTAGTGAGCCACCCTAAAGCCCGGTGGTGGGATGTAGTAATCCCTGCCCGGAGGTCATACCGACTTAACTGGAAGTAAAGTATGTAAGAAGTATTGTATTGTATTGGTCTTGACTATTGTAAGTCATTGACCCGGAGTAAAAGTATTGAACACCCGATTAACCCGGGTGTGTAATAAGGCTAACAAGACCTTTGTATTGGAGAATTGTATCTCCGTGATGCGGTGAGTATGGTAAGTATGAATGAATGACTTGTATTGTATCCCTTGTATGTATTGTATGTATGTATGCTTGGTAAAGTAAATGTATTGTATTGCATTGTATAAAGCATGTATGTATGTATGAATGAAACGAACCGCATGTACTCGACCAAATAGTTGGCGTACCCTCGCTAGTACGGGGGTATGCGGTTATCATATGCAGCGTAAGCTGACCCCCTAGGGGAATGTTTTACTCCACAGGTACCGCGAGGCGTGACGGTAGAGTAAGGACTGGATGCAATTCTTTTGATGTAGTTAGTAGGATCGTGATGGTGTACCGAGTTGTACACGGCTAAGGCCCCTTTGAGTAGCCGGTGTACCATGTGGTACACCTTTTTGGATATTGAACTCTTGATTGAATAGTAAGAAGAGGATGTATAAACTCTTCATTTTTGGGAAGTAGTGTTGGAATGTAATTCATATATTCGGTATACTCGGTAATCAAATGTAATTAAGTAATTGGTATTGTAAAGTAAGTAGTATGTATGTATTCATTCTAATCGTCAGACCGATACGGTAAGTAGTAGTAGCCTTGTTAACCTTGGATGGTTAACGGTATTGTATCACCCGTCGGGAGTAGGTAAGTATTCCGCTGCGAGTAGGGTAATTATGGGAAGGATTAGAGGATAATGGAAGGATTAGCGGTTGGGGTGTTACAAAATTAAAAGTTAAAAACAATTGAAAAACTTAAAATATCATTAAATATTAGAAAAATATATTTAAAAATTTATTCAATTCCATAAAAGAATATTTAGTTCTAAACAAATAATTTATACCATTTTTTACCAATTTAGTACCATAATTTATGCCAAATAAGTACCATAATTTTTATCATACATTTTTAAATTATTTGCTATCAATTTTATATTATTTATTCTTTAAGTAAATAATTTTGTTATATTGCTCATAAAATTAAAAAAATAAAATTCTATACATAATAATTTATTTGAGATAGAGCGACTGAATATATATATATATAACATATATAAATAGTAAAACTTGTTTGAAATGTCGAATAAAACATTTTTAAAATAATAATATGCAACTTATTAGGAGCAGTAATGATAACCAAAGAAAGAATAAGTTGCATATTTATTCTGAAAACGTTTTATTCTACATTTCAAACAAGTTTTACTATTTAATATTGTATGTTATATATATATTCTTAGTCGCTCTAATTCCAATAAATTATTATATTTAGAAATTTTAGTTTTTAAAATATATCAAGAATATAAAAAAATTATTTATTTTGAAGAAATAAATAATCAAAATTGATAGAAAATAATAATTAAAAATTGTATGATAAAAATTATGGTCCTTATTTGGTATAAATTATGGTACTATATTGGTAGAAAAATTGGTATAAATTATTTGTTTAGAACTCAATATTCTTTTTATGGTATTGAATAAATTTTTAAAAAGGAAATATTTATTTTTTTAATAATTAATGATATTTTCATTTTTAAATTTTGTAATTTTTTTAATTTTTTTAATTTAAAAATTTTTATAATTTTTTTTGAATTTTTTTGAATTTTTTGGGAAAATTACATATCCCACCCATGATGTTTGACGAAATTTCACAATCCACCCATGTGGTTTTAAAAATTACTTTCCCCACCCATGTGGTTTCCCCCGTTTTACATCCAGCAACTTTTCTAATTTTTGTTCAAGTCAAAAGATGCTTAAACGTTGTCCGAAGTTGATGAAATTTTACATAGATGATGCTAAAGTGTTATATTTTGGATTAGTGAGAAATCTAAAGTTTTTTAAGCTTAAATGTGACATGTGGGACCCAATGAACATGTCACATGTTTCATTGGGTCCCACGGGACACATTTAAACTTAAAAAACTTCACATTTGACATAAGATCAAAGTATATCACTTTAGCATCATCCATGTAAAGTTTCATCAATTTTGGACAACGTTTAAGCATCTTTTGAATTGAACCAAAATTAAAAAAGTTGCTGGATGTAAAACGGGGGAAATCACATGGGTGGGGAAAGTAATTTTTGAAACCACGTGGGTGAAATGTGAAATTCGCCAAATGTCATAGGCGGGGCATGTAATTTTCCCTTATTTTTTTATATTTTTATTGTATTTTGATATTTTTGTTAAGTTTTGTAAATTTTTAACACTAAGGGGCATATTGTGAACTTTAAAAATACTTTGTTAACTAGAGGGGTATTTTTGTCTTTTTTCCATCTATAGTGACATTTCATGGACTTTTCAGAAAACATAGTGGCATTTTGTGACTTTCTTTTTTTTGGTGGCATTTCATGAATTAACCAAAAACATAGTGGCATTTCATAAAATTTCCCTTTATTTTATTTAAACCACGATCTTTCTCATCGCTCCTTCGTCCTCAACACGCCGCCATTACATTTCTTTTCTCTCAAGCTCTCAACTCACGCTCATCCTTTCGCTCCTGTCAAAACTCTTCCCTGATGCCAAATAGCGTGTTATATCGAGTAAAGTTATAAGTTAGATAGTACGTTAATTTATTGGTTGAGTTTGTTGATTCCTGATTGTGGGTATTGTAATCTAGACATTGGTGTCGGCGACGAACATTAGTGGTGATTCCGTTGAATTGTCTTCCTGAATCAAGGGAACGATCAGGTAAATTCTGTGCTCATTGTTGGATTTTGATGTGGATTGTTTTCTATCACAAAATGTATTCTGAGAAACTCTGTTGGAGATTTGATAATATGAGATTGTGATTTCTACACGTGGTACAAATTTGTGGTATTCTGGAAATTGGAATTGTATTTTATTTTGGGAGTTCTTCACTGGATTTAATTACTTTGGGGTTCTTGGTGCTCCCTGATTCACCATGTTGGAGTTCTTGGTGCTCCCTGATTCACCATGTTGGTTCTCTGCACCGTGAGCATGAATTATTTACACTGACTTATATATTTTGTGCTGCATACAATGACTACAGTTAAACTATATGATCTACTCTGTGGACTAATGATTCATAGGGGGTATGCACACTTAAGGACTTAGGGTGAGGGTATTTGGTATTTCAATCCGTTTGTGACTGTCTAGTTATTCTTGTGGTTATTCCTGTTGAAAACTCCCTATTGGTTTTGTGGTTGTGCTATTGGAAAATGGATTTGGTTTGTGTTTGCCAATTTTGTATGTTTCGGTTTAATCAATACACAAAGATTGTTTTCAAAATGTATTTTACGTGATGAGATGGAATTTACTCAGTTTCACTGATTTGCGCGGTCCCTTCGTGTTTTTGTATATTGTTTTCTGATCGCAGGTAATGGTTGCTGAAGTTGGGGCTGGGAAACGCGCTATCACATAGATTAGGAAATCTGAAATTGTTTCTAAGACATTAAGTTGAATTACAATGTTTTGAGGTAGAATATTCTGAGTTGTAGTACTTGACATACAATGTTTTGGTTTATTATGATTACATTACCATCGTTGGATTGAAATATTGGAGCTTCCGCATATTTTGAAAATTACAAGTTCACTCAGTTGTTTTTATTGTTTTGTTGAATCATTAGCCTGAGCACTCAAGGATTGAGTGTGGCGGTAGCACTCTGGATTGTTTTATATTTTCGTTGTGGTTTTTGATGTTAAACTCTTGACACCTTTGCTTATAAAATTTATTCATCAGTTGCAATTACAATGATATCATTATAGTACAATTTACAAGGATGCTTTCAATGTATTTTTGCAGAATTAGACCAGTCGGAACGTCTGTCCGGACATCCATGTTCGGACAGGCCCCAAAAGTTCTTTTATTTTTGCAACTTGTGGTGTCCGGACATCTGTCCGAACATGCGAGGACGGGTCTGGGGTGTAAGTCTCGACATTGGTCCGAACTTACATGTGGACCAATGTTCAGACAAAACTTCATTTTCAGTTTTAGGACTCGTTTGAAGTCCGTTTTCAAATCCGTCTGCAGCGTTGGTTTTGTATCGTCGTGTACTTTCATATGAGGTAAAATCCAGGGTGTTACAATCTCCAACATGGGGACCTTTCTCTCTAATGCCATCCATGACTGTTATACTAGATCGAATTTTAGCAAACCTAGGCAAATTTCATGATGTTCAATTCTTTTATATTCCTAGGAAAGTCAACATCTCTGTGCACTGTCTAGCTAACCATGCCTGGTCTAAGCAGCAAACGGGTTCATGGACTCCGGATATTATTCCGGACTTTGTACTTAAACTTGTCTCCTAACATATCTTTCCTTGGTTTCAAAAAAAAAAGAAACCCTAAACATATCCAAATCAACCGCCGCCACCTTACCTGCTCTTCCTTCTCTATACAATGATGTCGCTCACGCAGAACAAAAAACGATTAACCTACCTCCATACAGTAGCAGTCATCCCCGAAAAAACACGGGACTCAAAACATTCCCAGATGATTCTCTTCTTCCTCATTTGATCGACCTCTTGTCCTCATTTTTCTTCTTCTGAGAGAAACCAACCAATGAACAAGGAACACATGCTATGTCACCTCTTTCATTCTCCTCACGCTGGGTAATTTTTCAAACTCCACTGTCGATCGAGGAATCATCTCCACCTCTCTTTCTTTCTCTTCTCGTCGCTATTTTTTTTTTGCAACTCAGCAGGCGACATGAGCACACCTGCTCTGCGCCTCCATCATCTCTCGGAGGTATCGTCTTCAAAAAATCTAAAACAAATCTGTGCTTTTGGGAATGAACAACCGCTTCGATACAGGCACTTCCCATCTTCTTCTACCTTTTCTTCCCAATCGAAAAACCCTATCGGTTCTCTCTAATCTCTATCAGCCGCCATCATGGGGATCGATTTCGAGAGATTACCACCCTTACTCCTGATCTTCCTCTCAAACACAATTCATCACCCCCAGTCTACCTCTGTTAATGGAATGACCCCTAGTCGAACTATTTATTTTTATTTTTTTGTTCAACCCCACACACTTTTGCTCAAGATTCTTCGGTCATCAAATTCACAAACCTAAAATAACCTAAATCTCTCGAAGCCGCCTTCTCCCTCATTCACCTCTCACTCTGTTGTTCTTCGCCCATTCCTCTTTCTCTGTTCGATCTCACACAAAAAAAAAAAAAAAAAAACTCTAATCCATGAGCCGGCGCTTCTCTTCATCTCCTCCCCAGAAATACTAGATCATTCATCCATCCTCAATTGATGACCGATTCTTGTTCCTTATTTGGAACGAAATTGACTATGCGGGATTACGAACTTGCCATGCTAAGTTTTCATCTTGACTTGCTCTATTTTTCTTTTGCTTTCGTTTCTCATATTTTATGCTCTGGTTGCAAAAGAATATACTTAGACCTATGGGATTGATTATCAGAAACCTTCAGTCCAGTTGCCAAACTTAATACGATTCACATACCGTTATCTCTTGCTGCTCATCTTAATTGGAAATTATTGCAGTTTGATGTGAAGATTACCTTTCTTCAGGGTGACTAGCACGATATATATATATAGATACGAATGCCTCCTAGCCTTGATGATGTAGATGATTTATCTAAAGTCTACCGTCTTAAAAAGATCTTATATGGTGTCAAGCAATCCCCGTGCATGGTTTGAGCAATTTGCTTCCATTGTATGTGTTACTGGTTAAAAAGATAATTGCAGCAAATGGTCTCATACATACCAAATTTGACGAGGGTTGCTTAGTTCATCCATAATTGTTTTCTAATGGCGAATGGATATAGGAAGAGAATGACAATCAAAACTATATTCATGATACTCAAATGGTGTGTCAAAAACAAGTGGAATACACTCAGTCGGTTGATACCGATAGTATAACTTATTCAATTGGTGCTTCAAACTGAGATATCTTGAATTAAACCACCTGGTACCAATGTCATTTGATTAACAAATTATTACTTAAGACAGACACAAATTTCTCTCAATATTTTGCGGGACATATACTAAAGAATTATTAATTTTTCAGGAGTACTTTAGTAAAGTTAAATATTACGAGCATCTCCTTTCAATTCATTTCGACATAAATCTAGGAATTTCAATACAGTTAAATGATTTATGTTTATTCTCGGTACACCCCAATTTAGTTAACATGTATTTAAGATCCACAAAGTTGAATAACAGATTTTTTAATGTTATACCCCTCTTATATATTATTTTATTTTGAAGATCCAAAACATAAATATTAGGCATTTAGGTCAATTTCAGCTCGTTATCATCATTTAAGTACATCTTATAATTTTTATTAAGGGAAAATTACATCCCCATTTGGCGAAATTACACACCCCACCCACGAGTTTTCAAAAATTACTTTACCCACCCATGTGGTCACTACTACAGGAATGGTCTATTCCAACGGTTCAATGACAACACACCTCTATAACCAAACACTTTTTTAAAGTAATAAACTACTCCCTCCGTCCTGAATTGACCGTCTTCTTTGCTTTATGGCACGTTTTTCCACTTCAATATTTAACATATAAGATAAAATAATTTTATAAAATGAAACAGTATAACATATAGTTTATCATGTAAGGAATCATTTGCAAAATTCAAATTTTAAAAATTATTTTATCTTATATGTTAAATATTGAAGTCAAACGAAACGTCCAAATAGTGAACAAGACGGTCAATTCAGGACGGAGGGAGTATCACTTTAAAGATAGGCCAACACTTTATATTATACTGTTGTTATATTCAATATTCTTTAATCTACAAACACAAACACTCACATAGAACACCTTTAACTTTTTCTCTTCAACCTCACCATCTTCAACTTCTCGATCATACTATCTCGCGACTCAGCAGTTGGACTCACTTCTCCCGCTGAATCATGTTCACCTACCCTCCCTCGTCGGATTCACTTCTCCGTCTGCAGTGCAGAGTGCCTGTGCTCTTCTCATCGAAGTCTTTCGTGCTGCTTCTATACCTGGTTTGTTTCCCTCTCTAGCCCTAATTTTTTTATCAATCCCTAATTCCAATCAAGTTTTTTGGATACTAGCGCGGGCACGAGAAAGTCTTGCTTGGAATCTAAGTCTTTCGATCCGCACCGAGAGTCCTATCTCCAGCCGGCGTTTACCTACCGAGTCTTCCAATCCGGCTCTCAAGCCACGGGCCATCGACAGCCACCACCATGTTCGCTCAGCTTCCACCACTATCCTCTCTAATAGTAAGCGCATTGAGATTTATGCTACCAAAGTTGCGGCCAAGCGCCTTGCGGTGGCCATGCATGGCTTCTCGCTCCCCCGACGATGAACTTGAAACGGAACGAAGGCGGTGATTTATACTTTCAGCGCCCCATCCCGCCGTATACATTGTCTAAGCACCGCGTTGCCAAAGGCGGTGACACCAGGATGACTCCTATTCCCAGGATGTGAGCTCATCCTTCTTCACCTAATGTGAGCTAATCGCTATATTGATTTTCATCATCGAAATTCTATTTCAGCGTGATTAGTAGCTGATCAACTCATGGACGATTTCTGCTTATTGATATACTTCTAAATGATTTTATTGGTCGTTTCTTTGTGCCGTAGATGGCAAAAATTGTTCCAGGACAAGTTTCACCTTTGTCTCCCAGAACAAATCACATGAGAAACCTTTCTTCTCTGCCATCGTTGGACTCGCCTACCATGAGGGTCAGGGAGAGGTTAGAGATGGTTTTGTTGCTTATATACTTGATCATGAGATCTAGAGTTTCGTAACGATCCGAATCTGTTATTTTGTCCAGCCCGACAATGTAGTTGTGTTGCTAGTCAAAAACGGAAGGGATGGGTTTTAAGTATCCCCAAAAGATTATGAAAAGCTCTGTTGTCTTTGCACACACATTCCTAACTATTGTTACCTACCGACGGCTATATAGCTAACCGTTGAACACCCATTTCGTAGATGGTTTTGTCTACTGAATGACTGACTGTGTGCTCTTTTTTTATTATCCCCACATATATGCATTCTTTTCCAGCGGTGCAAAACTTAAAATAGCTAGAAGTTGAAGCATGCGATCTGAATATAAGGTTAAAAACATCAACATTATGCAGTTCTTATTCAAACTGATCTTTTGTTGTTTATGACTTCTTGATAAACTACTACTACACATGACTGTTTGTGGTTTATGTGTGGGATAAGTGAGCTTATTGCTTGAATTGAATGTTCTATCAGACAATGCTTTGCTTTGGCTATATAGCTTTCCTGGTTGTTGTCCTGTTCTAAGGAGTGAAGTATTTGTCCAGAAGTTCCTAAATTTTCCAGTTAATCCATTGTCCAAAGCCTGCCTTCTTCATGAATGCAATTGTTGACAAAGAAACAAGCATAAATTTTGTTTGACTTTCCACAGGAGCTACTACAAGACCACTTTAAGAGTTGGTTCCTCTTTCACCAGGTGGGGTTGAATTCTCTTATATGAACACAACATTGGATTACTCTGATAAGAAGCATAAGGAGCTAAGGATGAATAAAGTCCATCTCTTGATACAATAGTTGAATGCTTGCCCAGTCTTTATTGTCTGCAAGTTTGGCTGTTTTCTTACACTTGATTTTGTGTTTATTTGATATTTGTCTTCTGCATTTTGATTCTGTTTTATTTTGGTTACCGTATGGGTTGAATTAGGTTATTTCAGTACAATGCTTAAGTTGTTTGCTACAGTATTTTTATTTATATCATTTAGCAAAGTATTGTATTTTAGTTCAAAGATGAAGTTGTTTGCTACAAATGTTTATTTATATATTTTCTCAAAGTATTGTTTTCCAGCTGGTCAAGGGAAATAGCTTTTCAGCAGCTTGAAAAATAACACAGGTTTTATTTCAAGGTAGAGCTTCTGAGTATGTTGGCCCTTTTTACCAGTGAACCTTTTTAAATGCGCAAGAGACCTATTGAAGGTGCGGGATTAATGGCTTCTGATCCTTGTGGAAAATCAACATATCAGCTAGCTAATATGCCCCTTTGCTATGTCCTCCAAACACCAACTTTTGAAACAAAGCCTTAATGCTTGCCCAGTCTTTACTGTGTCCAAGTTTGGTTGTTCCGTTACATTTTAATCCGTGTAAATCTGATATTGTACTTCTGCGTCTATGATTTCGTTTTATCTTGGTCACAGTTTGGGTTAAGTTTTATGGTATTTCAGTACAAAAATTAAGTTGTTTGTTACAATATTTTAATCTATATCCTTCTTCTAAGACTGTTTGATTCAGTTTTTGAAAGTCTAGTTGGCTACTGGTAATTAAATTCATTACTTGCTGAAGTTTGGCTACTTGTGGTTCAAGATGAATGAATGATTATCACTATAAAAACTGTTCAACGAACACAGTGGGAAATCAAATATCCCTTCTCATTTATAAAACAAACTAATGTTAACATTGTCATGTCTCATAAGCTATCATCTTATCCTTTTTTCTTGTATCTGATCTGGACAGTTCATATGCTCTCAGTTGTGGGTTGATTCTATTATGGTTTGTTCATGTATGCAGTGGTTTGGAGATGCTGAGAAGCTTACCAAGGCCCTATTTTCATTTGCTAGTAAGCTGGCCCCAGTTATAATATTTAGTTGGTCAAGGTTTTGGTGACTTGTGGGGTCATGGTTTATTGATGAGATTTTGGTGGTTATCTCTTTCTTTTTTATATTCCTTTTTATGATTGTATGTACTTTCATCTCTTACAGGCACCCAACGGAAATGAAGCTTCTGGTGTTGAGAGGTCAACGTTTGCACTATTTGTGCAACCAGACTGGTAAGTATCACGTAGAATGTTCAAGTATTAATTAATCCCATTATCATTGAATTTCTGTGGCTGGTTTGACTTATTATGGCTATGTCGATTCATTGGAATATTTTGATTTAGGGATGAAAGGCTCAATTTCCCAGAGAAAATGCACATCCACACTGAGGTATCTGACTTTTTTATCCGTTAATGCTGTAATGTTATGTCTTCTGCTTGTTATCATCACATTGTCGTTGCTGCTGCTGCTAGGAAGTAGGAACGGTCAGGCTTGCTAGTTTATTGCTGATTTCGTTTAAAATCATTTGGCTGTTGTTTTTTGTTTTAAGTGATTTTGTTTGACTTGCTTCTGGCATGTCCGAAAATAGGGTACCTTTCTATAGTTCCAGTGCTGATTATACATTTAATAAACACACACAAACATGTTATTTAAGAATGGCTTGTGGACGTAGGTCCTCATCTGACTCCTGTATTTTTGTTATTCATCGATTCAAATGAACATTGTAAGAAGTTAATGGAAGAAAAACCTTGTTCTCTAAATTAGTTTTTATGCTATTCCTGGTCCAGGTATGAAGATGATCCTATTATTGGGCGTAGGCTTTACATGGAAAGCAGGAAAGTTGAAGTGAAAATGGTGATGGCAAAGGGATCGCATGTTCTACCTATGCTGTGTATGAGTGGGAAACCATTGCCACTAACTTAGATGAATTTCAGGAGGTTTCTGTAAGTTACTCATAGTATCTATGTAGGTGTTTGTAGAAATAAATTCCTTACGGCTGAGGCTTATATGTTTGGAAAGGTCTATTCTTAATGAGAGTCCAGCCATTATAGACTTTTTTATGAATTATGTTTATATGTTTGAATTCAAACTTGGATGTAATTGGATATCAATGAAATGCAACTATGTTTCTTGTTTTTGTAATCAAATTAGTTATATTTTTACTTGTTATTGATTATTAATGTGTATATTGAAGAATGAGAAGGGTAAGTGTTGGAAGAGTGTTGGGAGAATAGTGAGAGTGCTGGGAAGTGCAGTGCTGTGTGAGTCGGTGTGTGTTGTCAAAGTGTTGTGAAAGTGCTATGCAAGTGTTGTGAAAGTACTATGTAAGTGTTGTTGGAGTGTTGTGGGAGTGTTGTGGAAATGTTGCGGGAGTGTTATGGGAGCGTTGTGGGAGCGTTGCGGGAGTGTTGCGAGAGCGTTGCGAGAGTGTTGCGAGAGCGTTGTGATAGTGTTGCAAGAGTGTTATAATTGGTGAAAGGAAGATGTTCAAGTGACAACACATAAGATGTGTTGGCAAAAGCGTTGTAAGCAATGACAACGCATATTTAATATCTGTACCAACGCTTAGAATATGCGTTGCAATAGAACCTCGCAACACGATCTAACACAACACTTTCCTGTGCGTTGGTATAGGCCTTGGCAACGCATAAATGCGTTGCGAAATGTATAAAAAAAGCGTTGTCATAGACCATTTCCCTTGTAGTGGTTTCCTCTATTTTACATCTGACATCTTTTTTAATATTTGATCAACTTAAACGAGACTTAAATGTTGTCCAAAATTGATATAACTTTACATGAATGATGTTAATGTGTTATATTTTTGTCCAATGCCAAATCCAAAGTTTTTTAAGTTCATATATGACCTGTGGGATCCAATGAAAACACATTCACATGTCACATGTTTCATTGGGTCCCACAGATCACATATGAGCTTAAAAAACTTTGGATTTCACGTTTGACCAAAATATAACACCTTAGCATCGTCCATGTAAAGTTTCATCAATATTGAACAACATTTAACCATCTTTTAAGTTGATCAAATATTAGAAAAGTTGTTGGATGTAAAATTGCGGAAACCACATGGGTGGGCTAAGTAATTATTGAAACCTCGTAGGTGGGGTGTGTAATTTCGTCAAACGTCATGAATGGGGATGTAAATTTTCCTTTTATTAATTTCAACTATCCACCAAACTTTTATCATTGTATTTATGTATTTCATTTTTTACATTATTGTATAACTATTTTCTCACACATTTTTCTTCTCCTTTACTTTCATTAATATTAGATTAAGTTATCAACTATCTTATTTTTTGAAAATCATATTCGGTTATCCACTATCAATTATAAACTATTACTCATAAACTATCAAAAGTCTTATCATTAATTATTCAACCGGTCTGAGCTACATCAGAATGTAGCCAGAATCCTGCCTACATATGCTGACCTGACAAGTAAAAAGAAAAAATGGATTTAATTTTTTAAAAAAAAGTAAAATTGACGCTACTAAGGGTTATAGTGCACAGAATGTAAAAAAAAACCTTGTATTTGTGGTCATACAAACTTGTACAAATGTTCATTAAAATATGTACATCGTCACGTAAAAACATGTACATCCTTGCATTAAAAACATACAGATGGTCACATAAACCTGCACGAATCATTAAATATGTATATCCTTAGATTAAAACCTGTACATATAAGGGAGAAAACTTGTACAGATGGTCATACAAACATGTACAGATGTTCATTAAAACATATACATTACGATAATTGAACATGTACATTCTTACATTTGAACATGTACATCGTCACATTAAAACATGTACATTCTCACATAAAAATATGTACATCATCACATTAAAGTATAGAACGGCTTCCAAATAGATTACCCTAACCCCACACACCCTAAAACCCACCCTAGGAAAACTAACAAATGCCAAATACATTTTTAGGGTTTGTAGTGGCGGGTTTAGGGTCCCTAAACCCGCTACCACAAAACCTAAAAACCTGTCGAGTTAATTGCTACAATGTAAAGTATAGATCAGCTTCCAGATAGATTACTCTACCCCCAAAACCCACCCTAGTAAAGCTAAAAAACGTTGAAGACATATTTAGGGTTTGTAGTCGCTACTACAAACCCTAAAAACCTATTGACTTAGTTGCTACAATATAAAATACAGAAAAAATTCCAAATATATTACCCTACCCCCAAAACACCCCAAAACCCACCCTCTCTAAACCCGATACCACAAACCTTAAAAACCTGTTGACTTAGTTGCTACAATATAAAGTACATAACAAATTCCAAATAGATTACCCCCCACAACACCCCAAAATCCAACCTAGGAAAGCTAAAACGTGGACTACATTTTTAGGGTTTGTAGTGGGCGGGTTTAGGGTCTAACCCACTATCACAAACCCTAAAAATTTGTCGAGTTAGCTGCTACAATATAAAGTACATAACAAATTCCAAATAGATTACCCCCCAAAACACCCCAAAACCCACCCTAGAGAAAGTTAAAAACATCGAAGACATTTTTAAGGTTTGTAATGGCGGGTTTAGGTTTAAAATACACCATACAACAATAATAATACGCTAGTTTGTAATTGAATTCACCACTTAATACTTAATTAATCATAATACCGATTTTAATAAATCATAAAACAAAATTATTGAATCATATTATCATTTTGGTGTATCATTGTATACATGTAAAAATAATTTTTTTTTAAAAGTTGTCAAAACTTATTCATGACTGGTCTTGTTTTGAAGAGCTTGAATTTAGGTGAACAATAATAATTTTTTTCATTTTGGATTTATATATTAAAAGTTACATCCATTTAACATTATTGTTGTTGTGATAAGATAAAGAAAAAGAAAAAATATTCTTTACACATAAAAAAAGAAAAAAAATGCAAATATAATAAACTTGAACTTTATTTTGGATATTTGAACTCATAAATGTACGCGTTGTACGAACACACTCGTTTGAACCACACCTCATACCAAGAAAGTAGTGGGGCCCGACTGTTTTATCGTGTAGCTTAACAGTTTCATATCCTTCTTGTTTTAATTTGACTAAAATACTCTCAAATGTAGCCATCATGGCTACAGTCACCTATAGGCAAGAATTTACGTTAATTATTTCGCAAACCAACATATCTAATCTACATTCATATCTACCCAACGCAAATTCGATTGTGCAGCGGCCTGCACATGAGTAAGGAATGTGACAGTGCTTTAGTAGTCCCAATCAGCTGCTGACTGGACTTTTTGTTGATTGTGCTGCTTTTTTACTGTATTAGCTTTAATTGGTTATAACTTTTAATATATAAGTCCAAAATGAAAAAATTATAACACTATTCATCTAAATTCAAGCTCTTTAAAACAAGACCATTCTTGGATATGTTTGTTTTGACAACTTTGAAAAAAAAAACTATTTTTACATGTGTATGATGGATGATACACTAATATGATAATATGATTCATTAATTTTGATATTATGATTCATTAAAATTGATATTATCATTCATTAACTAATAAGTGGTGAATTAGATTACAAATTTTGGAACCAATAAAAAATTATTGTTGTTTTGTAGTGTATTATTATTGTTGTATGTTGTATTTTAAACCTTATTTGGTGAATCATATATTTTTCATACATACCAAATACTTGTTTTGTGTTACGTGTATTTTTTTATATTTTATATGTTTACGTTGATACACTAAAATGATGATATAATTCATTAACTTTGATATGATGATTCATTAATTAATAAGTGATGAATTAGATAACAAATTTCTGAACCGATACACCCAAAGTTGGATAGAGACGAGATGAGTAAAAAGAACGCGCGGCGCGTCCTTTCTTTCTTCTAGGGTTTCGCCTCCTCGGTGAACCCTTCCCCCATTCTTCTCTCTGAATCTCCTCCTTTGGCGATTTCTATCACACAATCTTCCGTTGGGTGCTTCAATTCCTGGTTTCTGCGGTTTTCGGATGGTGGTGCTGTCCCTGGGTGGTTCCCGTGCCTCGAAGTTCTTTGTGTAGGACGGAAAGCGAGTCTTCGTTTTCGAGAAGTTTGCTCCATGGATTTCGTGTTTCAGGCGGAAGTGGCAGAGCAAGAAGTAGTAAAAATTAACAAGAAGAAACGAACTGTCTCAGATTGGGAAATCGATAGAAGTTTCCCAGCAGTCAACGTGCCTGGTGATTTTGGAAATCCTGCATCAGAGGAGAGGCGCTCATACAGCGATGCGCTAATGCAGAAGGAAGCGGAGAAGGATACGTACATGTCTGAGAATGAAGATGCGGATCAAGAAGAAGAGGAAGAGGATGAATTAGAAGAAGATGATCCCCTATGCCCTAAAGTGACGGTCCCGAAGGAGTGGATCCAAGAAATTAACAGGGATTGGAGGAACACGGTAATTGTAAAATTATTAGGTAAAACTTTTCCCCTTCAAATTCTATCGGAAAGACTGAATCAGAGGTGGAAGACGAAGGGTAAATTCGAGGTTTTCTTTGTGGGAAATGGATATTTCACGGTCAAATTTGAGTTGAAGGAGGACAGGGATATGGCTCTCTATGGGGGGCCCTGGCTTATTGCGGATCATATTTGACAGTGAAGAAGATGGAACAGGAATTTCAACATTGAATCGGAGGCGTTAGCTAGCTGGATGTGTGGGTTCGATTCCGGATTGAGGAATGAGTTTTGACAGAGAAGTGTTTCCCTAATTGGAAGCAAACTAGGAAGGGTTCGTAAGGTTGAGATCAAAAAGACAGCCCTGGGTAACCCTCTAAGTGGCAAAGTTTGCATCAACATAGATTTGTCCCAGCCTCTAGTTGGGAAATTCAAGCTATTTAATGAGGTTCAGAGGGTCGAGTACTCCGGACTCCACCTGCTATGCTTCAATTGTGGAAGATATGGGCATCACAAAGAGAGATGTCCATTGCTTGAGAATGAAGTGAGTGTTATCAATGAGGGTGGGTTTAAGATGGTCCAGAAAAGTGTGGAAAAGGATGATTCAATTTTGACAGATGCTTTTGGTCCATGGATGAAGGTTACTAGGAGAAGGAACCAGCATCCCAAGAAACCCCCTGGTAAATCAGGAGTAAAGGGCTCGAATGGGGGAGGTGAGGTGAACCAAAAATCTGAAACTGTGAAACCAGGAGGTATAAGTTCAGATGGGGGGAGACAAGAGATAAAAAAATCTGGATCTACCCTAAAGAAGAAGACTCTGCCTAAATTGAGTGCGAAGATCCAGGAGGCCAGTCAGGGAGGCCACCTTCTCAAAAACAGCTTTGATCTCTCTCCGAGGAGGTGGAGAAGGGCAAGTTGAACTTGCAGTTGTAAAGCCTCTGGAGGTTAAAGCAACCAGCTCAAGAGAGAGACCAGATTTCAGCTCTGGAAAGAAGGTGGCCCAAGAAGTGCCTGAGGACTCATGAGACTGAAGATAGCTTTCATAGCCGAGCTATGTCTACTAACTCCTACTTTTCTTTGGATAATGCCCCTTTATGCATGAGTAAAAATGGGGAGAGTAATGCTCCTCATATGGATAGTTACCTATGGATGGTACTTGACATATGGAGCTGGTTAATTATATGTACCCTGTTTGTGGTTTGGGTTTTCAGTGTGTATATGTATGTTTTATATGAATAGTAAAATGAAGTTTATCTCTTGGAATGTGAGAGGTGCGGGCAAGAGTAGTTTTCTTCCCTCTGTGAAAAGCCTCTTGGCTTTGCATAAGCCTGATATTCTTTTTCTTTGTGAACCTAGAATTAGTGGGGCTAATGCTGATGGTGTTATGAGGAAAATTGGTTTCCCTAATTCCTTTAAAGTTGATGCTAGAGGATTTAGTGGTGGCCTCTGGTTATTTTGGAAAAGAAATGTGGTTATTAAAATTCTTAATTCTGAGGATCAGTTCATTCACACCTGTATTAGCATAGGTTCTCTCTGTATGTTTGGTACATTTGTCTATGCTAAACCTCTTGCCGGTGAGAAGATTAGACTGTGGAATTGCTTAAACCAGATTGCTCCTTCTGAAAACGAATTTTGGTTTCTGACTGGCGACTTCAACTCTATCCTTTCTCTACGAGATAAAAAGGGTGGTGTTAGAATGTTAAATCAGGGTAGCCTAGCATTTAAGGATTGGTTTCATTCTTGTGGCCTTAGGGAACTGCCTTCTAAAGGTCTGAATTTCACCTGGACTAATAACTCTATATTTGTGAAGCTTGATAGGACTTTGGTCTCGGCTAATTGGTTTGAGCTGTTCCCTTTAAGTTGGGTTACTATCTTGCCTAGAACTTGCTCTGATCACTCTCCTATAGTTTCCCTGTTTAGTTCCTCCCCTCCAGTGACTAGTAGGCCTAAACCCTTTAGGTTTCAGATTGCTTGGGCTGATCACCCTAAGTATAAGGAGACTGTGGTTAGTAATTGGAACCCTTCCTGGCATCTGCAGCAAAACCTAGAGAACATGAGCTCTGCCTTGTCTGTTTGGAATAGGGATGTGTTTGGAAACATTTTTTCTACTAAAAGAAATCTTGAAGCTAGATTGGAGGGCATCCAAAGAGCTTTGGAAAAAAAAGCAAAGCCCCTTTCTGAGAGAGTTAGAAGTCACCCTTAGGAAGGATTATGAGGACATTTTGCATAGAGAAGAGATGCTCTGGTTCCAAAAGTCTAGGGATAAGTGGCTTAATTTTGGTGATAAAAATACTAAGTATTTCCACAGAAAGGTTGTCTTGAGAAGAGCCAGATCGAAAGTGCTTAGTTTGGAGGATAGGGATGGGACCATTGTTGAGGGTGTGGACAAGCTCTGCAACCTAGCTAAGGAATATTATACTGATTTATTTCAGGAGCATTCTCAGGGTCCTTTAGACCATATAGGTCATGACTTTCCAGTTTTAGAAAGCTCTGATAAGTCTTTTGTTTCCTCTTTCCCCACTGTGGATGAAATTTGGAATGTCATTAAGTGTATGGACAATTTTAAAGCTCCTGGCCAGGATGGCTTTCAAGTGTGGTTTTTCAAAAATCATTGGCACTTGATTAAGGATTCTGTCTATAAGTTTGTTAGGAGTGTCTTTGAATCCTCAGCTATAGATAGGCCTCTAACTCCACGCTGTTGTGTCTTATCCCTAAGATTTCTTGCCCGGTCAATATGAAGCAATTCAGACCTATTGCCCTTTGCAATGTCTCTTATAAAATCGTCTCTAAGCTGCTTACTAATAGGATTAAATCCTTTCTTCCTAAGGTTATCTCCCCATGTCAGTGCAGCTTTGTCCCTGGCAGAAACATTCAAGATAATCACATTCTTATGCAGGAGATTATTTATTCCATGAAAAGGACTAAATGTAGGGATGGTTGGGTTATCTTGAAAATTGACCTGGAGAAGGCTTATGACAATCTTTCTTGGAACTTTATTCGAGAATCTCTTGAGTGTCTTAGAATGTCAGCTCAGGTAGGAAAATTGAAATCAGCAGACAAGTGGGCATCCCCCTTGCTGATAACTTTGGCAAATATTTAGGTGTCAATCTTATGGAGGGTAGATCCAAGATAAGGAATTTTAATGATCTGGTTGAAAAAGTTCAAAACAGAATCAGTGGATGGAAGGCCAAATCTCTTTCATTTGCTGGCAGATTAACCTTGGTTAAGTCTGTCCTAAACACAATTCCTATTTATAATATGATGTCCCAAAAGATTCCGGATGTAATATGTAATAGACTGGAGAAATTGTCAAGGGATTTTCTTTGGGGTCATGGTAGTAATGAGTGAAAGCTTCACACTGTTGCCAGGAATATTATTACTAAGGATAAGCAGGAAGGGGGCTTGGGTATTAGGGAATTAAGACCTATGAATAAAGCCTGTTTGGCTAAACTTTCTTGGAAGCTTATTAATAATTAGGAGGGCTTCTGGCAAAGGGTTTTAAAAGCCAAATATAGGAATCTGAATTCCAGAAATGCTTCCTGCACTTGGAAAAACATTTTGGACTCCAGTGTGTTAATTGACAAGGGAGCTAGATGGAAACTGGGAAATGGGGAAACCATTAATTTCTCGTTGGACAGTTGGTGTTTGGAAGAACCTCTTATCAGTTTTGCTAACCAAGCTGAGAGTATAGATAAAGAGAGGGTGGTGGCTAGTTATTGGTGTGAGGAAGAGGGTTGGAAATGGGACTTGCTGAACAGTCACCTTCCTGATGATATTTTGGATATTATTGCTAGTAAAGGGATTTTTGATCCGAATCTTGAAGATTCAGTGTGCTGGCCTGCTTCAAAGAATGGGCAATTTACTGTGTCCACTGCTTATGAGTTGGCTAGGAATAAGGGCAGAAAGAGTACCATCTGGAAATATGTGTGGAATTTACAGGTAGCTGAGAAAGTCAAAACATTTATCTGGTTGATGATTCATCAGGGTCTGAAAACTAAAGATCTGCTTTCTAATCGTAAAGTTCTTCTGTCTAATTCTTGCGATGCTTGTGGGGAGATTGAAAATACTCTTCATGTTCTTAGGGACTGTAAGGTTAGCAAAAAATTTGGAATGGCCTGCTGCATGACAATTGTACTGTTAAGCGGTTTTTCTGTTTGAACTTTGAGGATTGGGTTCTTAAAAACCTGAAGTGTAATGTCCTGTTGAGTGATTTTAATTCTAGCTGGGCTAACATATTTGCGGTGACTTGTTTCTCTCTCTGGAAGTGGAGAAATCAAAAGTTTCATAATAACCTTTCTGTTTCGGATATGCCCCTGAGCTTGTTTCATGGTAATTTGCAGTGGTATTTAGTTGCTAAAGCTCGAAGATTTGGGCTGGAGGAGCAGAATCTGCAGGATAACCAGACTGCATGGACGCCTCCTCCTGATGGTGTCTTGAAAGTCAATGTGGATGCTGCTATGAGCTTGGAAGGGATGGCTGCAGCTGGTGGTTGCATCAGAGATCACCGTGGAGAGTGGAAGGGTGGTTTCACTCACTTCATGGGGAAGACTGGTATTCTGGAGGCTGAAGCATGGGCGATTTATGATGGAATCAAAACAGCCAAGATGCTTAACCAGAAGAATATTATTGTGGAATCTGACTCCCAGTTAGTAGTTGACATGCTTGTTAAGGAAGGGAATGGTACCTCCCCTCTCGAAGGTTTAGTAAGAGGATGTAAAAGTCTATGCGCTTGGTTTGATACTTGTAACATCATAAAAGTCAATAGATCATGTAATAGGGCTGCTGATGGCATAGCGAAGTTTGGGTTGAATTGTAATAGGGGCCTCCTAGTGTATAGGCTGCCCCCTGAGAGTTGTATTCCTTGCTTACTTCAGGATGGTTCCCATCCTGGGTGATTAATAAATAGATGTCGTTCTGATCAAAAAAAAAATTTCTGAACCGATAAAAAATCATTAGTGTTTTATAGTGTATTATTATTGTTGTATGGTGTATTTTAAACTTTATATGGTGAATCATGTATTTTCCATACATACCAAATATTATTTTGCGTTGTATTATTGTTTAATTTTTTTATTTTATATGTTTGCGATGATACATTATTATAAATATATGATTCACTAATTTTGATATTATGATTCATTAAAAGTGATGTTATGATTCATTAACTAATAAGTTGTGAATTATATAATAAACTTTGGAACTAATAAAAATGATTATTTGTTACTTTTTAGTGATGTATTATTTATATGTTTTACGATGATATGGTATGATTCATTAGTTTAAATATTATGATTCATTAAAACTGATATTATAATTCATTAAAATTTATATTATGATTCATTAACTAATAAGCGGTAAATTAGATAATAAACTTTAGAAACAATAAAAAATCATTATTGTTTGTGGTGTATTATTATTGTTTGTGATGTATTTTTATTGTTATGTGGTGTATTATTATTATTATTTGTATTATGTATGTTAAGCCTTTTATGGTGAATCATATATTTCCCACACATACCAATTTTGGACTAATAATGGATCATTATTTTTTATGGTGTATTATTATTGTTATATGATGTATTTTAAATTGGATATGATGAATCATAAGTCTCATTGATATATATATATATATATAATTTTAAAGTTGTTAAAACATATTCATGTTTGGGCTTGGTTTGAAGAGCTTGAATTTAGATGAACAATATATAACTTTTCTTCATTTTGAATTTATATTTTCAAAATTACAATCATTTAAAATTAATTAGTAAAATAACAACCCAGTCAACAAAATAATCTAGTCAGTTATTGCTGGACTGTCAAATGGCACTCCACTCCTAACTCAATGCGGGCAAACTCCACCATCGACGTGCTGCTACCCAAACTACCTATGTACTCCCTCTTGTTCAAAATAAATGTCGTTTTGGACATGTTCACACTTTTTAAGAAAGAATTTTAAATAACTAGTGTGACCTTACTTTTTGTATGAGAAGAATAAAAAAGTAAATATATTTTATTGGTAAGACAAAAAAAGTAGAGTTCAATGACATTAGTAATTAAAAAAAGTAAAAAAAAGGTAAAAGTAGAAAGTAAAATACAAAAATCTAAAACGGCAAATATTTTGAACA
Organism: Limonium bicolor; assembly: GCA_023374045.1. Classification (NCBI taxonomy): domain Eukaryota; kingdom Viridiplantae; phylum Streptophyta; class Magnoliopsida; order Caryophyllales; family Plumbaginaceae; genus Limonium; species Limonium bicolor. The sequence continues at coordinate 118,265,268 of CM041778.1, forward strand.
TAAATCTCAAGCTAAAATGACATTTTTTTTTATGAAAAGGGATATATTACTTAAACCGAAATGTTGTTTACATCAATGTTCAACCAGACCTTGCTAGCTTCAGGAGGATACTCCAAAAGAGAGAAAACTGGCTCACTACCTAAGGCTAACTTAGCAATGGAGTCCGCCACCTTGTTGGCTGCCCTACCAACTTTGCGAAACTCACAATTATCAAAACTACATGTCCTGCTTTCATATGCCTTAATCAGGTTCTCACAAGGAAGGAAAACACTCCTATGCTTGTTTAGCAAGTCGATTACCAATTGGGAATCCGACTCGATGATAATATTCTCTTTCCCATAGCTTCCGCCAGTTTAAGTCCATCCAAGATTGCCCAAATTTCAGCCTCTTCAATGTTGGCCTCGCCCAAGCCATGAGTGAAACCACCAAGCCATTGTCCCCTATCATCTCTGCAAGCCCCACCTGATGCTGCTAGCCCCTGTAAAGAGACAGCTCCATCGACGTTGATCTTTACCCAACCCGTAGGAGGGAGGGTCCAATCTACCCGAGGCTCCATACTCACTCTGTTTTGGAAATGCTTAACTTGAGCCACTACAATCAGACCCTGCACTTTAGAAACAAGAAAATCAACAGGTAAGTCTTTTTCTGCAAGGTTATTATGAAATTATGATTTCTCCAGTACCAAAGAGTATAACATGTAACCGAGAAAATACAGGGCCATTCATAGCCACAGATATTCGAGAGAGAAATTGTAACACCCCTACTAATTCGGCTCCTAATTATCCTATAAATGTCGCACATAATACATAAATCGCAGCGGTAAATAACAGACTGTCGTTCTAATGGTGTCACTGTTATCACTCGCCCATACGGGTGATAACGAGTTACATGATAATCAACTTGCGAAACGTATTCCCGCAGTGACCACAAGAGATAGATAGTAGTGCTTAAACAATTTAAAAACAAATCCAACAACAACCGATTATTACAGACCGTGAGCATCTAACCAAAATACACCTCAGTTTACACAGCCCGAGTCCAAAACAACATTAGTATCACACCGTACCAAGTCTAACCAACAGTAAACACAACAGTCGTGCCCCGCGTCGACCCACCAGCTAGTCTCCTGCAATAAAAATGGTTTGTGGTATGGAATCAGCCCCTGCTGAGTATGTTATCACATGCCCCGTCATGCCTCCTCAAACCCCCCAATTAATTGGTCGAGAGCATGAGATTCGTTACATGCAATACCGTTTTAATATTTAAACTGTAAAACAATTAACAGTAATTTCCATACAATAACACAATCATCAACACACATAATATACCACAAGTATAACCAATGAACAACAAGCGAAACAACGAGAATAATAAACAAGTATTAGTTCTCGTCCATGGTGTAGAAACCAATATCGTTCGCCACTGTACAAGTCTCAGCTGTATTAATTGTTCAGTTATACCTAGTGACAATGTCTCGTTAAAACGACATGTCTCTAAATTAACCATATATTATGGCGGGTCACCCACGGCAGTAGCCACTCCAGCGGTAGAGTCTCCGACCAACGAGCCATTCTAGCTCACGGGAAATTTTCTTGATACTTACGGACCCGTACGCGGACATCCTGGTATCGTTTTTGTGATCACAGCGCGCACCAAGAGCCACATCCTCTTGGCTTTACTATCTTTCATTAATTAATTATACCATCGCATCGCATTACCAAATTTCCTAACACAGCAGACTAAGGTCATTAGTCCAATCCGGAGTCTGTAAACTTGGGATCCAGTGTTAGATACAAGAGCGGCGTTTAGAAAGGCCAATGCTCCGTATAAAAGTCTCGGATAATATGTATATCTTATTATCCTAGTGCTACATCATTTTTCTGACGATCCTTATATTTCATATAAGATAGCACCATAGCCGCTAGTTCGTTTTATATATATAGGTTCATATATACGAACCAATACTGTTAACTCAACAACAGTAAATAATAAGCAGCTATAAATATACAATTCATGCATATTAATTAACACATTCAGACAAACAATCTTAAAACAGATCACACAGAAGCCAGAACTGAGGAAGCCCTCAGAGACAATCAGAGACACATAACAACATACCGTTCACCCTGATTGTATTACGGTGGAGTATGAATCAACAAGATCCTATGCTCCGTGTGTCGTCTCTAACAGTCTAAACAATACATAACGCTATTGATTAACATCTCGTATAACAACGCAATTCCACGGTACCCCGTACCGTCACTAATACCTCCCGGTTAATCCCCCGTTATTAACTGTCAACGTTAGTCGGGTTTTCGGCTTAACTCGAGATTGGAAGAAATGTTATATTACATGCGTAGTCTTGTCTCGTATATTAATATACTTATTGTTGAACTTTGTTATCGCATGTAACTTAATGTATATTTGTACATCATATAGTTTGTTTCTACATTGCATGTATAATTCTTCATCATGTATTATACATTTCACCTTAGTATTTATTTTCCTAAGGTTTGTTTTTTTCCAAATTTAATGGAGTATAATTCATATATAAAAGTACTTTGAATTATTTAAATCCTTATTATCCCATGTATACTCTTAACATTAGAATTTCCATATCTAATGTTTATAATTCTTTTCTCTTTATCTATTATCATTTTAATTATGATAATTTATAGTTATTGAACCATATCACATTTTCTACACCATAACATATATTTATTTATATACATGTATTATGGAACTATTTATTATATGGTAAGTCTTATAACATATATTCATTCTTTTTAATGAATACCTCTTATATTATAAATGTTATAACTTTTATAACATTAGAAACCATATTATAAATTTCATTGTTTCATTGATAATATATACCTTATATTATAATCCTTAAACCTTAATATAATTATAACCTATAGTTTTTAAAGGCTATAATTTTCGAACAGACCCTAGGACTGTTTTAATTAAATTCCCTCCACCAAACTTTGTATATATTCCAAATCTTCCCAATTTATAATACATAGTTTTCTAATTCCATTAAAACTATATATTATACATATATCTTTATAAAACCTTATATATAACTCCAAAAATTACCAAACTATACCAAAAGGTTATAAATATTATTCCTAACCTTATACTTTCTATAAATCTCGGTTTTTTACCCACATGTTACCCATTTGTAACAATGTTATAAAATATCATATATTATACTTATTTAATTCATATAAACTCCAAATTTAACCAAATAAACCTCTAAAAATTCCTAATAACTTAAGGACTGTTTTAAATTCTATTTAGTACCCCAAGTTTTCGGAAATCACAATATAACCTCATCTCTTATAAATCTTTTACAATTTAATACTAGCTTAATATAAGGTAGTATTTTAATTTCTTAAATTCTCCAAACTTGGTCAAAGTCTCCTATATAGTCAACTTTGACTTCTAATACCCAATTGGAACCAAACTTTCGGTACTCACCAATAATACCCCATAGTTTTCTATTTTACAATTTTGACCCAAAACTTTATAAAATGTTATAATTTTTATTAAATTCATTTAAAAACCCTAAATTCCTCTAAATTAAGCCCATGGCTTTATATTTTTCCAGTAATTACGGTTTGGCCCCAAACTTAATTATATAAGCATAAATCTAACTAAATAAGCTTATAAACTTAAATTAAAATGGCCTAATGACATGGCCTTATTACAACCTTGAACTTGCAAAATAAATTACACTTTAAATGTCTCAAAATATAGTATAAACTCACGGCCTCACTTTAGTTTATTTATTTTTCCACATAATGTCATAATTTGACCATTATGTTAATTAAATCACTTAAATGACTAGCTTAATTTATCTTAGTCATTTTTTCCATTTCTAGGTTAATATAACCCATATGTTAAACTCCACTCTCGGCATAATAATTATATATGCTAGGAAATCATAAAATCATAAGCTTTAAGGTGTTTATACCTTGATTCCTCCTTGTATGAGCTCGGCAGCTTAGAGGAAAATTCACCACATCATTTAGACATGTTTAATACACCAAAATAAGATATGGTTATACTCCAAGCTTGAGCTTAACCATAAGGAATAATTAATGTAAGATTTAAGGCAAAAATCACCTTAAAAATGCAAGGGAACTTCAAGAGGATTTAAGCCTGTAAAAAGCACACCTAATGGTGTTAAATTCACCATATCAACATTGGAAATAGCTAGACAACAACAAGCTGCTATGGTAATAGGTTTTACCTCGGCAAAATGCCTTAAAGAAGGGCATTTCCTTAGGATCTCGGCCACCCTTGCTCCAAATGGCTAACCAACTGATTGAACATGTAAATATGAATATTATGAGTGTATAAACTCATAAAAATAAAAGGAAGAAAATCGGATGGAGAGTAGAGAAGCTTAAGGTATGTTTTTACCTTAAAATGCAGATTTGGGAAACCTTGGTCCCTATAATTGCTTCAGCCGAGTTTGGATGTTTTCTAACCTTAAAACACTGAGAATGAGCCATAGTAAGTGATAAGCCACAAGATCTAAGTGTAGGTAATGAAGAGATGGAGAAAAAGAGCTAAAATAAGCCTTAAAACATTACCTTAGGAGCTTAAGAGTTAGATCTGTCTTCCATGCTCAAGAACAAAGCTTGAGAGAGTTTGGAAGGGCTGCTGGATTGGCTGGAATGGGACAAGAGGCAAGGGAATGATTGAAATGAGGTTAAATGATTGAAAAAGCAACTTTTACTATTGTAAATTGGTATTAGGTGGTAATTAGCAATCAATGATGTGTGATCTGTCTTCCCACCTCCTTGCCAGCCGACAGCCATATGGTTAGAAGGGTCAATTAATTGACCATTGACCAAACTTGGTCAATTTGTTCAAAAATGCACTATTTGGGTTACTATTCATACCTAAATGGCATATTTTGATTTTTATTTTCAAACTTTGATTTAGACTTTATAAAATAGTCTATCATGTCAAATTAATGATTTAATGATAAACTCCAGTCTTTAAAATGACAAAAAGTCATTATCTTAGAGCTCATACACAAAAACGTGCTTTAAGGTGTTTTAGTGCACATTTTTGTGTCACAGGGTGTTTCTGAGCTTAGTTTTCTTTGGGAATAGTTTTGTTGTGTTCCTTACTTCATATAATACTTAGGAATCCACTTTGGATCCCATTTGAGGTCATACAATCTTTATGGTGTCTTAAAGCACATTTTTGGCTTTACCAATCTTAAAGCATGTTTTGCCTTGTTGAGATCTTTAGATTGTTTCCCCAATGGTATTTAGATGTTTATTAACCATCTTAGATCATTAATAGATCATTTAATTAAGTTTTAAAGGTTAGGGGTATTTCAGTCTACCCCCCTTAAAAAGGCTTCGTCCCGAAGTCCTTACTCATCTACAGTTCACCTAAGGAATCAAGTTCCACTAAGTAACCAAACAGTCCATCGCTAGGGAGTAACTCCCACTAGGTTCAGACCTAGTCTATATGCATCATGATTGATACAACACATATCAAATGGCTGAAACTCATGGTATGAACTCATTCGTATCATAGCACTAAACAAGGTGCACATCCAACTCATCAACAAAAGTACTCAGCGGTACTATATATATATTCAAACAGGTGCACTAAGGCACATACATAAGATGTATCAAACACACAATCATCCAAACAAACATGTATGACGCAGCATACTACTAAAACACACCACAACACAAAACCTAATGCATAACATATGCGCAAGCCAAGTGGTGTCTACCCCCCTTAAAAAGGGTTTGACCACAAACCCGTACAAGTATCACAGCTACTACTCGAAGAGTGCTGGGTACTTCGCTCTCATGGAGTCCTTTAACTCCCATGTATCCTCCTCCACGTCATGGTTCGGCCAGAGAACCTTGACCATGCTAACGGTCTTGTTCCTAGTCTGTCTCGTCTTCGTATCGAGAATGCGGAGTGGTACTTCCTCATATCGTAGAGCGGGGTCCAACTCTAAAGCCTCTGGCTGCAAAACGTGCGATGGATGGGGCACATACCTCTTCAACTGTGAAACATGAAAGACGTCGTGCACACTCCCGAGCTCTGCTGGTAAATCCAGTCTGTAGGCTAACGGGCCCACTCGCTCCCTAATCGCATAAGGTCCAACATACTTCGGGCTCAACTTGCCCTTCTGCCCGAACCGGAATATCCCTTCATGGGTGACACTCTAAGGAATACCATATCGTCGGTAGTGAACTCAATGTCCCTCCTTCTGTCTGCATATGATTTCTGCCGGTCCTGAGCTGCCCTCATGTTCTTGCGAATCTGTAGGACATCCTCCTTAATCTGCTCTAGGTACTCTGGTCCTAGAAGGTAGTCTCGCTGGCCTCATCCCAGCATAAAGGAGTCCTACACGGTCTACCATAAAGTGCCTGAAACGGTGGCATCTGTATCGAGGAGTGGTAGCTGTTGTTGTAGGCGAACTCTATCAAATGTAGACGCTCTAACCAGCTCCCCTGAAAATCTAAGGCACATGCTCTCAGCATGTCCTCCAGTGTCTGGATGGTCCTCTCACTCTGACCGTCGGTCTGTGGATGGAACCGTACTAAGCTTCAACTTGTACCCAAGGCTTCCTGAACCTGACCCCAGAATCTGGACAAAAATCGAGGGTCCCTATCAGAAACAATAGTCTTTGGCACACCATGGTGCCGGATCACCTCCTTCTGGAACAAGTCCGCTAACTTCGGGACCTTCCAGGTATCCTTCATAGCAACAAACTTTGCCACCTTCGTCAGACGGTCCACAATGACCCAAATCGTGTTCAGTCCTCCCTTAGTCGGTGGGAGACCAACAACGAAATCCATCGAGATGTCCTCGAACTTCCAGCAAGGAATAGGCATAGACTGCACTAAACCTCCGGGTCTCCTATGCTCAAACTTAACCTTCTGACAGGTCAAGCATCTAGCCACGTACTCAGCTACATTCTTCATCCCGCTCCACCAGAAATGACCTTCAATCCTTATACATCTTCGAAGAACCAGGGTGGACGGATAAGGACGAGCAATGAGCCTCCTGGAGTATCTTCTCCTTCAGGTCAGGAGAAGACTCCGGAATACACCGGCCATTCAGTCGAATCATGCCATCATACACAGTTCGAAGTCATACTTCTGTCTCTCAAAACAACCCTCTGACATCTTCTGTCTGATACTCTGCATATACTGATCACTCTCCTGTGCAGCTCGTATCTCATCAATCATACTGCTGTTCGCTAATAGTGTAAACAATGAATGAGCTCTGCGGCTCAGGGCGTCGGCTACTACATTCGCTTTGCCCTCTTTGTACCTCAGGTCTATGTCGTAGTCCTTCAAGAACTCGACCCATCTTCTCTGTCGCATGTTCAGCTCCTTCTAGGAGAAGAGATGCTGTAAACTCTTGTGATCAGAGTAGATAGTGACTGTCACACCGTATAGATAATGTCGCCAGATCTTCAAAGCGAAGACTACTGCGCCTAACTCAAGGTCGTGTGTGGGGTAATTCACCTCATGCTTCTTCAGCTGTCGGGATGCGTAGGCAACTACCTTCCCGTGCTGCATAAGCACACAGCCTAGACCGGTTCCAGAGGCATCACAATATACCTCGAACCCATCGGTGCCCTCAGGGATAGTAAGAACGGGTGCCGATGTCAGGAGATCCTTCAGCGTCTGAAAGGACTGCTCACACTCTGCAGACCATAAGAACTGGGACTCCTTCTTCATTAGACTCGTCATCGGTTTGGCCACCTTGGAGAAGTCCTTCACGAACCTTCGATAATAACCGGCCAAACCCAGAAAGCTACGGACGTCTGTGACTGTCTTCGGCCTCGGCCAACTCTTTACTGCCTCAATCTTAGCAGGGTCTACAGATATGCCGCTAGCTGATATAATGTGTCCTAGAAATGACACGCTGTCCAACCAGAACTCACACTTAGAGAGCTTGGCATACAGCTGGTTCTCTCTCATAATATTCAACACCTGTCTCAAATGTAACTCATGATCTTCCTTGGTCTTTGAATAGATCAGAATATCGTCGATGAAGACTACAACTGAACTATCAAGCTGTTCTCTAAAGAGACGGTTCATCAAATCCATGAATATGGCTGGCGCATTCGTCAATCCGAATGGCATAACGGTGAACTCGTAGTGTCCATACCGTGTCCTGAAAGCTGTCTTCTCAATCACCCTCTGCAATCCTAATCTGATGGTAGCCAGATCTGAGATCTATCTTCGAGAACACACTGGCCCCTCTCAACTGGTCAAATAAATCATCTATTCGTGGCAATGGGTACTTGTTCTTGACTGTGACCGCATTAAGCTCGCGGTAGTCGATGCAGAGTCGCATACTGCCGTCCTTTTTCTTGACGAACAGTACTGGAGCACCCCAAGGAGAAACACTAGGTCGAATGAATCCCTTGTCGAGGAGGTCCTCCAGCTGTAGCTTCAGCTCCCTCATCTCAGCCGGTGCCATACGGTAGGGTGCCTTAGCAATAGGGCCCGTACCTGGCAACAAGTCGACGGCGAACTCAACCTCGCGCACAGGCGGCATGCCTGGCAGCTCATCAGGAAATAAGTCGGGAAAATCTACCACGACTGGAATGTCTACGTCCATCACGTCGCTCTGTCTCGTGTCCTGTACATAACAGAGGAAGGCTTGTCGGCCCTTCCTAACATCCTTCATCAGGGACAATGCTGACACGATCTTGACAGTCGGCTCTCTCCTCACACTGCGGTATGACACTGTCTTGCCGCTCGGCCCCTTCAGTAGTAGTCGATGCTCTGCACAATGAAGGCGGCCCCTATGCTTCTGCAGCCAATCCATGCCCACTATAATGTCAAAGCCCAAGTTTTTGAACTCGATCAGATCGATGGGAAAGGTCTCAGTCATAATGCTGATCTCTAACCCGTATACTGTCTGGTGCAACCTACTTTCTCCTTCGAAGGAAGGGTGACTGAAAAGTCTGAAAGCTGTTCGGGGGTGGCCCCCAGCTTCTTAGCAAATGCCGAGGAAATAAAAGAATGCGAAGCCCCTGAGTCGAACAATACGGAAGCACTAACACCATCAACAGGAAAGGTACCTGAGATCACCTCTCGTATTAGCATCGAGTCCCAATAAATCACTAATTTACTGTCGGTTGTAATTGTCATACCTGTGATGACATTACCGGACTCCTTGGCTTGCGCCATATCTAGGATGCAGATGGTACCCTCCTTTCCATTTTCGTAGCCTGAAGTTATGAATTAACGGTATCAACAAACTGAACACATATACTTGAAGGTACAAAACTCTTATTTCATTCATCCACTGTATTATACAAGGTTACACACTTAGCTACTGCTATTACATCAGTACTGTCTGAAAGTCAAATTTAAACGGCCAGGTCGGATGTGGGTATCATTCACTAGGCTGGTGGGGCGGTATTGAGCTTAATGCTCTTAATACCATGATACAAGCCTAGCCTCTCCACCAAATACCAACACATCCCCAGACTTGAGGATGATCTTGCTTGCTAGATCCATCCTCTTCTGGTCTCCATAGATGAACTCAGCATCATCGCCGATGGAGAATGACACAACCGGTATTCCTCTGGTGATGGACTCGGTCGTCTCATCACGGTCCTGGTGCATCCCAAGCTTTCCTCCCTGCTCATAGTAGTTGATGATGCAAACGTCAGGTGTCATGTCGGGTAATGAATCAGTCTCACAGTCTTGAGCAATATCCATTGCGTTTCTCACCAAGGTTAGGAAACTCTCAGGTATCCTAGGTATGATACGCCACCTACCATCCTCACCTCTCGATAAACCCTAGCTTGTGGATCCCAATCTTTCCCTAAGCACATCATGTGCTTCATTTTAGAACCACTATTAAATACAGGGGTATAAAATCCTCCTATGCCCTTACCCAAAGCTCTACACTCATTCACTATGGCGATTTGCTCATCTAGGGTTAGGAACTCTCTGAGAAGTATCATGCCCGGTCTGACCACATGACACAACTCGCTAGGGTACTCCCGTCTTTCTTCCACGGGTTAGGTGATCTCTGTCTTGTAAGTGTGGGATAGCAGATGTCGAAGTCTCCTAAGAGGTAACAGGTTTCCTAGATAAGTTGTTTATCTAAAGCGGTAATTAAAACACACATTCATGCTAAGGTAAAGCGTTTAACACTAGTCATGCTCTCATACAATGGTTAAGGTTTCAAATGCTAACCTTCACCGCGCTGGGTACTAGTGCCAGCGCCGAAGCTCCCGCTGCATTCAGCACACGGTTGCCCGGCGGGTTCCTCTGGTTCTGGTTCTGCTGTGTGGCTGCTGCTGTGCTGCCCCCTCTGGGCTTGGGGCGCCGGCCCCCTCTGGCCACCTCGAGCTCCACCTCCTCCAGTAGGTGCGCTCTGAGTCCCCTTCGCGGGCGGTACGCTCGGCTCTCTGGATTAGCAAAGCACTCGAACGACCTGTGGCCTTTCTTTCCACAATGGTGGCAGTCCACCGCTTGCCCGGTGCAGTCAACACCCGGGTGGTCTTTACCACAGCGCTTGCAGTGAAAGTGGCGCTGGGGTGCAGAACCTATTATCATATCACACTCAGATTAATACAAGGATGGTAATGGATAGTATATACACAACTCATTCACAAGGTTAGATCGCTTACCCTTAGGGGGTGCAGATCTAAGAGGCTGGACATCATAGGTAGGCCCGGTCAGCATCGGGACCTTCTCCTTGCCCTTCTGGCTAGCCTGCTCCTTCTTCTTCTCCCTCCAGGAGAACTTTTTCTTCCTGTGATCGTCAAAGTGTCAGGAATAGCAGGTATAAAAGCAGGCACAAGTAAGTAATTTAAATGATTAAATAACTTAAGGCGGTTCTTACTTCCAGCCCTTGCTGCCTCCGCTTCCAGCCACAACCTCTCTTCTCTGGGGCCTTACGCTTCTGCCCTGGTTGTCCTCCCGGCTGTTCACCATCATCTCGGTCCGAGAAGCAGCATCATAACACTCCTGTAATGCATCAATGAGTTCCCCGAACTTGTAATAACCAAACTGAGTTACAAGGTATAAACTGTCAATTAATTTTACCTGGACCGTAGGGTACAAGGTAGCACCCATGGCGGCCTTAATAGCATATCGAGTCCGCCTCTAAATTTTCCACTTTCACAGTATCAGAATAACAACTCCTGGGACAAAGTCCAAGAGCCCAATGAAAGGAGTAGTACTGATCTACTGTCAGACTACCCTGCCTCAGCCTCGAACTCTTCCCGCTTCCTCTGCTTCAAATGAGCAGGATAGTACTTCTCTCTCAGCAATTCCACAAACCTGTCCAACCAAAACCCTCTATAGCGTGTGGTGTGCCTTCACGGACCTCCACCAAGTGCTGGCGGCGTCCCTCAGATGGAAGGCTGCTATACCGACCCGGTGCTCAGCAGGCACATGAATGGCATCGAAGGCCTTCTCGTGCTTAACAATGTATCTCTCCAGGATGGTGGGGTCAGCTACCCGTCATATGTAGGTACTCGCGTGTCAGCAACGCTCTTTAGCCATTTGGCTCTCTGGTGCGGGTACGGGTGGGACTATAGGTGGTGCTCCAATCTGGATGCCTCCACTGGGCTAGCTGAGCAAAGACGGCAGCTACCGTCTCAGCAACGCCCACGGCTGGGGCCTCAGGAGGACCTCCTCCAGGCCCGCCGCCTCTTCCACCACCTCCTCTGCCTCTGCCAGTCGAACGCCTTCCAGAAGACATCTGAAGAATTCAGAATCAAAGTCAGCTCTCGGTATAATACCGTACTTATCTCAACCATAAGTTCACATAGCCCTAAAGGCATAAAACACATTGTCCCCGACAATCTCCTAACTCAAACCATTTACAGTTTCTCCTGGTACTGTGTATGAATAACCTAAGCTCACGGTACTTAAACTACTACTCTTGTAATCAGAGCGGTACTCCGCTCTGATACCACTTTTGTAACACCCCTACTAATTCGGCTCCTAATTATCCTATAAATGTCGCACATAATAATAAATCGCAGCGGTAAATAACAGACTGTCGCTCTAATGGTGTCACTGTTATCACTCGCCCATACGGGTGATAACGAGTTACATGATAATCAACTTGCGAAACGTATTCCCGCAGTGACCACAAGAGATAGATAGTAGTGCTTAAACAATTTAAAACAAATCCAACAACAACCGATTATTACAGACCGTGAGCATCTAACCAAAATACACCTCGGTTTACACACCCGAGTCCAAAACAACATTAGTATCACACCGTACCAAGTCTAACCAACAGTAAACACAAAGTCGCCCCGCGTCGACCCACCAGCTAGTCTCCTGCAATAAAAATGGTTTGTGGTATGGAATCAGCCCCTGCTGAGTATGTTATCACATGCCCCGTCATGCCTCCTCAAACCCCCAATTAATTGGTCGAGAGCATGAGATTCGTTACATGCAATACCGTTTTAATATTTAAACTGTAAACAATTAACAGTAATATCCATACAATAACACAACCATCAACACACATAATATACCACAAGTATAACCAATGAACAACAAGCGAAACAATGAGAATAATAAACAAGTATTAATTCTCGTCCATGGTGTAGAAACCAATATCGTTCGCCACTGTACAAGTCTCAGCTGTATTAATTGTTCAGTTATACCTAGTGACAATGTCTCGTTAAAACGACGTGTCTCTAAATTACCCATATATTATGGCGGGTCACCCACGGCAGTACACTCACAGCGGTAGAGTCTCCGACCAACGAGCCATTCTAGCTCACGGGAAATTTTCTTGATACTTACGGACCCGTACGCGGACATCCTGGTATCGTTTTTGTGATCACAGCGCGCACCAAGAGCCACATCCTCTTGGCTTTACTATCTTTCATTAATTAATTATACCATCGCATCGCATTACCAAATTTTCTAACACAGCAGACTAAGGTCATTAGTCCAATCCGGAGTCTGTAAACTCGGGATCCAGTGTTAGATACGAGAGCGGCGTTTAGAAAGGCCAATGCTCCGTATAAAAGTCTCGGATAATATGTATATCTTATTATCCTAGTGCTACATCGTTTTTCTGACGATCCTTATATTTCATATAAGATAGCACCATAGCCGCTAGTTCGTTTTATATATATAGGTTCATATATACGAACCAATACTGTTAACTCAACAACAGTAAATAATAAGCAGCTATAAATATACAATTCATGCATATTAATTAACACATTCAGACAAACAATCTTATCACAGATCACACAGAAGTCTGAACTGAGGAAGCCCTCAGAGACAATCAGAGACACATAACAACATACCGTTCACCCTGATTGTATTACGGTGGAGTATGAATCAGCAAGATCCTATGCTCCGTGTGTCGTCTCTAACAGTCTAAACAATACATAACGCTACTGATTAGCATCCCGTATAACAACACAACTCTACGGTACCCCGTACCGTCACTAATACCTCCCGGTTAATCCCCCGTTATTAACTGTCAACGTTTGTCGGGTTTTCGGCTTAACTCGAGATTGGAAAAATGTTACATTACATGCGTAGTCTTGTCTCGTATATTAATATACTTATTGTTGAACTTTGTTATCGCATGTAACTTAATGTATATTTGTACATCATATAGTTTGTTTCTACATTGCATGTATAATTCTTTATCATGTATTATACATTTCACCTTAGTATTTATTTTCCTAAGGTTTGTTTTTTCCAAATTTAATGGAGTATAATTCATATGTAAAAGTACTTTGAATTATTTAAATCCTTATTATCCCATGTATACTCTTAACATTAGAATTTCCATATCTAATGTTTATAATTCTTTTCTCTTTATCTATTATCATTTTAATTATGATAATTTATAGTTATTGAACCATATACATTTTCTACACCATAACATATATTTATTTATATACATGTATTATGGAACTATTTATTATATGGTAAGTCTTTAACATATATTCATTCTTTTAATGAATACCTCTTATATTATAAATGTTATAACTTTATAACATTAGAAACCATATTATAAAATTTCATTGTTTCATTGATAATATAACCTTATATTATAATCCTTAAACCTTAATATAATTATAACCTATAGTTTTTAAAGGCTATAATTTTCGAACAGACCCTAGGACTGTTTTAATTAAATTCCCTCCACCAAACTTTGTATATATTCCAAATCTTCCCAATTTATAATACATAGTTTTCTAATTCCATTAAAACTATATATTATACATATATCTTTATAAAACCTTATATATAACTCCAAAAATTACCAAACTATACCAAAAGGTTATAAATATTATTCCTAACCTTATACTTTCTATAAATCTGGTTTTTTACCCACATGTTACCCATTTGTAACAATGTTATAAAATATCATATATTATACTTATTTAATTCATATAAACTCCAAATTTAACCAAATAAACCTCTAAAAATTCCTAATAACTTAAGGACTGTTTTAAATTCTATTTAGTACCCCAAGTTTTCGGAAATCACAATATAGCCCCATCTCTTATAAATCTTTTACAATTTAATACTAGCTTAATATAAGGTAGTATTTTAATTTCTTAAATTCTCCAAACTTGGTCAAAGTCTCCTATATAGTCAACTTTGACTTCTAATACCCAATTGGAACCAAACTTTCGGTAATCACCAATAATACCCCATAGTTTTCTATTTTTACAATTTTGACCCAAAACTTTATAAAATGTTATAATTTTTATTAAATTCATTTAAAAACCCTAAATTCCTCTAAATTAAGCCCACGCTTTATATTTTTCCAGTAATTACGGTTTGGCCCCAAACTTAATTATATAAGCATAAATCTAACTAAATAAGCTTATAAACTTAAATTAAAATGGCCTAATGACATGGCCTTATTACAACCTTGAACTTGCAAAATAAATTACACTTTAAATGTCTCAAAATATAGTATAAACTCACGGCCTCACTTTAGTTTATTTATTTTTCCACATAATGTCATAATTTGACCATTATGTTAATTAAATCACTTAAATGACTAGCTTAATTTATCTTAGTCATTTTTTCCATTTCTAGGTTAATATAACCCATATGTTAAACTCCACTCTCGGCATAATAATTATATATGCTAGGAAATCATAAAATCATAAGCTTTAAGGTGTTTATACCTTGATTCCTCCTTGTATGAGCTCGGAAGCTTAGAGGAAAATTCACCACATCATTTAGACATGTTTAATACACCAAAATAAGATATGGTTATACTCCAAGCTTGAGCTTAACCATAAGGAATAATTAATGTAAGATTTAAGGCAAAAATCACCTTAAAAATGCAAGGGAACTTCAAGAGGATTTCGGCCTGTACAAAGCACACCTAATGGTGTTAAACTCACCATATCAACATAGGAAATAGCTAGACAACAACAAGCTGCTATGGTAATAGGTTTTACCTTGGCAAAATGCCTTAAAGAAGGGTATTTCCTTTGGATCTCGGCCACCCTTGCTCCAAATGGCTAAACAACTGATTGAACATGTAAATATGAAGATTATGAGTGTATAAACTCATAAAAATCAAAGGAAGAAAATCGGATGGAGAGTAGAGAAGCTTAAGGTATGTTTTTACCTTAAAATGCAAATTTGGGAAACCTTGGTCCCTATACTTGCTTCAGCCGAGTTTGGATGTTGTTATAACCTTAAAACACTGAGAATGAGCCATAGGAAGTGATAAGCCATGAGATCTAAGTGTAGGTAATGAAGAGATGGAGAAAAAGAGCTAAAATAAGCCTTAAAACATTACCTTAGGAGCTTAAGAGTTAGATCTTCTTCCATGCTCAAGAAAAAAGCTTGAGAGAGTTTGGAAGGGCTGCTGGATCGGCTGGAATGGGACAAGAGGCAAGGGAATGATTGAAATGAGGTTAAATGATTGAAAAAGCAACTTTTACTATTGTAATTTGGTATTAGGTGGTAATTAGCAATCAATGATGTGTGAGCTGTCTTACCACCTCCTTGCCAGCCAACAGCCATATGGTTAGAAGGGTCAATTAATTGACCATTGACCAAACTTGGTCAATTTGTTCAAAAATTCACTATTTGGGTTACTATTCATACCTAAATGGCATATTTTGATTTTTATTTTCAAACTTTGATTTAGACTTTATAAAATAGTCTATCATGTCAAATTAATGATTTAATGATAAATCCAGTCTTTAAAATGACAAAAAGTCATTAACTTAGAGCTCATACACAAAAACGTGCTTTAAGGTGTTTTAGTGCACATTTTTGTGTCACAGGGTGTTTCTGAGCTTAGTTTTCTTTGGGAATAGTTTTGTTGTGTTCCTTACTTCATTATAATACTTAGGAATCCACTTTGGATCCTATTTGAGGTCATAAAATCTTTATGGTGTCTTAAAGCACATTTTTGGCTTTACCGATCTTAAAGCATGTTTTGCCTTGTTGAGATCTTTAGATTGTTTCCCCAATGGTATTTAGATGTTTATTAACCATCTTAGATCATTAATAGATCATTTAATTAAGTTTTAAAGGTTAGGGGTATTTCAAAATATTCGTAAGATTTGAAACAAGCCAGTCTTGCAAATTATAGTTCGCCCATTGATGAACAATCAGATTGTTTCTTAATAAATGGTTCCAAACTCTCAGACTCACCGGACAACCCTTAAGCACATGAGCAGTATCTTCCCCACCTCCACAAGCATCACAGGAATCACTACTAATAAGACCACGATGAAATAAAAGAGATTTCGTCTTAAGCCCATTATGGGCTATCATCCAAAGGCAAAGTTTGATTTTTTTCAGGGACATTGATATTCCAGATTTTCCTCCACAAAGAGTTACTATCCCCCTTCTCCCTAATAATCTCATAAGCTGAAGCTACAGTAAGATCACCTGATTTAGAACAGTTCCAAGAAATAGAATCTTCTAGCTCAGGGTCAAGAATAGCTTTGCTTGGCAGGAGATTCAGAATATTAGGAGGAAGTTTATCAGCAAATACCTCCCACTTCCAGCCCCTATTAGCTTCCCACATATCAGAAACAGTGGATTCCATATCAATGGGCGAAGAAGAAGTAACATAATTACAGAGAGGAAGGTCAGCTAGCCATTTGTCTTTCCAAAACTTGATACTCTTCCCATTCCCAAGTCTCCACTTGGCCCCTTTCTCAATAATTTCCTTAGAGGATGTTATATTCCTCCAAGTGCAAGAAACACTTCTAGAAACAGGATTCCTATATTTATTCAATAACACACTGGCCCAAAACTCACCCTGATTATTAATGAGTCTCCAACTTAGACGAGCAAGACAAGCCTTGTTCATTAAATGGGACTCTCTAATACCAAGGCCTCATTCGTTCTTAGGCCTACATATTTTCTCCCAAGAAATGATATGGATTTTTCGCTCATTGTCTTTATGACCCCATAAGAAGGCCCTACTGATTTTGTCTAGCCTAAGGCAGATTGAGTTAGGGATTCTTTGACACATCATGTTAAAATAAGGAATAGAGTTAAGAGCGGATTTGACCAGAACCAGCCTCCCAGCGAAGGAAAGGGTTCTAGCCTTCCATCCTGATGCTCTTCTTTGAACTTTATCAACCAGATCTTCAAATTGACTACAACGGTTTCTACCATGACTTAGGTTAAGACCTAAATATTTGCCCAAATTGTCCGCAAGAGGGATACCAATATGTTTACTAATCTCAATTCTCCTAGCCACATTTACATTCTTAGAAAACAGAATAGTAGACTTATGCAGATTCACTCTTTCTCCAGACATCTGACAGAAATCATTCAAAACCCCTATCATGGTAGCCACATTGCTCATAGAAGCACTCCCCACTAAAATTAGATCATCCGCGAAAAACAGATGGGAGATGGCAGGGCCTCTCTTGCATACTTTAATGGGGCACCACTCTTTTCCAATGACAGCTTGGTCAATTAAATGGGATAGTCTTTCCATGCAAAGAACAAACAGATATGGGGATAAAGGATCCCCTTGTCTAAGCCCTTTAGAAGGCTTAAACGTATCAGATTGGGACCCCTCCCAAAGCACCTTCATGCTAACAGATTCTACACATGACATGATCAAATCAATAAAACTAGATGGGAGGTTTAAACAAGAGAGGGTGTTCCTGATGAACCCCCAAGAAAGATTATCATAAGCCTTCTCTAGATCCATTTTCAAAATGGCCCACCCCTCTTTACATTTAGTTTTCTTCATGGCAAAAACAATTTCTTGCATGATAACCTGGTTGTCCTGGATATGCCTGCCAGGAACAAAGCTACACTGAACAGGGGAGACAACATCAGGGAGAAAAGGCTTAATTCTGTTAACAATCAATTTAGAAATAACTTTATAGGAAACATTGCAGAGAGCAATTGGCCTAAAATGTTTCATGTTCTCCGGAGAATTAGTCTTAGGTATGAGACAGAGGAGGGTGGAGTTGATATCCTCCGGAATACTGCTGCTAGAAAAAACTTTCTGAACTAGATCGAACAACTTGTTTTTGACAAGGTCCCAATGATTCTTGTAAAACCAAACCTGAAAGCCATCAGGCCCAGGGGCCTTAAAACTACCCATATACTTGATAACCTCTCGAACTTCATCTAAGGAGGGGCAGGAGGCACACAACTCCTTGTGAGCAGAACTAATCAGGGGAAAATCATGACCAAGCGGAATATGGGAAACCTGAATCTGGGCCTTAAACAAATTCCTATAGAAATCTAAAGCTAATTCCTTCAGGTTTTCCGAACCCTCAATAGTGTTACCTTTGAGATCATCAAGCTTGAGCACCTTGGATTTAGCTCTCTTAATTTTCACTTTTCTGTGGAAATAAGAGGAGTTTTTATCCCCAAATAGAATCCACTTGTCCCTAGCTTTCTGGAACCAAAGAAGCTCCTCTCTGTAGAGAATAGTCTCAAATTCTTTCTGAAGCGTTTGTTCTAGATTCCTAAGGAAAACAGATTGGTGCTTCTCAAGACTTTTTTGGATTCCAGCTAACCTGGCAAGAATTCTTTTCTTCATATGGAAGATGTTGCCAAAGTGATCTCTATTCCACTACATCAGGGCCGCACTCAGGGAAGACAGATTCTGAGAAAGGTCTAAGGACTGATTCCAAGAGTCACTAATTACTTGGCTATAATTATCGTGGGTGGTCCAAGCCACTTGGAAACGAAAAGGCTTACTTAGGGAATTGACATTGGACACTCTATTAAAAGAAGACAGAATGGGGCTATGATCAGAGGAGGTCCTAGGGAGAATTTCCACCCAACTTTGAGCATATCTGTCAAACCAATTGTGGGACACAAGTGTCCTGTCTAACTTGACAAAAATAGACCTATTAGTCCAGGTATAGATACTGCCCTTAGAGGGAAGATCTATGAAGCTGTTGGAATGCACCCAATCAATGAAGGCAAGACTACCCCTATTGATATTTTTTGAGCCCCCTTTCTTATCCCTAAGAGAAAGAATAGAGTTGAAATCACCTGTTAGAAACCATAACTCATCCGGACTAACATTAAGATTATTAAGATCATCCCAAAGAGATATTCTGCTATTATCAGCAGGGTTAGCATAGATGAAAGTAGCAAGAACAGAGGTACTACCAAATTTAATGTGTGTATGAATGAACTGATTACTACTACATATGACACTAAGATCAACAAGGTTCAACCAGAAGAGCCACAAACCACCACTGAAACCAGAGGCATTCACAATAAAATTATTAGGGAAACCAAATTTTATTAATAATATGTTGACCTCTAACTCCACTAATCCGGGGTTCACACAGAAAGAGAATATTAGGCTTCAGCCTAAATAACAAGTCCTTAACTGAAGGCAAAAAGGATGTTTTACCAGCACCTCTTACATTCCAGACAAGCACTTTAAAATTGATATTCATAAAATAATCAACAAAGCAGTTAAGGATCAAGATCTACTTCATTAGGCTTGACAGGATCAGCACAATATGAGCTAGGAATTACACCAGAATTACCAACAAAATTGTTACAATCAGATAAAGAGTGGGAATTAAGGGAGTTAGCTGACCTCAAACCAAACACAGACTAACTTTCCTCTACTCACCTCCAGCGACTACGAAGGCGAAAGGATTCACCTGAGAGAGGTCTGAGCGAGGGTTCACCTGAGAGTGATATGGTTCGCCCTGCCCACCTTAATCAACCTCGCCGCCTGTAAGTGATACTGGGCCCAAATTTTCACTCGCCCGACCCGCCGCCATTCCGTCAGTTTGTCTCTCCGCTGTCCCCAGGGAGCCTTTCACCGGTGTTTGGGGTATCTAAGCTGGTTTGCACAGTGATATTTCTTGCAGTCAGTCCGTAGAGAACTGTAGCTCTGTCAATCTATAAGTGATATGGTTCGCCCTACCCCACCTTAATCAACCTCGTCGCCTGTAAGTGATACTGGCCCCAAAATTTCATTCGCCCGACCCGCCGTCATTCCGTCAGTTTGTCGCTGCGCTGTCCCCAGGGAGGCTTTTCACCGGTGTTTGGGGTATCTAAGCGGGTTGGCACAGTGATATCTTTTTTCAGTTGCAGTCCCTAGAGAACTGTAGCTCCGTCAATCTATATCATTTCACTTGGGGGTAGACTTCCCATTCTAATCTTTCAATGCTATTAATTTGTGCCTGTTTTTTCACCCATGTCCTCCTACCGTGACCTTCATGGAGCTTTCTTATCATGTCTGTAATTCGTACAAGTTTAACGTTGCCATTCGTACTCTTAATTTAAGGTTAGCAGTTGAAAATAGTAAGGTGAACTTATTCTTATATATCTCTCATCAGGACAATTAACCGGATAGAAGGGATACGGTGGTCGGTGGTCATACAGTCGAAGTTGTATAGCAATCTGCTAAAAGAATTACATTTGTTTAGTGTGCATCCTATTCATGTGACTTGAATTTAATAATCGGACTTCTCCTTTCATAGTAATTGGTTTTAACATTGACTAACATGCAACATCTAGATGTTTGTAGGTGAAGTTTTAAGGTGCTTAGATGATCTCACCATATTAAGGATGGAGTTAAAACAATAAGAAGGTATCTGTCAGTAAAAAATGCTGATGGGGTGATTTATTTGTCATGACGTGATTAACTTGGTGGGTTGACCTTCTTGCTTTACAAGAGGTAGAATAGTTTGAACCCCAGTATTAGTCAAGTAGCCGTAATCAATATAATGAGCTATACTTTCTACCTTTAGGTGGAGCGTTACCTTGGTCTAGGGAAAGCTGCAAAAGAAGTTAATATGTGTTTAAGATATTAAAGATAGCAAAAGAAGTTCCTGATTGTAAATTAGGAATTTTGTGTATGGTTTCCTTCTGTCATGGGTAATGCTAAATTCTTCGAACTCTGTAGGGTACGCTGGGAGTCTATCGTTCCCTGATGATCTGAAGCAATTTAAGATATTAATGTCATCGTCCTCAAGAAGATTTTCCAGACATTGATATATCTCTTGTTTCCATGGCTGACAATGTCCTGCCATCAATTGGCCGCATAAAGCTTACTGATCTTATCGCAACCGAAGGCCTTCCGTCAGATATTTTTAAGCTCTCAGTTACAACTTTGTGTCAATCCTTCACCCATTATTCCGCTGCAATCATACAGTTCTCCTCCGGGGAGGCTGCACTTTTACAAGCTTGTTTGGAATCTGCTCACCTCTATTTCCATCAAAAGCCACCTTATCCTGTTCCTGAGATGATCCATACAAATGAATCGAGAGAATGGTGCAAAACCTCTGGTTACTATGCAGATCCACATCTATGGCAAGAAACTTATGATTTCAGACCTGGGCTTACTCCCGTGGGACATGAAAATGGGGTAGAAATCCCACCTGCTGGGTTGTCAGAGATCTTTTCAATTCTTGGAAAAGCTGCCAGGACTGTGTTAGATTCTATTAGCTACAATCTTAACCTCCGTAGCTCACCATTTACAGAGATCCTTGACAATGTTCCATTGAGAAGTCGAGAGATATCTTCTTCAGTGCTATCTGTGTCCTCTCATGGCAGGCCGTCATTTCATGGGGCACAGCAACATAATATGGGTAGCCAGGAAAATGGGAATTTATTATTTTCTGAGCAAGACCAGCACCTGACAGAAAAAGGCTTATTAACCATTGTCAAGTCAGATAAGGCTGGATTGCAAGTTAGAGATTTTCAAGGCCAATGGATTGTTATAGATGATGATCTTGGGCCTCAAGAAGCGGTTGTTTTCCCTGGTTTGGCATTGTATCATGAAACTGCTGGTTATATTGGCCCCACTGTTCACAGATTTGAGATGAACGAAAATCAGGGTAGTATTCACTGGAGATGCTCTCTTGCTTTCAAGCTCATGCCCAAATCGATGACCACTCTTCAATGCAATGAAATGAGAGCTGCTGGTTATGGAGTCGAGGCTCAATTCCAGCTCCCTGTTCCAGTTGATGACTTCATGCAGCGATCACATCCTGTTGATCAACTCTTTCATCGACAAGCTTTTCCAGCTTATAACTTCCCAGCAATTCAGGATGGTAGCCCCCTATATATGACTCAAGTGCCTCCTATCAGATGGTTCCAACCTTTGTTTTCTAGTTACCCTAATTGTGTTGCTTTCTCTATCTTTACATATTTTCATTTGTCTTCACTATTTACTTTACACGTGAAAGCTTTCTTAAGTAATCATAATGCAATATGTCGTTTATTCTTTACTCTAATTGTGAAACTTGCCATGCTCGCTGTTTTCTTGGCTGCAACCCTTATTGCTCCATTTACGCCTTCCATATGATTGAATTTTCTAATAATCTTGTGATGACCGATAGTCTGTATGGATTAAGATGTGTGTGATTATGTTGAGCAATGCAGTACAATGTCGTATATGTTTTTTTCCCTTTCTTCTATGTATCTGCCAAGAAAAGTAAGCCGAGGTTTTTTAAGGTAAATAAAAGAAAAAAGAAAGAAGGTGTTTGAGGGCTCAATGTGATAGTTTTAGTCAAGTATTCATTTGGTCCGATCACTTGTCTGTCAAATTTTGTTAGTGTTTTATAAGTTGTCTTCTTGAGTTATTGGTTTGTTTACTGCAGCCTTTTTTAGTAGTACTTCTTTATACCCTGTTACCGAAAATTGGTTGGTGGAATGATGTTTACAGGATGTATGAAACCCATAATTAGGAGGAAAAAGGCCAATCTAAATGCAAACCATTGCCCCCCTCAAAGAGATTGCGCCTTGAGGCCCAAAGAGTTCTCAAGGAGAGGGTTCAGGATATAGCAGACAAGAAAGGAATCAAGTTGAGATTTTGCAACTTGAAAGAATGTGAGAACCATATCAACTCACTTGACAGCCCTTGTGCTAATATAAGAATTGAGATCGGATGGCCACCAGGGGTGCCATTTGTGCATCCTCATGATTTACCTAACAAAGCTAAGATAGGATTTCTTGAAGCATATGAACCTGGTTGGAGTATCACACATGATATGGAGTTGAGCCTCATCGATCCAGGACAACCAAGTCATCAAACAGCTCACTGTAACTATCTACCTTATTTCTCACTTGTAGCTTTCACATCCAATATTATAAAGTTGTTTATTTTTCTAGCTGATACTTTCTTTTGCACTTGGATTGAAGAAAGTGGCCTTCAACAGGTTTTTGAAAAAGTGCCAGGGCATTATTTGGTACATGCTACCTTTACATGGCTAATGTTAGATCTATACAATTGTTGATTTGGTGAAGAGAACAGGACTGTTAGGCCTGTGTAAAGTTAACTGATCATTATCTTATGCTACCTTTTTTTTTTGGTTAATGTATGTTTAGCTCTGTGGATAAAGTAGTCAAATTTTGGCAGTATTGTTGCATCTAGGATCTTACTACTAATATGTGTCATTGTAGAGCAGAAGCTCTGTGATTATGAGATACTACTGGATATTGTCTTAACACAAGCGAGTTTGTCTTCTTACTTATATCCGCCTTCTTTTAGCTGTTGAAAATCTACATATTACTGCAGTAGCATCCGATGTTGGTAAATTTTTCTGGTTTGTGTAAATTCTTGTTCTACATTTTATTTATGGAGACATTCTTGCCTAATGTGTTGAAGTGGATTAGACAGGGGATGTATTTCATAAAGAAGACAGGCATTGTAGGAGTTTGAAGAGCAGATTGATAAGATTTCTGCTAAAGTAGGGTATAGTCTAGTATGATCGAATATACATAACTAATCAGAAAGTTTGAACTTAAAAAGTGTCAGGAAGTTTGGTAAATTTTTCTGGTTTGTGTAAATTCTTGTTCTACATTTTATTTATGGAGACATTCTTGCCTAATGTGGATTAGACAGGGGATGTATTTCATAAAGAAGACAGGCATTGTAGGAGTTTGAAGAGCAGATTGATAAGATTTCTGCTAAAGTAGGGTATAGTCTAGTATGATCGAATATACATAACTAATCAGAAAGTTTGAACTTAAAAAGTGTCAGGAAGTTTGAGTATTTCCCCTTTCAAGGTTCCATAGAACATTGTTTTTTGATGCGTAGCAGTTGCATTTTAAGTATTATACAGCTATATTAGGTTGCTATACCTCTATAAAAATTAATGGCTTCTGTATACCTCATAAATGACCAACCAAAAGCTTGTTTAGTACTAACTGTATGTCATTAGCTGGTGGCTGTTCGGCTGAGGCAACGTAAGTGAGTATCTCTCATGAGCTGTTTCTGAAACACCACTAAATCTTATTGTTTGTGGGAAGAATTCTGACCACTTTTTTGTTACCATAATCAAGAAACGTAGTGTGATTAGCTCTTCATTCGGATGCATAGCTCACTGCAGCCTTTTAACATTTAAGAAACACATCTTTGAACTGCCAGATCACTAGAGCTTTTGGTTGTAAAAGCTTGCAACATTCTGAGTTACCAATTGTATAGTAGATAAGAGCTTGGTTATATATCCTATCTTCCGACTAGTGAATTTCACTCTGTTCTTGTATTTGACAGGACTCTTCATATTGAAAGTACAATCTAAGGCGCTTTTTTAATCAGCTTGAAACGATCCATTCAACGGTACTGTTGACGGCAGTGGACAAACCTTACAATTTTTACCTGTCTTAAGCTGGCTTATTCAAACTCTATATGTTTCAAGGTGCCATGCATATCCAAGATGATAGGAGTATGCTAATCAGACATTTAGTGACCCCAAGGTCTTCAGGGTTTGAATTCTACTTTCTCAAGTGAGCTCTGTAGATTTAGAAGTGGGGAGAATCTAAAATCTGAAATGCATCCAGTGGTCGATTGAGAGAAGAGCCCACCCATGCTGTAGCTGTGAAGCCTAGTAACTTCGTGGTGTTTAACTACCTCTGTAGGTGATCATACATACCCATTCAACGTTGACCCCGGACGGCAAGCTTATGGTTGCAGATTTTACTAGATTCCCGTCGGGTAAATTTGTACAGATTGATTGTATATCCTCTACTGTATCGTAAGTTGCATATTTTCTTCATTGTTCAGTCCCTAGACGCTTTTCTAGTCATCAGTTGCATTACTACTGGATGATGTGATATCCATCCCTTCAGTATTGGAGTGTTCTTTTGTACTATTGTGTAACTGTACATATGATAGACACCTGGGCATGTGGGGGAGTTTGAGATTCCCTGACATGAAAGCTTGAATCAAATGCCTACATCGTAGAGTGATCTCTTGCTTATATATATGATCAATCTCTGATACTCAAGCATTGATGTTTATCACTAAAACTTTGACCGAAGAAATAGCATGCGTTTTTGCATGTGCAAAAATTGCTCTGGTTATGTAGTTGAACTAAAATATGAAAAATAAACAAGACAATCTTTCTGGGATGTCCTGGTTCGAATTCTCATCCCTAATGTGAAAAAATGTGACAGGTAGAGCGAGGCTCCCTTGATAATGTGAGGGACTAGTCATGAGCTGTGAACGCCTTGTATTTGAATGCAATAATCAGTTGGGTGCAACGATTTAAATGAGTTATTACAATTTTCGCCCCATCCATCGACCATGAAAAGCTTGTTAGCCACAGGCTCATTATCCATTTCCTTCAGCCAAATGAGAGCCCCAAAAAGTAGAGCTCAGAAACGACAGAAAATAAGAAAACTATCCATCTCAGAATGATAAAAGAGATATATTTTAAATCCTAATCGATAACTTCCAGTTCCACAAATAGTCACCGTCAGCCGTTCATCCCCGCCCGAGAAGTCTTCAGACCATTAGATACTTGCTTTGCTATATATGTTATAGCAGAAAAGTGCTTTCTGGACTTCAGCAGTACTGTGCCATTCCAGAAACGGTTGCAATGGCAAAGCCTGTTTCCATTGAAGTATGGAACCCAAGTGGGAAATACAGAGTAGTTAGCACAAAATCCATGCCGGGTAGCCGTTGGATCAACCTCCTAGTTCAGCAAGATTGCAGGCTTGAGGTCAATTTATACTCCTTTCTGCTTTTATGGGTTTGAAACTTTTTATAAATCAATTCCCTCTTACGATCTCTCAAAATTTCTGTCCTTAATTTCAGATATGCACAGAGAAAAAAACAATCTTGTCAGTGGATGATATCCTCGCGTTGATTGGTGACAGATGCGATGGGGTAATCGGGCAGGTAAAATGCACATGATCTCGAATATTTTCCATTGAATTCGTATTGATTGGTGTTGATGATTCAAGATTGTGGGTTTTGTAAACGTGATGATTCTTCAGTTGACGGAAGATTGGGGTGAGACTTTGTTCTCAGCACTGAGAAGAGCTGGCGGCAAAGCATTTAGCAATATGGCTGTTGGGTATAACAATGTTGATGTTGATGCTGCAACCAAACACGGCATTGCCGTTGGAAACACTCCCGTAAGTTTTTTCCCCCATTCTAGTTTTCTTTGTAAGCTGAGTACTTAAAGTTCTATGCTCGTTCCTAGTGTGTTGTTACTTGTTATATGAAATTGAAAATTGTTGGTTTTGTAAGAAAATATTGTAAACGGATTATTATTTATTAGATTGGATAGCTGTAATTTGTGATTTATATATTGGTTGGTCTAGGGTGTGCTCACGGAGACTACCGCCGAGTTAGCAGCTTCTCTATCTCTGGCAGCTGCTAGAAGAGTGGTGGAAGCGGATGAGTTCATGAGAGCTGGATTATATGATGGTTGGCTTCCTCACTTGTAAGACCTTTTTTCTTTGGAATTTGGTCATGCTCTTGCACTTTTTGTTACGCTTCCTTGAAAACGCGAACACTTTGGAACAGGTTTGTGGGTAACTTGCTCAAAGGACAAACTGTTGGTGTGATTGGAGCTGGGCGTATAGGATCGGCCTATGCAAGAATGATGGTAATTCATTTAGATCAAAACCTCCTACTATGCCTTGTATGTTTATATTTTAACGCATTTATTAGCAGGTCTCATCAACCTTCTCTCAGTCACTTGCTCTTCAATTAATGCTTTCCTGTAAACTTATTGGGTATAATTGAAGGTCAAAATACATTTTGATCGTACTTTGCCTTACAACAGCGTCTATTTATCCTCCTATACAGGTTGAAGGGTTCAAAATGAATCTGATCTACTTCGATTTATACCAATCTACAAGGCTAGAGAAGTTTGTTACTGGTTTGTACCCCTCAAATGATCTCCAATCTACAAAACATGCTCAAAATCACTTCCAAATAAACTCCTTAAGCATTTTTGGACCTTTGCAGCTTATGGGGAATTCCTCAAGGCCAATGGAGAGCAGCCTGTGACTTGGAAAAGAGCTTCGTCCATGGATGAAGTTCTTCAGCAAGCTGACTTGGTAAGAAAGTGGTTAGTAAAAGAAATTGTTGGGTGTAAATCTCAATCTTGACTCCCTCTATCCACTAATCCATGATAAGTTACATAAGTATATTGTTTATGGCTGAAATATGTTCCAGATAAGTCTTCATCCTGTGTTAGACAAAACAACATACCATCTGGTCAACAAAGAGAGGCTATCCAAGATGAAGAAGGTAGGTTACATGTTGGATGCTTGCTTTTTTACTCAGTAACTTTTGTCTTTGAAAGTTAATTCGTAAAGACCCATTGGGTAAATGCTCTTTTCATTGATTGATTATATTAGGAAGCAATCCTGATCAACTGTAGCAGAGGTCCTGTGATTGATGAAGCAGCTCTGGTTGAGCATCTAAGAGCTAACCCAATGTTCAGAGTTGGTCTGGATGTTTTTGAGGTTATCAATTTCTTTCTCATTCTTCTTATTGTATTGTATAAATGTACATGCTCATCATTATATAAAAAGTTTACCTACTATTAATTTGGGTTTTATGTATAGGATGAACCGAACATGAAACCGGGTCTGGCTGATATGAAAAATGCAATAATTGTTCCTCATATAGCTTCTGCTTCCAAGGTAAAAATGCCCACCCGTCTTGACTTTGCCTAACCTCACATTTTTAGCCACTGATTAAGGACACTTCCAAAACTTCAAACACTAATATATTTTGTGGGTTTTTAGTGAATCGAATAATCCAGTATGTTTTGTGTTTGGTTTATAGTGGACTCGAGAAGGAATGGCTACACTGGCTGCTCTGAACGTCCTGGTAATTTAACTAATTTTAATAACTTGGTTTGACATTTATATTATCTGAAAAAGCTTGCTGTCATCAGGAACATTGGATGATGCTACTATAAGAATGCATGAATCTGTTGGCCTTCAATGAATTTTTCTTGTGGAGTAGGGACCTGAATCATTATAATAACTTTTCTTATGGAGTATGGACCTGAAACCAGTATTTTTTAAAATCACATAACCAAAGCTTTGGTTGCTTCATTTTCCCCCTCATAATCAGGGTCAAATCAAAGGATACCCATTATGGTCCAATCCCAATATGGTCGACCCATTTTTGATTGAGAACACCTCTCCTCCAGCTGCTTGTCCAAGCATCGTCAACGCTAAAGCACTAGGTTAGTAGTCAAGCTTCCTCCCTATATTTTGGTTTATCAATTATAATGGCAAGCTAGTCTCAGAATTAATGATGGCATGCGTAAACACTTCATTTTTTGATTTTACAGGTTTACCAGTTGCGAAGCTTTAGAATCTGCTGGGTAGAAGTTTGATACCACCCAATATTTCTGCCTCCTATCTCCTATGTATATTTTGGTAAATTTGTGATTAGAGTTTCTCGGATTGAAATATAGAATTATATGCCAGTGAGAAATAGACATATAAAAAACACAAAAAATGTGAGACCACTACTGTTCTTGGGGCTATTTATATTTGCAAACATCTCTTACTTCCTGTACATATCTCCATTTTCAATGCATCAAAATTTATACTCCTCGAGTCGTATATTAAGATTTACAAGAAAAATTCTACTTACATGGACTATTAAGTGGCTGAGAAGGATTTTTAAAAACAAAACGCCACCTAAGATTTGTATATATGAACTTTCATTTTCATATGCACAATTTAATTTTGAATGGTGTATCGATCACATGTTTTACCAACATGATTATAAAAATTATTTCAAATAATTAATGAATTTGTTTTTTTGAAAAGTGTAGTATTTTTTTTTCATGCATATATTTTTTCTTACAGTAGAAATGTTTCATGTATATCGTGTGTTTTTGTTTTACAAATTTTAATTTTGCATATCCGGAAAAAGATTATCTGTCAAGTAAAATTGTGCAGGGGAAGTTGCATGTGTAATTGTTGACGGAGTAGTATAATACAGTAGTGTGTGTCTGACATACAGAAACTTGTTATAGTGTGGACTATGGATGGAATACACGTAATAAAGTTTTGGGTATAGTTTATATTAGAGGATAATAATAATGTTTAAGTATAAAAGTTGATAAGATTAACGAATATATTTTATTCATTGTAAAATTTTAACTCACATATATAAATATGAAGTTGTTGAATAAATTTAAAATCTAAAACTAAAAGGTGATGGATATGAACTTTACAAGCACTGGAGAACATTAGTAAATTAAACTGATGCAAACAAAATATTTTTTTTTTTGCTATATTTGAACAAAAACATATAATAGCATCAATATGCAAAGTATGACATTTTGTATACCAGCACATTGTATTGTAATCTGAAAAAAATGTACAATAAATATTCAACGTTCAAAATTTGATGAAAATATCAGTATGAGTGATGGATTTATCTTTAGTAAGGACATATTTATTGAAAATCATGGATATGTTACTTACAATGAAACATTTATCAACTATCATAAATATATTTTAACTAACCGTTACAAATATGTTTATCAACTATCATGTATAAACTTTGTACTAATTATGAAAATATCTATAAATAATTATGTGCAAATTTTATACGATTGGTATAAATATCTATGTGGTTAATGATGCATCGTTAGCTACTGATGAACATGTTTATATAAGGTCATGGATACAGTTTTGAATGTTCAATGTAAACATTAATAAACTATATGGATATAATATAACTCAATGATGGAAACATTTATCAACTATATAGCGTGTATACATTTAAAAATTGATGAAAGTATCTTTAAACAATCATGTATTCAATTTAAACCACTGATACTGATACTGATAGGTACATAAACTCAGTGGAGGAAATATTTATAAATAATCCACTTATCTGTCACGTATCCTTAATCTTTACTAGTGAAGTAAAAAAAGTCACACAACTATGCTTTAGTATCTCCTACTTTATTACTCTTTTTATGATGATTATCTTTTTCTTTAGTTATTTGTATTTTATCTAAGTATATTACTTTATTTAAGTCATTAATTAATTATAACACAAGTCTTTAATCTAAGTTAAGATTTTCAAGTTATATATTTTTAAAAAAGAATCATAAGTAAATTTTAATTTAGAAAAAATATAAATATTTATGAAGTATTTTAATATTAATTTTAACTTCTTTTAATTTTATTTTAATTGATATATATAAATTGGTGTATACCCAAAAATTGTATACATATAAACAACAATAAATATTATTAGATCAAGAAAATATTATTTAATATTTAATACTCATTTTAAAAGAAATTATTCATTATTGAGACTAAATAATTATTTACTAAGACATTGTATATAAAGAATATTATAATATAAAAAATTTCATTGGGACGTGTCCTAAGCGAGGAAAAAATATCCGATAAATTGTCAATCACCATATATGTGCAAGGAGAGCTAATGTAGAAAAGGAAAAAAAAATACACATATAAATTGAGGGTTGAGAGGGTTGTGTTCGCCTAATAAAAAATGCACTACATATGCAACATATATTGTGGCATATGCTATTTAGTACTATCATTTATTTGTTTTACTGTTCGGTTAAAGATTCTAAATGTTAGCATAAATATTAATATAAATATCCGCAGCAAATGTCACTTTTTCGTTTCCACGCTTTCACTACCGTTTCTTTTCTCCCTTCATAATGCAATTACTGTGACTATTGATTAAAAAAAAGCTACTTATGACATTTTTTACAAGTTACTTTATTTGTTACAAATTACACAATGCTTCAAATAATTTATGAAAAATAGTACTACTTCTTTAGCCAAATTTGAAAAAAAAACACATTAATAATACTAATTTACAATATATTATTTTTAATACCACATAGATTAATAAAATTAAAAAAACCAATATATATACACACTTGTTTATATATGAATTACAATATTAAAAATATAGAAATATGAATAATATATATATATATATATAATAAATTTTTAACATACAAAGTTACAAAAATATTATACATTATTAAAAGTTACAATTTCACTAAATAAATTCACACAATATTATCAGCAAATTTGAAACGCTTGTTCTCTTTTTTTACGCTTTTATATTTATAAATTATAAAATTAAGAAAATAACAATATATTTTTAGAAGTTACAATTTTTACTTAAATAATAAAAGTTTAAACTTTATTGGTTATATAATTTTTTTTTGCTTTGATTTTTTATTGTAAATTAAATACTCATAGTAATATATTGTTTGTGAAGTTTTCTATTTATTTTTACTAACAAAATAAAGTTATGTAGTGTAATATAATAAATTGCAATTGTAATACAGAAACGACAAACACACTATATATAACTAACTGAACCAAATATGTTGTATATACCACACTGCCAAACAACGGTTTCAAACAGCTACAAATATGCCAGCGCAAACCTACCAGCAAATATGCTGCAAATATGCCAGCTTAAACCTGCTACCAAATATGCTACAAATATGCTGCCAAAACAGCCATGTCGTTTACCGAATAAAGCCTAGAACCCCGAGGTTTCTATAAAGGCATAGGTTTTTCCTTTACATAGAGGCTCAACTCTGATTGGATGATACATTTAGCCTGACCGGAGCATGATTTAGGTAATTCAGTTGCATATATAATACATGAACTTATTATATTGTCATGATTATAAACCGTCACATATAATACTATATTTTCTCTAACTATCAACTTGATATGATATTTTTTTTATTTATAAAAACAATATTTTTGTTATTTAAAATTTTGAAATTTATTAATTAAATCAGTTTGTGTTATATTAAATTAAAAAAATTCTATCATATAATGACTAACATTTATACGTATATGTACGACAACAATCCCTTATTTATTAATTTAAGTTTTAATATATAAAAATATTATCAAACATTAATAAATATATGTCATCCATACAAAAACTATATGTCATAGGTATACATAATATTGACCACGATTGTAAGGTCGTCACTGACTTAACAGTGTTTAGGGTTTACGGTTTAGGGTGGTTAGACCCTAAACCCTGCACTACAAACCTTAAAAATGTCTTTGATGTTTTTTGATTTCCAATGGTGGTTTTTAGGGTGTGTGGTGTAGGGTAATCTTTTTTTGAAGTGGTTTTATAATTTATAATGTAACCACTAACTTGGTATGTTTTTAGGGTTTGTGGTTTAGGGTCGTTAGACCCTAAATCCTGCACTACAAACCCTAAAAGTGCCTTCGGTATTTTTAGCTTTCATAGGGTGGTTTTTAGAGTGTGTGGTGTAGGGTAATCTTTTTTGAAGTCGTTTTATACTTTATAATGTTGCCACTGACTTGGCAGGTTTTTAGGGTTTGTGGTTTAGGGTTTAGGTTTGTTAGACCCTAAACCCTACAATACAAACCTAAAAACGTCGAAAACATTTTGAAGGCGGCGAACCCTTCGACATCTTGGTCATCATTTGTTTTCGAGCCTTTTGAGCTTGGTAAGTTATCCAACTTCGGATTTATACGATCAGGGTTTACCCTAGATTCTAGTGGTTTTGTGTGATAGCCGCCCGTGTTGAGTGTGGTTGCTTATCTTCTGATGCACTTAAGTTGCTTGGTTTCTTTAGCTCCCCGGTTGGTTCATGCGCTGCCCTTGGTACTCCTTCTCTCGCTTCGGTCGTACCATCATCTTCTCTAAGGTACCCACTGGTTTATTTGGTCGATTTGCATTTACGGTTACCTAAGTGAATTTGAACATGGGATGCATGCTCTGTTTTGCAGTTTTGAATTTGGCCTGGACTAGTTCCCGTCACTTGGTTGGATCAGGAACTTTATTGGTTGATTTCCCTGGTTGGAAAATTGGATTATAGTGCCTTAAATTTGCTGGTAGATAGTACCTAAATTCGTTGGATGTATTTGCCTCTGTCGGTTATGGTTCTAAACTAAAATTTATGGTTGAAATTTCTTTCAGTTGGAGCTTGTGTATTGCTTCTTCTCAATTGTGTGGTTCGACTGTGATTACATTGCTTGATGGCTCACTTTGAGCGCTCCGGTTCGAATATGATTTTTCTGGTTGAGAATCAAGTGGTTGGAGATTTTGTATTGCTTCTTCTTGTTTATCTGGTTTGACCGCGACTCAATTGCTTGATTTGGTTCACTTTGACTGTGATGGTCTGATGCTGAATTTTGTGGTTGATGTTGGAACATCTGCATGAGTTCACTTGGCTTTTCTGGTTGGAATTTGAACAAACATCTTGGCATTAGCTGGTTTGATTACCGTCCCTGTTTGGAACTTAAGTTGTTGTCCCTATTTGATTAGATATATTTTAATAAGTCGGTGGATTATTCAGGAACTGAAAATCATGTTAAGATTAGTAAAATTACCCATACAATTGCTGACAAGTGTATGACACCCATCATTTGTGTTAGATAGGAACTCGTACTTATAATGGCCGTCCCACCTTAGGATGTTCCCGAAAGATCTTGGCCCGATTACAAAAAATTTGGTAAGAACAAATACCAAATTAAGGGTATTTATACTATGGTAGTTGTGGTAGTTATTGGTGTAGCAGTTTCATAACTTCGCAAATGGTCGTTGAGTGCCAACACTTGTCTTCTCAACGATGATAAGGGAAAATACACTCTGAGTTGAATTATCCCGAATGATAATAAAAAGCAATGACGGAGACAAAATAACTCTGAGCTTTACATAGACAAAAAAGTCATTTGTGGTGAGTTGACGTCTGGTGACGAGAAGACAGAAACAAACGACATCAACAACACTCTATAGAATTGAAGAGAAGGCGGAACAACGATGGAGCGGTGGCGGGCGACTAACAATTAGATTTGTATTAGTACAATGAAGTTCTTTCTTAATTGTATCAATTCAAAATTTGTAAATATACATTCGTTGTTATAACGTTGTATTATTTACAATAGAAATTTCAAATTTAATAACATTTCAAATTTACACTTTACGCACATATTAAAATTTAAATTGTTCAAGTTTAATTAACCAACCGACATTGGTAATTGACTTATTACACGGTTTCTAAATTAAATTACAATTTCATCGAATCATAGATGGCCACCGAACAACGTAAAAAGACAGCTAAGGGAAAGAAAGGAAAGGAAATAGTTGAGGGTGAAAGCAGTCGAACTAGTGTCATGTGGGATAATGAATGAACTACTTTTCTGATTGCACTTATGGGCAGACACTATGTGCATTCCCTTGGATGAAATGGCGAGGTAATCAACAGAAACATCCGATGGTCCAAGGTTGAGGAGGAGTTCAGCAGAGTTTTTAAAACAGACTACACTTACACCAATTTCGAGTCTAAGAGGGACGGACTAAAGAAGCGGTGGTCGGACTGGAGAAGCCTGAAGGGTAAAGGTACTATAGGCCTTGGGTGGTGTGCTATCAAGCGTACCATTGACACTGATGATGAGTGCTGAGACACCAAGATATCGGTAAATACAAAACATTAATTAACATTGTTAAAAGTTTTTTTCCTTTGAACATGACTAATAGTTTTTTTACAGGAGGATAGCTCGTTCATGCGGTTCCGGACTTAGGGCTTTAGCCCTGAGGAAGAGGATTGCCTTCAGGTAGTGTTTGGTGACGGTGACCCAAAGGAAAAACAGAAGTTCAGCATGTCCACTCCTCTTCCCACATCAGACATCGATGATACTGAAGGAGAACTCGATGGTTATCGGCCTTCCTTCCACCCTGACAGCACCGACGACAACTAGTCCTTCATCAAAACATGGGAACGATCAACTTGGACAATGATTTCGTCCCATGGCACCTTATGAGGATACAGATTCTCCTACACCTACTTCTACCCCTACCGGACCAACTTGCTCGTCTCTCCTGGGAAAAAGATCCTCTGATTATGATGATTCTTATGACTGTAAGAAGAAGAAGAGGCTTAGCAAGAAGGACCGACATGCGATGAAGTTGGACGCCATTGCTGAGGGCATACCAGCTACTCGTGTCGTGCTTGACAAATCAAATCAGTCGCTGGAGATGATGACACAACAAGCTATGGCTAGGCAAGCCGAGTTGTGGAGGAAGAATCAAGCCGTGATAGCTCTATTCAGTTCAGTATACCGGAGGTGAGGAATGATGATGCCTAGCTTACAGATTTTGTAGCTGCCATGGAGATCTAGAGTTGGAGGAACTAGTTAAAGAGCATGCTGGAGCAGGGAGGAAACAAAGCAGCTCTATCATACATCCATTCTATTGTGGGGAGTTACCATTCTTCTAGGTCTTAGTTATTTGTTACTAGTATTTTGTGGACGATGGACTGTGTTTGTCTGTAGAACTATATCAACTTGTATTAGTTGTATTCTCCTATAGACGATGAACTCTGTTTTTCCTAGAACTAGATCTGCTACAGTACTAGTCTTTTTTTTCACAAAATGCGCATCATTTTGGGAACTTGTATTATATACTACTTTATGTAGTTTGGCGCCTACCTCCTGTATGTTGATTGTTATTTTACATTCCTTGATGAACTAGGTTATGCATTATTATTATTTTTTGCTATAGTAAATTATGGAATTCTTTTTTACAATGATCATGCCTGACCAAGACTTCATTGACCGTATACTGATTATCCACAAGAGTTTGATGCGGGCTTCTTTCCACCGCAATTAAAGGGTTTCACCAAGATGCATGGAACACGATTGATGCGGGCACATTACTACTCACATCACACCGACACAACATTCCCCTACCTATTCCTATGAATTCAACGGGGAAATGTGGGTGAATGCACTACTTAAGAGCAACCCAAAAAGAATTCATAACGCGTTAAGGATGGATAAGAATTTGGTCCTCTTTTTGTGCGAGCTAATGGAAGTAAGGTATGGGATGAAGCACACACAACACATCAGCATTCAGGTTGGCATTGCGATGTTCTTGTACATATTAGGACACAAAGCATCGAACAGAGACGCGTGTGAGTGATTCAGCCTGAGTCCAGAGACTGTTAGCCACCACTTTAAGCGAGTATTGGATTTGATGTGGGCGTTCGGTCATGACTACGTAAAGTCTAATCGTCAGGAATGGGCTTTGATTCATCCAAATCTTGTTGGGAACTCTCATTACGACCCGTACTTTAAGGTATCGGATGCCTCGCCTCATGATAGTATGTGCTTTTGACTCAAATTGTAAAAAAGGTGTTATAAGTTCGCGTGTTAATGTGCAAGAGGCCATTGGAGCATTGGATGGTACACACATTAATGTCGTTATTCCAGGACCGCTACAGTTGAAGTACCGTGGTAGGAGCG
Organism: Limonium bicolor; assembly: GCA_023374045.1. Lineage (NCBI taxonomy): Eukaryota > Viridiplantae > Streptophyta > Magnoliopsida > Caryophyllales > Plumbaginaceae > Limonium > Limonium bicolor. Next base: position 118,302,275 of record CM041778.1, read on the forward strand.
GTACCCCAACAATGAACATGCTCGGGGTGTGTGACTTCAACATGTTATTCACATTTGTGCTTATAGGATGTGAGGGATCGATGCATGATGAACGTGTCCTTCACAACACACGATCTGACCTCAACATATGCTTCCCTAAACCACCACCAGGTATGATACTTGTGACTTATCGGACTATCAATAATACGTTTGCGTTAATAAAGAGTAACAAAAAATTATGCTTTGTAGGAAAATACTACTTTGGTGATAAGGGATGACAAATTAGGCGGTACCGTAAGTTCGTGTACAATATGGTGTGACCCAGTGATATGGCAGTCCCAGTCAGCTGCTGACCGAACTGTTTTGCTGACTAGGCTGCCTTTTTACTATATTAATTTTAAATGGTTGTAACTTTTAATATATAAGTCCAAAATGAAAAAAATATATCACTGTTCACCTAAATTCAAGCTCTGCAAAACAAGACCAGTCATGGATATGTTTTGACAACTTTGAGAAAAAACTACTTTTACATGTGTATGATGATAGACTAAAATGATAATATGATTCATTAATTTTTATATTATGATTTATTAAAATCGATATTATCATTCATTAACTAATAAGTGGTGAATTAGATTACAAATTTTGAAACTGATAAAAAATCATTATTGTTTTGTAGTGTATTATTATTGTATTGTAATATATTTTAAACCTTATATGGTGAATCATGTATTTTTCTTACGTACCAAATATTGTTTTGTGTTGTATTATTGTTTAAAATTTTTCTTTCTATATATTACTGATGATACACTAAAATGATGTTATGATTCATTAAATTTGATATTATGATTCATTAAAATTGGTATTATGATTCATTTACTAATAAGTGGTGAATTAGATAACAAACTTTGGAACCGATAAAAAATCATTATTGTTTTTAGAGTATCATTGCTGTATTGCAATATACTTTACCTTATATGGTGAATGATGTATTTTTCTTATGTACCAAATATTGTTTTGTATTTGATTATTGTTTAAATTTTTTATTTTTATATGTTACTGATGATACACTAAATGATGTTATGATTCATTAAATTTGATATTATGATTCATTAAAATTGATGTTATGATTCATTAACTAATATGTGGTGAATTAGATAACAAACTCCGGAACCGATAAAAATCATTATTGTTTTTAGTGTATTATTATTGTATTGTAATATATTTTAATCCTTATATGGTGAATGATGTATTTTTCTTACGTACCAAATATTATTTTGTATTTTATTATTGTTTAAAATTTTTAGTTTTATATGTTACTGATGATACACTAAAATGATGTTATGATTCATTAAATATGATTTTATGATTCATTGAAATTGGTATTATGATTCATTAACTAATAAGTGGTGAATTAGATAACAAAGTTTGGAACAAATACTGAATCATTATTGTTTTGTGGTGTATTATTAATGTTATATGGTGTATTTTAAACTGTATGTGGTGAATCATAAGTGTCGTTGATATATGTTGATATGTACATATAACTAACATAAAATTTTAAACGTGTCAAAACATATCCATGACTGGTCTTGTTTTAAAAATCTTGAATTTAGATGAACAATGGTACAAATTATTTATTTAGGACTTATATTTTAAAAGTTATGACTATTTAAAGTTAATACAAATATTACTCCATCTATTATGCCACATAAGTAGTCCCGTCAGCAAGCTGACAGGACTGCCACATATACACCACTCAATGCTCAGAATGGCATACCTACAACATTTACCGTCTGATAAGGGATACACAAATTGTAACAGTGTGATGGCACCATACTTCAGTAACACGTACCACCTCACTCAATTTAGAGGAGCTCCACCTATGACCCGAAAGGAGTACTTCAATAGAGCACACTCGTTGTTAGTGTCATTACGAGATGCTATGGAGCGTTGAAGAAAAAATGATAGATACTGGCTATGGTACCACCTTACGATGTTGATGACCAAAGTCGGAATGTTAGTGTGTGTTTCGTGTTGCATAACTACGTGTTAGATTCATATATGCTTTTCCCTTTCTGTCCTTCCCTTATTAGGATTAGTGTTCCGTTGATTTTTTAGCCGTTGTGTTAAGTACCGTTAGAGTTTTATTCTCTCGGTACATATATGTGTATCGGCCTTCTCCTTTAACTTGAATTGAATCAGTAGTTATTCTTCAGCGTCTTCTTTTCTCGCTTTTCTCCTTTTTCCTCCTTCCCGCTGTTTCAGATCGTCTTCTTGTCGATCTCTTTTCTTCTTCCGCATTCGATGTGCGCACTAGCTTCATCGATCTGCTCCCTGTATTAGCTTCTCATTTTACATGGTATCAGAGCAGTCTCATCCCCGGTGACCTGCTCTTCTCCAAAATGACATCGATTCAAAGCTCCAGTGAACAAGACAAGAGCGTAACAGAAGATGATGAACAATCGGAAGATGACGAACGCAGAAAATCAAGACGCGTCGGTCGCTCCAGTTCTTCAGATCCTCTTCTCGTTGCCAATTTAGATCAACCCGGAGTATCATTGACCGCCAAGAAATTCAACGGAACAGGCTTTCAGATCTGGAAAAAGAAAATGGAGATCTCACTTCTGGCTAAAAACAAAATAATGCTTGTCGATGGTTCTCTACCGAGATCTAGGGTTCTGAAAAATCGGAGAAGAGACTGGGATCGCTGTGACGGTTTAATAAGGTCGTGGATCATCTCCAGTGTTGAATCCTCAATCGCCGACGCCTTGATGTCTCAAAATACTTCCAGTGATATGTGGAAGATGTTGTCCAGAAGGTATGATCGTTCTGATGGCACGCGAATGTTTGAGCTTCAACGGGAACTGTCTCAGATCGAACAAGGCTCTTCCAACGTTGTTGATTATTTCGTGTGATGGGAGAAGCTGTGGGACGACATCACAAGCATCTCCAACATTGGAACTTGCATCTGTGGCTATGGTGACAAGGTCGCCAAGATGATTGAAGATCAGAAACTTTTCCAGTTTCTATTAGGTCTACGAGAAGACTTTGTCAATATCCGTGGCAACATCTTGATGATGTCTCCTCTTCCTAGTATTGACTCAGCGTACGCTATAGTCCTTCAAGATGAAAGACATCGCACAACAGGTAAGGATAATGCCGAAACTTCATTTGCTAATGCTGTGAATAAAGAAGAGCATGGTCGTAGTGGTCGCTCTAAACAGCCACGGGATAGTGCTGGCAAAAGGAAACTAGGAACCTGTAGTCACTGTGGGAAGACTGGACATCTCAAGAAGGACTATTTTGAAATACATGGATATCCTGAATGGTGGAAAGGGCCTAAGGTGTCTACCGCAAATGCTGTTCAACAGAAGGAAGGAGGTAAGCAACATGCTGCTGTTTTGGATGTTGAAAGACTTAATCGTCTCTGTGAATTCTTTGAACATAGAGGATATGTTTCCGAAAAGGCAAATACCAGCGCCAACTTGAAAGATGGCTGCAACAGTTCTGACTTCGCAGGTAATATCAATGGTAATAATTCTGTTGTTTATCAAAATTATGATAAACAGAGATGGCTGATTGACTCAGGTGCCAGTGATCACCTCGTTGGAAATGTGATCTGTTGTGCGAAAAACAAAAACTTCCTAAGTGTCATTATGTTACTTTGCCCAATGGCAAAACAGAGGTTATTGATACTGTTGGTGCAGTACAGTTGTCCAAGGATTTTAGGTTGGAAAACGTTTTGTATGTGCCCAGTTTTATCTTGCTCTAGTGTCCGTGAGCAAACTTGCTGGTCAAATTGATTGCTGCATTTCATTTGATAGTTCTCATGTTTATTTGCAGGGCCCTACCTTGATGAGTAAGTGCCGCATTGGACATAAAGAAGATGGTGTTTACGTTCTGGATATACATCTTTTGAGCAGTTTCTTTAATGTTTGTAATAGTGTTCATAGAACTTCCAGTAATAGTCGTCCAAATAAGTTCTTACTTTGGCATAAGAAAATGGGGCATCCTCCTGCGAATAAGATGCTCAAGATGGGTTTGGTGAACAAAGATGATATTCCTTTGAACTTTGCTTGTGATGTATGTTTTCGTGCAAAAGGGCATCGTTTACCTTTTCCGCATTCTAATCATAGATCCAAAAACTGTTTTGACATCATTCATATTGACATTTGGGGGCCTTCTCCTCAACATAATCATGATGGTTCTAGATATTTTCTAACTATCGTTGACGATGCTAGTAGGTGTACATGGGTTATACTCATGAAATTTAAGTCCGATGCTGCGCAGCACATTCAAAATTTTATCCATATGTCCGAGCGTCAATTCAACAAACAAGTCAAAATTGTTCGCTCCGACAATGCCTACGAGTTGGGGTCATCCAAACTTTTACAATAATTCTTTCAAAGCAAGGGCATTCTCCATCAAACCTCGTGTGTCTACACCCCCCAACAAAACGGGGTCGTTGAACGGAAGCATCGTTATCTTTTAGAAACAGCTCACGCTTTGTTTTTTCAATCCGGTTTGGATAAGACCTATTGGGGAGAAAGTGTTCTCATGGCTACCTATCTCATCAATCGCATGCCCTCCTCTACATTAAATGGATTATCTCCCTATGAGTTCCTCCATGGTGTTGCTCCACGGCTAGACATCGTCAAAACTTTCGGTTGTTTGGCCTATCACACCGGCCCTCGCTCTCATCATTCAAAATTTGATGATCGTAGCTCTAAAGCTGTCTATGTTGGGCCTGGAATATGCAAGAAGGGTCATAGGTTGCTTCTTCTCGATACACAAGAGATTATTACAAGTAGAGATGTAATATTTTAGGAAACTATTTTTCCTTTACAGGTTGCTGAGGATAATCTCGAAGATACTGCAGATACCTTCCCTGATGTTTTCGATAATGATGATGATGCATCCTTATCATATCCCGTTGATGATAACAAAGTTCACAAAAATTGCCACCCTGTTGATAATGCTTCCGCGTCAAATCCTGATGATTCTACAAATTCCCACGTTGACATACATGAACAGCCGGCTACCTGTGATGCTTCCACCTCAGAAGATGTTTTTCCTGAAAGTCAACAAGACCAAAAAGATGTCTGCGACACTCTTGATGATTCTGACACTGGTGCGGTGAGGGAGGACGATGCTACTGTCATTATGCCTTCATCCAACACCGACAAAATCATTCGTCGATCCACTCGTGACAGACATCCTCCAGCGAGACTCTTGGACTACGAATGCCACCATGCTTCCACAGATTGTTTTTCTGAAATTTTGGCTACTAGGCTTCATTTTTCTCACACCAATTACATACCCAACATTAATTCTTTGACTGATCTAATCCCTTCTAATATTTTTTGTGCTCAGACCACGCATGAATGCCCGACATAACCTTCTTCTTATCAGATTGCTTCCCAATATCCAGAGTGGCGCGAAGCTATGAACACCGAGTTACACGCCAAGACAATAATACATGGACTCTTGTCAAGCTTCCAAAAGGAATAAGGTGCATAACTTGCAGATGGGTATATCGGGTCAAACATAAATCCAATGGAGATATAGAAAGATATAAAGCCCGTCTCATCGTTCGTGGTTTTAATCAAAAACAAGGGGAAGATTTTCACGAGACTTTCTCTCCCGTTGTCAAAATGACCACAGTCCGGGCCCTCGTTAGTGTTGCCATTAAACGTCATTTGTTTTTGCATCAACTCGACGTTAACAACGCCTTCATCCATGGTGATCTTCACGAGGAAATCTACATGAAAATTCCCGATGGTCTTCACATTTCCACCAAAGGCATGGTTTGCAAGTTGCAAAAATCCTTGTACGGGTTGAAACAAGCATCCCGACAGTGGTACGCCAAGCTGTCCACCATTTTACAACAGCTCGATTTTATCATTTCTGATAATGATCATTCTTTATTCAAATGGAAACACGGTGACTCCATCCTTTTTCTTGGCGTATATGTGGACAACATCATTCTTTGTGGGAATGATCAAGCTCGAATCGCCCACATCAAGGATACACTTCATCGGTTATTCAAGATCAAAGACCTCGGGTCCCTGAATTACTTCCTTGGAATGGAATTCCACTATTCACCCAATGGTGTAGCGATCACCCAACATAAATTCATGGCAGACCTCTTGAATGAGTATGATATTATGTCCAAGCGCGCTGTTGCTAGTCCCCTTGATCCCGGAATCAAGCTTCATTTAGCTGATAGAGCTCCCCTCAAAGATGCCACCGAGTATCGTTTTTTAATCGGGAAACTCAACTACTTGATTAATACGCGTCCCGATCTTAATTTCAACATACAGCTCTTGAGTCAATTCAACCAACAGCCTTGCCAACATCATTGGAACGCTGCTCTCCATGTCCTTCGTTATATCAAAGGAACTCTTGGTTTTGGAATTTTTCTCAATAACTCCAACAATTTTCTCTTACTGCTTATTGCGACTCTGATTGGGCCTCTTGCCCCATTTCTCGCAGGTCCGTTAGCGGATATTATATTCTCCTTGGAGGCGCTCCTATTTCATGGCGATCTAAGAAACAAGCTTGCGTCTCTCTTTCATCCGCCGAAGCTGAATATCGGGCCCTCCGACGTGTTACTACCGAATTATCATGGCTCTCACGATTACTCCATGAATTAGGTGTTCCTGATATTACACCTATACCTCTCAAGTGCGACAACCTTTCTGCTGTCTACATCTCTCGGAATCCGGTTCTCCACGAACGCACCAAACACATCGAAATTGATGTTCATTACGTGCGTGATCAAATCAAGGCCGGATTAATCAACGTTACTCACATCTCACATCTTCATCAGAAGGCTGACATGCTCACTAAATCGTTAACCGGGAAGGAATATCGCCAGCAGATCAACTCGATGGGAATGATTGACACTTTGTCAAACCAAGGATAAATGTTTTCTCCTAGGTTTGAGGGGGGGGGGGGGGTGTTAGATTTATATATGCTTTTCTGTCCTTCCCTTATTAGGATTAGTGTTCCGTTGATTTTTTAGCCGTTGTGTTAAGTACCGTTAGAGTTTTATTCTCTCGGTACATATATGTGTATCGGCCTTCTCCTTTAACATGAATTGAATCAGTAGTTATTCTTCATCTTCTTTTCTCGCTTTTCTCCTTTTTCCTCCTTCCCGCTGTTTCAGATCATCTTCTCGTCGATCTCTTTTCTTCTTCCGCATTCGATGTGCGCACTAGCTTCATCGATCTGCTCCCTGTATTAGCTTCTCATTTTACACTACGTGATGCTAAACAAGCCCACCTTAAACAACTTAGCCAGTTTTGACGAAGTAGACGGAGGAGGAGCAGGAAGAGAATGATCCACTTCTGCTGCTAGATGAAGATGAAGAATACTAGCCGGATGATGACCCGGATGAGCTTACAGAACCTATGAGCATGACCAATATGCGGGACAAGATTACTGATGCTATCTATGCTAATGTTAGCATTGAATTCCTATTAAACAATATATTATGTCATATGAACTTGTGTTCTATTAAACTAATCAACATTTGGGTATTACAGACCTACGATGGTAACAAATTATCTGTTTGAAACATCTGTTGTATTTTAGGCTTCATTTGGTGGCTTTTCTCTGGCATATTTGTGGCATTTTGTCTCTAATAGTGAAAAGTGAAAATGAAGAAGATGCATAACGTAATGAAGAGAATAAAAAAAGTGAAGAAAGTGAATAGAATGAAGAGAAGGAATATCGTAATTTTATAAAATTACCATAATGAAAAGAATGAATACCGTGCATATTATTGTTTACCGGTCTCAAACTTGTAGCGATTGATGTGAATAAATTAACTAAGTTTTTTTTAAATTAGTTATTATTTGGTTTTAAGAAAAGGTCATTGAGTAGTATTTTTAAAAAATTACTAACCAAAATCATATTTTTTTATAAGTATTAAGCAAAAAAATAAGGTATGAAATCTCAATATTTAATTGTATGTTCATATTGTAACTTTTTGGCCATAATTTTTTAACAACTAAGTTGTATTTTTTATTGTATTTTTTATAAGTGTATTTCTTTTGTGATGTATACATTAATAAACTTTACTAATTAATTATCATATTCTTTTATTCAAATGTGAACAAGTAGTTAGTATGTTAAAATCTTGTATAATTACAATTGTTGTTATCCATTGATAGGATTGTGGTTGATAATAATGAAGTTATTTTTATAGACCTTAATATAAATGTTAACTAATATTTATTGTAATAAAACTTTGTTGTTTTTCTAATTAATAAATTATGTATATATTAATATATATACCTGTTAGTAGTTACTTTATATACTTCTTAACAAAAAAAGTGTTTTACAATGTAAATTAAAATTTGTAATTGTAGTATAGAAAACAGTAAACACATCACACATAACTAACTTATTCATTTATTTTAAAAAAACTAACTTATTCAAATATACCAGACAAAATGGCTACACTGCCAAATAATAATTTTCAAAACAACTATAGATATACCATCACAAAACAGCCAATAATTTATGACACAAATATACTATACAAAACAATCAATCAAATATACCACAAAACAATCATACCCAACATAGCCATAGAGCACGTTCGTCCAGGAGCTCCAAACGCAGCTATGGGGCCGTTCGTTCAAAACAGTTCGTGACTTACTGAAATTAATGGTACTTTTTACTAAAAGTAATTGACAACTGTCAGTTTTAGATTGGATGAAAAATAAACTCTCGACAGTTGGCTAACCAGTATTTGTTAACCATAGATAGTTTTTTTTGTTCACAGGTAAAGCGGCGTTTCATCCAAAAGTGCGAACGGCCCCTATATGTAGCTTTTTGATAAAGCCCACCTTGATTAACCAATGTGAGTTGGACACACATTACTTTTTTTACTCTAGTTAAAAATCTGATCAATAATAAAAGGACATGTGGCCTATAAAGGATACGGTCGCTCATCACTTTAAAAATGGGCACGGCAACCGAATAAAAATTTGTGTGTAGTGTTTTTTTTCTTCTCTTTCCTAATGGATCCCATCCTTCTCCTCACATATTAACTTTATGGTAAAGCTGATAATAGATGCCATACTATATAACCCAAGCCCATGAACCGAATTGCCACCGTATATACCGTGATTGTTTCTTTTTCCACACTCTCGCTACTTTTCTTACTTTTCTTACTTTTCTTTCCTCTCCCTTTCAATTTCAAGACTTGCTCATCCTCCCTCCCGGCTCCACACCGTCATACAACAAAAAGATGTCTGCGCCGTCAGGAAAGGTAATTCTGAAGAGTTCCGATGGGGAGACTTTTGAAGTAGCGGAGGCTGTTGCGTTGGAGTCCCAGACCATCAAACACATGGTTGAGGATGTATCCGCGGATAACGCGATACCTATCCCCAACGTCACCGGTAAGATCCTTGCCAAGGTGATTGAGTATTGCAAGAAGCATGTCGAAACACCAAACTCCGAGGATCGTGCTGTTTCGGACGAGCTTAAGGCCTTTGACACCGAGTTTGTCAAGGTGGACCAGAACACCCTTTTCGATCTCATCCTGGTAAGACATCTCCACTCAGAAAACAGTTTCCTTTTTCGATATTTTTCTGATTAACTGCACCGATCTGAAAAATTAGGGTTTTTTCGTGATTTACAGTTTATGTTTCCTTATTCGATTATCCTGTTCTATTGCACAGAGTGGTTTGATTTCTTAGCGGTCTTCGTCCTTTTCGATTCTCTATGTCTGTGTTTGTCTACGGCTCGTAGGTCTTATCGTCATTAGAAAGATTGCAGCTTGGAGTTTTCTATGATAGAACGGTCTTGTTAAATTTGTTTGTTGATGATTTTAGAAGACTTTTGTGTTGGAATGACCGAATCTTTTTTCGCTTCTGCCGTTACTTCGTCTTGGAGATGAGTCATGAGACTCATTGTGAATTACTCGCTTGAGTCTTATGCTTATACGAGTTATTACGGGGCTATTTTTGCTGTGACCCTCTTAACTAGATGAGTGGTCAGCTCCTAGCAATTTAGATATGAAGTCCCTAGACTGATTCATTGTCATTTCTGTTGTCTATCTGATTTTCCAGTTCAGCCTCTGAAGTTTTGCTGGTAGGGTATAGACTTGAGTATTGTGCTGTGGTTAATTCGTTGCGTCTGTAGATACAATATACATTATCATCTGCGGATAACCTGCTGTGTCTACATTGGTTCATCTCTTTTCATAGGTTACAACCTAGATAAAGTCTTACGAGTGTAGATTGGGATATTTGTTGGCCTTTATATTCAATGAGAGAACGTTATCTTTATGCATCTGGAAGGAGCTATGATCTGTTACATCTGTGAATGTAGGCCCTGTGCTGTTAATCACTCCCTGGATCATAATAACTATGTCTTGAAGAATTGGCAATATAATATCGGTTTGATGGACTCTGTGATCGATATCTTCCATGTCTTTGCTTTTCATTTATTCCGAGTATAGAATATGACCTCCATGACTGGCAATACAGTCAATTGCATTGCTGTTGATATTAGTGTTGTGGTATATTAACTCAGTGGACATGTTTCCTCTTGTAGGCTGCCAACTATTTAAACATCAAGGGACTTCTAGACCTTACTTGTCAAACAGTTGCTGATATGATCAAGGGAAAGACACCAGAGGAGATTAGGAAGACCTTTAACATTAAGAATGACTTTACACCAGAGGAGGAAGAAGAGGTTCGCAGGGAGAACCAGTGGGCTTTTGAGTAAAATAAAGCTGCTATGCTTCTTCATATCGCTTGTTGTGAGGTCTTAAATGTCAATAGTGGTAGGGATGTTCATATGGTGGGTTAGTAGTTCTGGTTTGATTCAAGAACCTTGGTGCCCTGGTTAGCAAGTGAACCATCCTTCTGTTCTGCGTGTCATCGGCTAATCACATTTATGTAGTTTTAAGGTTTCGCCTTAATATAAAAAGTTGTTGCGTTCAAGTTGATTGGTTTTCAAATGCTTACAGTGTGTCTATGATGCTGACGTATAGGTTGAAGTACGGTAAGTGATCCAATCGCTTGTTTAATGTGAAAGAGGAGAATACGGCTGTCGTAATTATGAAATTGTGGTCTTTGGTTATTTGGTTAATTGTGTTATTACTCAGATTGATGTGCGGTGATATGTGCTTACCTTTCACACTAGTTGCAGATATAGGTTCTATTCTTTTGTCAAAGTTTCAGCTGGTTTATGTATTATTAGCTGGGACAATCAGTTCAACTCATTTTGTTGTTGTAATATGGGTTAGGTATCATTTACTCATGAAGCTTATTCAAAACAGTATTATCAGTTAGTTAATCAACTCAAAGAACAACTTATATAGGCTTTTACACAAAAGTGCAAAAGAATGGGCCATAATGATTTTGCTCAATTTTGTAGCTCTAACATTCTGGTCACTTGTAAATGTATACATTTCAATATCAGCTTTAGACACCTCCCTCAGGCCGGAGCACATGCCCTTTCCATTCCGCCTCTCCTCCTGCCCTTTCACCTCCCTTGATCTCCTTCCCTTGTAGTGGATTTTGCATGTAATGATTAGGCTAAGCTTCTTTGCCCATCACACTTTCTCTTCACTTCTCCATGACCACAACTAGTTGCTTAGTCTCCCTAATTTCTCCAAGTGATGTGTGCCTCTTTCTCTCAAGCTTTGATTCTCTCATTCATTGTTACCCCATCATCTTAGTTTCTCTTCTGTCTTCCCCCTTTTCTTGTCAATTCACTCCACTTTCAGTGATGCTTCTAGAGGTTTTGGATCACCTCTAAATTTGGAGCGATGTCTCATTGGTAAACTATTTGCACAACTAAAAATCTCTCTTGTCTCTCTCTAACCTACTTAAGTTGATCTTTGGAGTGTTCAAATTCTGCAAGGTTGCTCCACATAGTTTTGTTATCGAGTTTGAAACTATTTAAGCTTCGCATGTTGTGCTGGTTAGGGCCCATGACTTGTCCATGGCGCCTTGTTCGTCGTCCAAAAACTAGATCCAGGAATCGTGCTTCAGCACCAGGATTTTCGGTGGATCCCATTCTGGGTTAGGATACATGATGTGCCACACTCTCTATAATGTTCAGTTCGTCGAGAGGACTACGGCCAAGCTGGTTCGACTCTATGGGATTATGGAGGACCTGACATCCTCGGATTATATGTATCGTTTTAAGGTCATGATTGATATTAATCTCCCGATCTTGTGATGCATGCCTTTTCTATTCGATTGGCAGTTCCTTGTTTTCACCGCGACATGTGATAATATGTCCAATATCTATCCAAAGTATGGAATGTTTATGCATGTATCCGAGAACTGCCCTACTCTTGCAGCTATTGAAGGTCGAGAACTTTTTGGGATGTGGTTGTCTATTGAGGTTTTTTTGGCCCGAACCAAGACATGTGACACCCCCGCTCAACCGTAGATTTGGCCCATCCCATGGATTTTCTAGGTCAAGGGGATCCATCGGTCTCTACGAATATCGGTTTCTTTTTTACACCTCATATGGGATAATTGGTAGATTGAGTGAACACCCTTAGGGCCCCTTCAACCCCCATGCAAATCAACCCGATGCTAGGGTTCATTTGTAGGCGACCATTCCAGCAGCTGGTTGTAGAGGATTCCAAAGAGGAGGTATGAGACCTTCGACTCCCATAAGCACATCTTAGAGTGAAAAGGCAGAAGGTCGCTTTGTCTAACGAGAATTCGATGACAATGCGACAGACTAGAGGAGATAGGGTGATAAGGATGGTGGGCGAGGGTGCGGCGTTGCACAAGCCACCAGCTCGGATGATGAATTAGGCAGCTTCTAGGATGCGACATGGGCCTTAAGGGGGTATCTCGCCCATGCATGAAGGGTTTTGGGGTTTTGGCCAAGGCCTAGGGTATGAGACATGAATTTGATTATGGTACTTTGATTAAGTTAATGATGTTTGTATAAACTTTGATTTTAGATTGCTTGTTGTAGGTTGTTTAGCTAGTCTTTAGCTGCTCTTTTAGATAATGGTTCGTCAAATTTTGGGGCTGTGATCGTAGAATGACAATTAAGCTACTTTCATAACATCCCAGTGAGATCATGTTACGTATATGGTAGTTACGTAGCGATCATGTCCAGCTTGATGCTATCCTTTGCTTGTATTTTGTGAATAGCTTTGGTTTTCTTGATGGCTTGTAATCGCTTCTAGCTTTTAAGAGCACTCTCATATCTAGTTCACAGTGTACTATTGCTCTATTCGACATAGCTTTTTGTAGATGGTTTGTAGCATATTTTGGTAGGTGTTTTGTGTTGGTATATTTGCAGCGTAATTTGATAGTTGTTTTGTGCTGACATATTTGTAGCTGTTTTGAAAATTGTTGTTTGACAGTGTGACTTTAGTGCGGCATAAGTTGGTTAAGTAAGTTTCATGTAGTGCGTTAACCTTTTTTGTACTACAATTATAAATATTAATTTACAGTTATAAAACAATATTTTGTTAAAAGTAAATACAATAACTACTATCAAATGTTATAAGATGAATAATTTGTTACCATCAAAAGTCTGTACATATCAAAATCTTGATTAATTTAGTACAACAAAAGTTGATAGAACTTAAGCTACTGTTTGATCAAAATTCAACATGTAATGAATATTAATATGTTTCCATTTTTTACCTGGCAACCTAACCTTCACTCGGTCCATTCACTCGTTATCTATTTTAATATATAAAAAATGATGATTAAGTAGAGTATGAGATCGCAAAATAAAGACAATTAAGGAACTTATAATTTTAAGAAAGAATTGTGCGGTCATCTTCATTCTCTTCACTAACGGAAATTTTGCAACCCTGACTGGCAACCAAGGTCTCATGTTTGTTCTCTTTCCGCACGGTAATTTTGCAACGCTAGCTCACAAACAAGGAACATACATGCTCTGCGCATCTACTCATTTTCTTCAACAACGGTAATTTTGCAACCTTAATTGGCGAACACAAAACATACTTGCCCTGCGCCTCTTCTCATTCTCTTCAATCAAGGTAATTTTGCAACCTAATTGGCAAATAAGGATCATACATGCTCAATGCCTCTATTCATTCTCTTTACTTCTGATAATTTTACAATGCTAACTGGTGAAAAAGGAGCATACATGCTCTGTGATTCTGTTCATTCTCTTCAGTCACGGTAATTTTGCACCCAAATTGACGGGAAGAGGCAATAGCGTAAGAGGACATAAATTGCGTTAGAACCATATATGCTATAAACAAACAGACATAGGCAAATATGTCAAACGTTGGCGTTTAATTCTAGCAAACATGCCAACCATTTATGCCACATATATGCTGTAAACGAACGAAGTAGTTCTTCGGATGGTAATAGATCGAGTTGGACAAGAGACTAGCTCGTCCACATCCGCTTGTGTCTTTCTGCTCAGTTCAGAGCTACTCCTCATCCATGCGGAGTTGGTCCATGCCCGGTTGCAAATATTGTGGATGGCTCATGCATGCAACAAAATCATAGAAGTAAAAGTTATAATGTGAATGCAAACAATCATTATCTTATTTAAGTAGTTCACTAAAATCTTCTGAGCGGTGTTTGTTTTGGGAAAAGAAAACTTAATGAAATTAGGAAAGTGAATATAGGAAATGAAAAAGATTTTTTTTTTCGATAATTGGAGGCACAAAGCCTATAAAAAGGCATAAAGCCTGATGAGCCGCATAAGCAGCTGACAGTACTCAATAACTAGAACCAAAAGTCAAAAAATGAAAACATACCTCTCTAGCCTACCAACAATCCTGCAAAGAAGCTACCGGGCCCCATACTACCTTGCTTTTACCCTACTCTTCTTCTAATTACAACCTTACTAACACGAGAGAATTTACTAAAGCCCACTAGACCTTTCTTTGGCCCTACCCCCCTTCTAGAGCTACACTTAGATGCGGATTGCGAGCATCTATCTTCATCCGTCTCAACCGTCGCCTTGGACTCTTGGGCCCTCTGCCTGAAGCTAGCTCTATGGTCACGAATGATCTCTTCAAAATTACTTAGGGCACGCCCCTCGTCCTGCACACGGCACCCAAGTTTTTTTGCAAGCAGAAGGGTCTGTCTTGCTTCCTCTTTGACAAACTCTTCTTCTGGGCATATCATCGGTTGAGAGATTCCTCTATCTGGTTCAAAACCAGGGGGAAACTCGGGCTCCTCGAAAAGACTTTTGAGATCATCACCAAGCCCCTCCTCCTCCACCGGGACACCCTGGGGGGTAACATTCACAAAATCAGAATTTGATTGTCCCGAGCCAACCATAGCAATATTGGGGATCAACTCGGTCCCAATCACCTCGCTACTAGTCCACAAAGTACCATCCGGTCTCTGCCACCCATCTCTTAAGCTTTCCTCCACAATTGGGTCAATAATTGGTTCTTTAGTGGACAATGGCTTAAGAATAGAAATGGGGTTCCGCCCCTTAACCATCCCAACATCGGCGCGAGGCCCACCACTAGGCGTAGGAACCAAGTTCGGTACACTAGGGCCTTGGCCCGTCTGCCCACATCCAACTGGCGCACCACCCATACCAGCAGCAAGCAAATTGGGCCAGGTTCCACCCCATCCAGCCCCTTGGTCCCACCACCCGTTCTGACCGAAACTAAGCATAAAAGTCCCAGCCCAGGACCCGTAGTAGGGGTAAACCCAGCCCGGGTAATAAAAACTCCATGGCCAACCGGCCCAAAAACCAGCATAATCTGGGCCTGACACAATCGAGGCCCCATTCCCAAGTCCCATCTCTACCTTTCCTTCCTCGGGACCCAAACAGACCGGCTTTTCGATTGCTCCCGACATCGCCTTCAATTCTGCCTGCCCACTGACCTTACGCTTCCCAACAACAATCCGGATTCGCGCGCGCCCTTTGGTCTGACCATCTGCACAACCGCGGTCAATAACGGAATCGACGGGAGAGCCATCCACCACCACTCAATTCCATCACCGATCTCGTTCATTCGACCGCCATCAACATCACTGAAAAGAATCCAAGGATGGTCATCAGCCTTCAGCGAGCCGTCACCACCGCCAACGTGATGACAACTCAACTCTGAAATTAATCTAGCTTGCGAACAATATTTCCCCTGCTCACCGCCGCCGGACTTCGGAGCAACGGAAGGCATCATCCCCGACTTATCCCTTAGCACTGCCTCGAATTGCCGCTTACTGCCCTTCCTTCGCAATGGGTATTTTGCCCTGCGAGCAAAAAGTTTTCGACCCAGAAACAGGCGGCCATCCACCTTACCCACAGCCTCCTCCACCTTCGACGAGTTCGACAACCTTACCAGAGCAAAATTCAGAGCACTATTGAAGCGCTTCTTCCTTGAAACAAAGATATACACAATGTCCTTGTCCATTCTGAGCAGCCACCTGATTGCTCTCTCATCAACCTGCCAACAGAGATTGTCGATGAACAGAACGAAGTCCTGGCCTTCAATCGCACAACCACCTTCGCTATCGGCATCTCCCGTCATCCGGCCAAGGTCACCAGCCTCTCCGGTGCTCTTCACTGCCTCACGCCGCCGTGACCGCCTCGAGACGCTCCTTCCCCGTCTCACCTCTGACCCCGCCCTACTCTGCAGCTGACTCCTGGAGAACCTGGGAAAACAGGAATGGGAATCAACTCGCCGTCGCACCCTTGAAGACCCGCCAACTCGTCGCCGCCACCTTGAAGACCCGCTTCCGCCACGCCTGGAGAAGCATCGTGACCTTCTGCGGGCTGAACCACTCGGGGAAAACCGTCTAGAAACATGCCACCTCCTTGAGCGTCGATACCATTTCTATGAACCTTGAGAACACCCCTTCGCTTTCTCCCTCTCCTTGTTTGTTATTCTAATTGTATGTCTGTGAGCGGAAAATCAAGTAAATCACTAGTCAACAGTTGTTAGTCAATGATCAATTATTCATGATTAACAATTAATGACCACCAATTAATAGTCAACATTTACCAGTTGATTGATTAATGGTTATCGGCTATCAGTCAATGATCACTGGTCTAAGAGTATAAAAGAAAATGAATCTCATTCGTAGTGGGGCGTGAGGAATCAAGTTAAAGGGATTTCGGTAATCTCATATCTATTCCTAAATAAAAAAACATACCAAACAAATAATAGAAAACATAATCATTTTTAATCTCTTTCTTGAGTTTTATAGTTATCTACGTATTTTATTTTTCATATACATGTATACATGTATGATGATTGCACGCTAAATGATAATAAGAAAGATGTAGATAACGTGGATCAAATGCTATATTTTTTTGGTAACATGGATCAAATGCAATATTTATTGAAACCATTGAAATCCAATAGAGGTTATGATGTTAGTCAAGTTGGGAACAAAGAGTAGATGTTCAATGAGTTAGTTGACTTGATAGTTAGCGGTGAAATAGTGAAGATTCAAGTCAAAACACCTAAAAGTGTCTCAAGTTTAAGCCTAAAATTCAAAAAGAGGGAATAAAGATCTGGCTTTGTTGATCAATATAGAAATAAAATTCAACTAGAGACAAAAATGGGAGATTGATGTGCTTTTGGCTTGTTATTCAAGGGGAAGAGTCACGAGATTTACGTTTAAATGTGGTAGTATTTGAGAAATGGGTTGATTTATGGAATATAGGATAATCACTGAGTTGAGGGTACTCATGAATTTAAACTGTCAAATGGGCGTTGAAAATGATTGACAAGATCCATGGATGAAGCAGGTAATTGTAAATGGATTTATAAGATGGAATTCAAATAAAAATATATATCATCATATTTTAAAAACTATTAGGATGTCAGGCTCATTTCCCCAAGATCGTGATGAGATCGACATGGTAACCGAAGAAGAAAAATCACAAGATAATATAATGATAAAATTAGTGACACGAGGATATACGTGGTTCCGATCAAACATGATCTATGTCCACGGAAGGAGATAGAACAACTTTCATTAAGAGGACGAGGATTACAAGTTTACATGAGGATTACCCAACCAACCCATCAACCCATTTTCCCTTGGTGTTTATACCCAAGTCCCTTCGAGCTCCCACAGAACCACCCTTGACTATCTTGGATGTGATCTCCATAAGTTGGGATGATCCTAAGCTATGGGTTACTAAATCTATTAATAACGATAGATCTGAATCCTTCACTTATCCCTACATTAACCCAGTAACAACTGCCACATAATGATGTACAAGTTACATCGGTTACAATCTCATTAACACCATCCATGAACACCAAGGAACAACTAACACTCAGATATCTATAAAACCAGAAGTCTTAACTTCTTTCGAATATTAAACTTCCTCGTAACTCTCCTTATAATGTTTGAAAACCTAATGCTTCAAATGTCATTAATTTGAGCAACATGAATGCTCTCATTAATGCAACTTCAACTTATATGAAATTCTTCATGAATACGACATTAATTAGAATACAAAACTAATAACTTCATAAGAGTAACTCAATGAATTTAGTAATAATTCTAACAATTCTTCCTATTAATGCTCAATCCGGCCAATAACATACCACCACCAATGCCAAAATTCTTATTGTAGAATAATCTAAAAAACATCCCACGCAAGGACTAAACCGGATAACTTCTTCTGGATTATTTGCATTCCAACTTCGGTAAATTGACCACTCCTTCCCGAGCCCCCAAAGACTCATCAGTCCAAATGCCATGGAGCAACACAAACACAAAGTAAGTAGCAACTTAAGAAAAAATATGCAACCAAAGACAATAGTGATCACTTTCATCTTCATCCGGGTCTCGCAAAGTCTTCAAACATGACCTAACAGCAACTTCACAATTGATCACCACGCGAAGCTCCATTTGTGGTTATATGCGCTTTACCACAACCCTAGGTCCACCCACTTGCTAGATGATCTTTAATGCTCTATGGAAGTCCACGATCCGTCAAGTGACCAGAGAAAGCATTTTTCTCGTTTTCTACACCAGTCCACCATCATTGAAGTTTCACTAGATCTTACCTATCTTTATTATAACCCCCCCCCCCCCCCCACAAAGGGTTTGTAAAATAAAGAACCATATCTAACTTCAGATATGAATGATTCACCCAGATTTTCAAGATCCAAGATCTTCACCTTGATCTTTTTCTAACAACACATCATCATCTCCAAGTACATCCCCACACCAAAAAACACTCATAGTTGATGAATTTTATTGTTTATGAGCTCTTGCTCTTTACCAAACTTTTTTCAACTCAAACATCTTCATAAGAGCATGCCATCTCTCTCATGAGATCACCTCACCATCACCGTACTTGATACAACATGAGTCACTAAGCTCTCTTCATTGCTTGATGACGAATAAAACCACCTTTACTATTCAGTGGTTTTTCATCTACATTAGCAAGAATTTAGCAAGAATTAAGTGCCAAGACTTCAAAAATATCACAAACATGGTGTTCTGATCAAGGCAAGGAAATGCATGAGCTTCGAGGCATGACTTTCTCTCTCCAACACCTTCCTTAGTTTCTCACTTTTATCAAATCCCACATCATCTTGAATTACCATTCTCTCTTCCCAATGGCATCTCCACTAACACCGACATCCCAAAAACCATGAGCTATGGTAAAACTTGTTAAGATTTCAGGCCCATTTCCCAGGATCATGGAGAGATCGACATTATTACTGAAGAAGAAAACCACAAGATAATGTAGTGATAAAATTAGTGACACAAGGATATACGTGGTTCAATCCAGACATGACCTATATCCACAGGAGGAGATAGAACAACTTTGATTAAGAGGATGAGGATTACAAGTATGCATGAGGACTACCTAACTAACCCATCCACCCATGTTTCCCTTGGTGTTTTGAAATGATTTTCTTTGAGTTTCCACAGAACCACCAATGACTCTCTTGGATGTGATCCCTACAAGCTGGGATGATCCTAAGCTATGGGTTACTAAATCTATTTACAGTGATAGATCTAAACCCTTCACTTATCCCCACATTAACGCAGTAACAACTTCCACATAATGGTGTATAAGTTACAGCGGTTACAACCTTATTAACATCATCCATTAACACCTAGGAACAACTAACACTCAGATATCTATAAAGTCAGAAGTCTTAACTTCCTTGTAACTCTCCTTATAATGTTTGAAAACCATATGCTTCACATGCCATTAATTTGCACAGCCCAAGTGTTCTCATTAACGCATCTTCAACTTCCGTGAAACTTTTCGTGAATACAACATTAATTAGAATACAAAATCATTAACTTCATAAGAGCAACTCAAAAGATTTAGCATTAATTCTAACAAAAAACAATGGAATTAAGTATTGGTTTTGTGGATTAGAGTGAATGTGAGTTTTTTTTGCATTCAAGCGTTTTCCTCTCAACTACACACCTATTCAATCCTTCACTTAGGTAGGCTATTTTACAATCAAATCAGACTTGTCCGGGAGAATATCTATGCGAACTGATAAAATTGTCATCCATATAGATCAATATTAATACTAAGTTAAGAGTAAAGTAAAAGAGACAAAGTAGAAATCCAAAATCCTCTCGGGGTGATTGTGACAATCCAATTTTCGGAAAGAACCAAATTTGGGCTCTTCACCCATGATAGTGAAAATTCTCCTTCATGCAAAGAACCAAATTATTGGATAAATCTACTGGCTCCTCATATTCAGCTACCAACTCATGCCAACTTGGCATTATAGCCTATGGGATTTCTTTAAATTCAATCAAAATTCTTATACCTTTTATCATCTTGAGCAATTCTCAGATTCTACCATGGAAGATGTTGATTTTGAGCATTTATACCCCTTTTTGACAAGACTCTTCCGTGCTTTTTCTCTAGATAGGTGTCTTCGCTAGCTCCTGTTCATTCTTGTGTAGTCGCTGAGTCTTTCGTCGTGTCTTCACCGATTCCTCTCTTCACTCTTGTGTAGTTGTTGTGTTTACTTAGTCTTTGCTGGTTCCTAATTTGTCTTTGCAAATTCCTCATGTGCGATCTTGTGTGGTCGATAGATCCGGTGATTTTTTGTGCCTATGCCTACTTTGTCTTTGCATATTCCTCTTGAGCAGTCTTGTGCGGTCGGTGGTCTCCTGCCCTCTGCGTCAGCCATGTTGCTTTTAGCTTCTCCGGAGCAATCTTGTGTGACTACTTTGACTACCATTCTTGTTGATCCCTGCTCCTATATTGTACGTCGTGACCGTAGCGCTGTGGTAGACCAAACTGCTGCCGATATTGGTAAATCCAGTGTGGAGAGGTGTGGTGGTGTCATCTCACCACCCATCTTGGTGCCCAATGCCAACGCTGATGTGAAGGTGTGCTCTTCCGGTGCTCCTTGTGGCGTAGATTGCTACTCTGTCTGGTCAGAGAGGGACCCTGACTAGTCAAACCCTTATCTCTATTGGCTGCAGTGTGGTTGCACCTTCTGCGTGTAGTGCTGCTGTTTCAAGTGAGCAAGAGGTTGCTTTGCCTCACACTAGTAAGAGTTCGCTAGGGTGTCGGTTTCCTCCCCTAGTTATACTAGTTCCCAACGTCCATTGAAGAAAAATGGAGCTTCTACTTTAGTAAGAAAGCCGGGTCAACCTTATGGGAGCGGTTCTGCATCCGCCAATGTGAATCTTTCTAGGGCTAGTGGAGCCCCAAGTTTCTCTATTACTTCGGGTGGACCCGGTGGATATCCAGATGCTTTGTCAGCTCTACGAACAAATATGGGGTGGCTTTTCATAGTAATGGTTGTGTTCAACCAGCACCCGTTCAAGGTAGAATCCCCTTAGCCAATGCCTCTACTGTCGATGGCATTATGGTTACTGGGTCCGAGCCATCTATTGACCTTACTGTTGACCTATCGAACCCCCAATCAATATGGTGTTACAAGAATTCCTCAGCAGGCCCGACTCTTCGACTACTTCTAAGGCTGGGGGAAAATTCCCACCTCTCCCCAAGGTTACGATCTCTTCTGGCCCTCCTTAGGTAGTCCAGCAGGTGGTTCAAGATCTATCGAAAGACCGTATTGCTTTGGCTAAAAGAACCGCAAGGGCCAATATTTCAAGTAAGGTCTCTAACCCTATAAGTAGTCCAACGCTTTCTGGATATGCTTCTAGCTAGGGAGAAAGTTAGCTCTAGTATGTCCTTGCATATTGACCATAATGATAGAATTGATACTGATAGTCCATATGTTTGTATAGAAGAGGAAGACTTATCTTTCAAGATTGAATATTGGAGGAACTCGTTGGTTGGGCATACGTGGGGGAAGAAATTTAGTTTTAATATAGCTAAGGAATTAATAAAAGAGCCTTGAGTTTCATTGCCACCCTCAAACTCTTCTTCATGATGAAGGTTGGTTCCTTGTTTGATTAGATAAGGAGGATCTCCAACAAGTTCTTAACAAGGGATCCTTGGCTTAAACTCCTCCACTGTAGTCCTTAGAATATGGTCCCGAGACATCTCTTTCAACCTTAAGGACCTTTTTTGCATCCAAGTATGGATCCAACTTTCTAAGCTCCCTATTAGTCTCTGGTCCCAACCGAGCCTTAGGAATATTTACACTAAAATTGGCCTTCCCCTGCACTCTGACCAATCTACAGCTATCAAATCGAGAATATCCTATGCTAGATTTTGTTGAAGTCAATTTTAACCAAGATATCACTAGTGAAATCGAGATTCGCAACCCTGGGGCATTATATTCCAGCAAGTTGTTTATGAATGGGAACCAGACAATTGCTCCTCTTGTAACCTGCTTGGGCATTCCTTCGTGTGTTGTCCTCACCTCGCCCCATCCGGGCCCCGACCTAGACACTCTTCTAAACCCTTGTCACCGGCTCCGCCTATCCTTTTCACCCCTTCTTCTCCCCTCATCAACCCGCCATGCATTATCACCAAAATCCTAAAGAAGACTTCTTCGACCTCTTTAGCCCAACCTCCAAGTTCCTCTCATGTTTCCTCAACCCACCCTCACCCTTCTATTTCTAGACCGGGCTCCCTCTTGATCTGCCCAGTGTGCTTCTTTCCCTTCTCTTCAATTGGTGTTGGTTGGCCCTTCAAACTTTTAGTATGTTGTTCCTGAAACTAGCTAGCGCTCCTGATGCGTCCCCGATCGATCGTGGACGTATCATTGACTCAATTAAACTTTGATGGTTGAGGAAAGACACGAGATAAACTTAAACTGGAAACTCCATTTTGACTGAGAAATTTCACACAGAAATTCACTCAATCTCCCTCACTATCACACATGGACTCCGGGACAGTTTAGGACTTTATCCCAAAGTCCTCTACACTCTCTTGACAGCCAGCCTACAGTTCCTTAACCGCTCCTCGACTGATCAGCCTACCAAATACAAAGTATTGTCACTCCACCCCAATCCTAACCAGCTCACTAACTCTCTAGCAATCACACACACTTAAGTTTGATCCACACTTGCCCTGATTATCTTTCTCTTTTTCTCTTTCGTACAAGCTTACTTACATATGAAATAAGTGCAAGTATATATATGGTTAGTTAAGGTATAACTACCCTCCTATAAACCCCTAGACTCTAGGAGTCGATTACAGCTCCTATATTTCATATAACAACCACACTAGACTTGTAGAGAGTCTCCAACTTGATCTGGAGTCGTTAAGAATACGTGTCACCTTGTGGTTGGTCACGTCGGCGGCAGCTCTCTCGATCGGTCGAGCATCACTTGTGTGCCCCACTTGTCTGATCTTGTCTGGCTCATTAATGCTCATAAATTCTCTCTTAGATATCATTATGGCTATGTACTTCTTCTGATTAATAGCCCTTGACTTATCTTGTTCTCTTGCACATTTATGATTGTGTGTTCTTGTCGTGTGCTAGTTGATTATAAGGGTATGCGAGTTTGTATGAGTATGTCGATCTTCTTATAGTCTTTTGTCTTTGATTTACTCCTTAAGCATGAGAGATGTGGTCATGTGATGCCTAACTTCTTGTGTGTGCTAGAAGTTCTAGCGTGAGCTCTCCTGGATAGGTGCCGACTAGTTGGGCACATGTCGTGAATTGAGTGCGCTTTCAACCTTGCGTGCTAAGCCACTCCTTTGCTGTCTATCTGAATCTTAAAGCTTGACACACATATTAGATAGACAATACAAGGTTTGCTATCATCAAAACTAAAGGATCTTGACTTAACAATTTCCCTCTTTTTGATGATGGCAACCTATACAAAATTATATGTACTTGGCAATTTGAAAATTTGAGAGATCCCCCTAAGAAGGATTCCCCCTGAGTTTGTTAAAGGTTGAAAGATTTGTCTGAACAATAAAAACAAAAATATAACAGCTTTTATACCGTAACCATAGTAGAGAGTTCTATGCTAAGACAGTTACATAATACAAGGAAAATAGTCATAGATTCACAAGTACATATCTTTCTTTCCCCCTTTGTCATACAACAAAAATAGGGAGCAACTACACGACTTAATTTATTGAAAATGCCATGAAATTCCATAGATTACAAACCACAACTAAGATTGAGATAGTCTAGATAGAGTGACGTGTTTGGGTATCCCATTCGGTGACATCTAGGCCATAAGGTTCATCCTTCGAAAAAGCCTTGAACAAGGGTGATTCAGCTGTGTTGGAGAGGTCTGACTCCTCAGAATCTACTGTGAACTCCATGCAGTGAGGAGTTCAAGACTAAGATGGAGTACCACTTGATATTCTAGACCAATCTGTGAATGAGTCGGAGTATAGTTGGACATAGCTTTGGGCAACATATTTCTTTGGATGTTTTGTAAACATGGGTTTTTGAATGGTGGAATTGATTGTTTTCTCATTTGAGTTGTAAGAGCTTTGTGGAGTTTGTGCCATTTTGTGAGATGTAAAATGATGATTGTGAGTGGCAAATGAACTGAGCAAGTATTTGTAGACATTAAGGATATGCTCGATGACTACTCAGTGAGTTATAATAAATGAGATGCTACGTCTTGGGGTCTATGTTTGTAGGCTTTTGAGGTGTCAAGTTTGGAGATAGGATTAGTGGAATGAATGGGACTAAATATCTCTGATCAGTTTACAATTTTTAATCAAGCAAGAAGCAGCCAGTACAATAAATTATTTTGTAACCAAGTTTTAACCATTCAAGTCGACAAAGAAATAGTTTCATTTTCATTCATATCAAAATATTGACTTAGAAACAGATAGTCAATGGCAGCAAAAACATAACGGAAAAAGAAAATCTAATCTAGAAACTAATTTTTTGCTCACGGTTTCACTCATGTCTCTAAGAGACAAAGAAAAACTCAAGCTTAGAGGTGGGAGTCTATGAAGTCTATAGCTCCTTGAACCATGTGATGAACACTTGGTTCTCTGGAGACGGTCTGCACAGCAGTGAGAGTAATTCTCACACTCTTTAGAACATCCCTAGCTGAAGTATCCAGACTGGTCCCCGACCTGCCATGGACCAGTGAGAGACTTCTCTTCCTCTTCAGCGCTGATGCCCTTACAGTTGGTCGAGGCTCTGACCTTGATTCCTCGCTCTTTGTGGGCTTCTAAGCAATCACTAGCTGATCTCCCATAGTTTTGATCCCCATTTTGGACAACATCTCTGAACAGATGCTGTCCTGAGCAGTGCGCGCACTTGTGGAGCCTGATGGTGTCCACTCCATTTTCTTGTAGCGCCTTGGTCGCCACTCCCCCATGCACTAGACCCTGATTTACATAGCGACTCTCCTCAATTGTGAGAAGAATCATAGCAGAAAGGTTAATTTTCTCCTTGGTCTTTAGGGCGTAGAGTAATCTCACATCTCTTGCGTTGACGATGTGAGTCCTTTGATTCCTTGGGGTGATGTTGTGGGTGAGTAGAGTTAAGAGAACCATGTCTGGTATGGACATCTCTGATGCAGGGAAATTCTTCATTGTTGCTCCTTTGTTGAGCAGATTGATCATTTTTCCTCCTAGGTGTCCTAGGTCACTCCAAGTTGTTTCTTTTGGAACGACCAGTCCTTCAGGCTCCAGGACGATAGTCTCGGAGATCCGAGACTTGGAGATGTTGATGTCTACGCCTTGAACCCTTGAGATAATATAGTCGTTGTCATCGTCGCTTTGGAGTGATCCAAGATGGTGCATATACTCTTTGAGCAGCTCTGTGTAGACGGCGATGGGTTCTTGGAAGAAGTCCACCGATCCTTGGTACTCCAACAGCTCCTAGATCTCTCTAAGACCCATCTTGTCCATCCACTCTAGGTCCAGTGTCTTTGGTACGGGACAGGACCTATCGTTGATGTTTTCAGCATTGATCAAGGCTGACTCCAGCTCCTTGAGCTTCTTGAGGTGATTTAATGATTGATATGGTTGAGACTTGGCAAATGCCTTCTTGGCTTGAACAAGTTCGTTGAGCTTTTTAGCATGTGAAGAAGGGGTCATCTTTCCTTTGCCCTTTGCCTTCTCTGATTTCTTTCATTGCTTGGCCGTTAGTAGGATCGGTGAGGACTCCATATCGCTAGCACCTTCATGACTGGTTTCAAGAGATATTGGGGACCTGTCAACGACTGGTTCCCCAAATGCGTCGATGAGCCTCGCTTCTTCTTCTGAGTCAGGCGCCATCACGTTGTCTTCCTGACCTCTTTCTTCCGCTGTAGCCTTCTGCTGTGAATTTTCGTCACTTTGCACTTCCTCCTCCTTTAACTATCGAACAACAGCCTCGACGATTGCTGAGGGAGTGGCTTCCTTGTCATCGGTGAAGTACAACTTGCGAGTTGCTCCTTCTGGTATGGAATGGGCTTTTTGGGGAGTTTCCTCTTGAGTTTTGGCATGAGTTGCGCGAGTTACGCGGCTCGTTGTAGCAGTAGAAAGATTTTGGTCTTTGGGGACTTTGGGAGTTTTGGCTTTGGAGTGTTTGGTGGTGACTTTTGGCGAGGGAGCAAGAGAAGACATGTTTGGATTTTTGGTAGGATCAGGAGTTGGGAGTATTTTGGGTTTGAGAATCTCGGTTTGGATTAGGTGGTGAAGCTTAGGCAAATAGAGGCTTATATAGTGTACCTATTCTTTGTTGCAGTTCGCCTTCGTCTGCCACCCTTCACACAAGTTGATCTTCTATTTCTTTGGACATGTGAGGGGGCGGTGATTCTCTGATAACTTCTGTCGGCCACTTGTTCTGATGAAGCTTCCTTGAGGACAACCTTCTTTTTAGAGCGGAGAGCAGATTTTGGTGCCATGTTGATCGAAGGATTTTCTGGAGTTTACGAACTTTTGCTAGAGAATTCTTAGAGTGTCTGTGAGGCAAGGGATCTTTCGTACAAGAGCTCTCTAGAGCGTTTGTAAGGAAGAAGAGAAGTTGCTTGAGAGCTTAGAGAGTTTAGAAAGTGAGGGCAAATAGTGTGATAAGAGCGAGACTCTCATCACCCTTTTATAGATATCGAGTAACGGTCGGCGATCTCTCCTCATCCGCTCGCTGACATGTTCCAATGGTACTATTCATAATGGGTAGCGGTCCTGACGGTTTGTCATCGATCCGTTGAGTTTTTCCCGTTTCTATCCGTTGCACTCTCTCCAATCTATCCTTACTTTTGTGGAAATGGTGACATATCTGTTTCAAGTAGTCATTTGACATGTTTTCCATGCATTTAGCTATTCGTTGACTACTAAACGACTAGTTTAAAGGTGTTGCTCACGTGTCGCTGACCGATCATGGGAATCAAAAGACATTCTAATCGTGATTAATGATTATCATTCCAAGATCATGAACAATCTTGTTGAATTTTCTCTACTTAATAGCTTAGTGAAAATGTCAACTAGTTTGTCTTTAGTAGAAATGTACTTTAAACCAACTAAATTCCTTTTCACAATAATCTCTAAGAACAGGATGTCTAATGTCAATATGCTTGGTATGAGAATGATGCACAGGATTTTGGAAATAGAGATGGCACTTGTATTATCACACATCATTGGCAACATACCTGTTTTGACGCCATAATCACCAATTTGATTTTTAAGCCACAAGAGTTGAGCATAGCAGCTTGCTGTGGCTATGTATTCAGATTCAGCAGTTGAGATTGCTACACTTTGTTGTTTCTTTGATCCCCATGCGATCAAACATGACACAACAAAGAATGTTGAACCTGACATGCTTTTTCTATCAGTGATACATCCTCCATAATATGCATCTGAAAATACTACAATGTTACAATTAGTGTACTTAGGATAAAAGAGACCAAGATTCATGGTTCATTTTAGGTAACATATGATCCTTTTCACAGCTGTGAGGTGACTTTCTCTTGGATCTGCTTGAAACCTGGCACATAAGCAAACGCTATACATAATGTCAGGTCTACTAGTAGTTAAATATAGTAGAGAACCAATGATCTCCCTGTATGGTCGCTGGTCGATAGGCCGGTCACCAGTCATGATGTCCATTTTTGTGCCAACTGCCATAGGTGTGTCAAAAGGTTTACACTCCTCCATTCCAAAGCAAATCCTTTACGTACTTCTCTTTGGATATGATAATCCCTTCGCTATATTGCTTGACTTGAAGTCCTAAAAAGAACTTCAATTCCCCTAAATCACTCATCTCAAATTCCTTTTTCATCAAAGCCTCAAACTTCTTGCAATATTTCTCATCAGAGGCTCCAAAGATTATATCATCAACATATACTTGCACAATTAAGAAGTCCCTTTTGTTGTTGTAAACAAACAAGGTTTTATCCACCTTTCCTCTCTTGAATTGGCTTTCTAAAAGAGAAGAGAATAGACGGTCGTACCATGATCTTGGAGCTTGTTTGAGCCCGTAAAGAGCTTTGTCAAGCTTAAGTACCATGTATTTTCCTTCTTGAGTCTCAAAACCTGGAGGTTATTCATAATACACTTCTTCTTTGATGTACCCATTGAGAACGACACTTTTGATGTCAAGTTGGAAGAGTTTGATTCCTTTATGTGCAGCAAAGGCAATTAGTAATCTGATGGACTCTATCCATGCTACTGGAGCAAAGGTCTCTTAGAAGTCTATCCCTTCTTGTTGACGATATCCTTGAGCTACCAGACGAGCTTTGTTCCTAACAAATTCTCCCATTTTATTTAGCTTGTTTCTAAAGACCCATTTTGTGCCAAGTACCCCTTGATGTGAAGGACGAGGCACAAGGTGCCAGACTTTACATCTTTCAAACTGATTCAATTCTTCTTGCATTGCTTTAATCAAGTCTGAGTATTGAAGAACTTCTTTAATATTTTTGGGTTCGATGGGTGAAACTGTCATTGAGAATACTAGAAGATCTCGAGCTTGTGCTCTGGTTTGAATTCCTTTGGAGATATCTGATATGATGTTCTCCAATGGATGATATTTGTACAGAGTACGAGATTGATGAATGGTTGATGGTGATAGAGGATCTTCGACATCATTGATCTATTCATTGACCTGTTGTTGACTTGTTGCTAACCTATTGGGTAAGTTTTCCTTGGTTGGTGATTCATCTTTGGGATTATCTGTGTGATCTTGATCAGCTAGATCAAATCCAAGTTCTTCATCTTCTTTAGATTCCTTGACATTATGAACTTCAGCCTCATCAAAGATCACATGTACACTTTCTCCCACCTTCAATGTCCTTTTGTTGTAGACTTTGTATGCCCGGCTCCTTTCAGAGTACCCAAGGAAGATGGCACATCACTTCTGGCATCAAACTTTCCTAGGGGATTCTTTTCATTGTTGTGGACATAACATTTACAACCAAAGATCCTGAAGTGACTTATGTTTGGTTTTCTTCCCTTGATTAGCTCATAAGGTGTTTGTTAAGGATAGGTCGTATGAGCGTTCTATTTGTGATGTAGCATGCAGTTGCACAGCTTCTGCCCAGAAGACCTGAGGAAGACTGCTCCACAATAGCATGGCCCTGGTTACCTTTTGTTATAGTGTATGTTCTTACGCTCAACTACCCCATTTTTTGGGGTTTCCTTGGTACTGAATATGTGTGATTGATTCCATGTTGTTTACACATATCCATGAATTGTTGATTCTCAAACTCTGACCCATGATCAGACCGAAGAGCCTTGATCTTGTGGTTGAGTTGTACTTGGACTTTTCCTGCAAAGACTTGAAATTTCTCAAAGACTTCATCTTTGGAAGCAATAAAGAGTGTCCAAAAAAATCATGAGTAATCATCAACAATACAAACACATACCAATTTCCTCCAAAACATTTGATTCTCATAGGTCCACATAAGTCCATGTGAAGTAATTCAAGTGGCTTGGATGTACTTACTAAGTTCTTTGATTTGCAAGAAGTCTAGTTTATTTGCTTCTAACTCATGCATCACAAAGATTGGTCTCAGAATTTTTAATCTCAGGGAGACCTCTTACCAACCTTTTCTTGACAAGTTTTCTCAGTAATGAAATGCTAACATGCCCTAATCGTTTGTGTCATAGTGTAGAGTCATCTATTGAAGCAGTCTAGTATGGAAGGTTTGGACTGTCAATATCCTCCAAACTAGTTACATAAACATTTTTCCACCTTTTTCCCTTTAGCTACTCTTTGTCATTGTCTGACTTACTATGCTACAATGTGTAGAATAGAAGTGAACTGAATTGCCTTTGTCACATATTTGAGATACACTGAGCAAATTGAATTTGAAATCATTAACTAAGTTGACATTATCTATGACATAATCTGAAGTAAAACCAACCTTACCTACACCGATTTTTTTTCCTTTCTTGTTATCGCCAAATGAAACGGTTCCTTGGCTTCCTAGTTTGAGTGAGACGAACTTCTTT
Organism: Limonium bicolor; assembly: GCA_023374045.1. NCBI lineage: Eukaryota > Viridiplantae > Streptophyta > Magnoliopsida > Caryophyllales > Plumbaginaceae > Limonium > Limonium bicolor. The sequence continues at coordinate 118,332,956 of CM041778.1, forward strand.
TTTTCTCCTGTCATGTGTTTAGAGCACTCACTATCGATGTACCAGCATGGGTCCTGAAACGGTATGATTCGGTACTCGCGCCAAATGAAACGGTATGATTCGGTACTCCCCGATACGGACTCGAACACCAAGGATTATAGTGGTTCGGCCAATAATCCGGCCTACGTCCACTTCTAGACAGAGCTATTATTTATCTTTCAGTTTACAACTCTAGAGAGCTCTTTGGGGTGAGCTCTCTCTTTTCTAACTTGTCCCTTACAAATGAGCCCTTCTACTCCTATTTATGGACTTTCTATCACTAAGTTTACCCTTTAGCCCCTATACATGTGATGGTATTACATAGATATAGCTATCAGTCCTTTTACGGGTCTCCGGACTGAAACACTGCTTCCGCATTGGACTAACTCTTCCGGATCGTCACTTTAATAATAATCCCTCCGGTAGTTACTCTATCGGTAGCGATCCTTTAGATAGCAACTCTTCCGATAGCGGGTCCTCTGGTAGTAGGGCTTCCATCGATAGGCCATCCGACAATTGGCCTCCGGTAGACTCTCTTGGTAGATCCTTCCGCATCGGGGCCTTTCGGTAGCAGGCCTTCCGACAATTGGTCTCCGATAGTAGTCCTTCCGCTAGCAGGCCTTCGGTAGACGCTTTATCCTTCCGCATGGTATATTTCATACCATTACATCAGTCCCACAAGTTCTACTTTTTAACACTAAAAAGTGGAACTTATAAAAAGAAGATAAAATTTACACTTTGTACTATTTTCTTTTCTACTATGTATCTCCTAGTCCCACAAGTTCTTTTTCTTTTACCTAAAAAAGGAAATGAACTTACAAACTTTAGCCTATGCAATAGCTTGTCTTCCGGAAACAAAGAAGTCCCACGTGTTCCGGGGGCGATGAAGTCCCACTTGTTCTCCTGAGAAAAGGTCTCCGCTCCTTGAACGTGCCATAATGAGAAATCCAAAGATCTGGAATTCCGAAGGGCCATAATAATCCCAGAAGGCCATAATAATTCCCGAAGACCGTAATAATTCCAGAAGACCGTAATAATCTCAAGAAGTCCGAGATAATAATAATAATGGGATATTACTTCATAATCAAATTGCTGCCTGAATCATTTTATTCCTTGGACCTGCATACCTAAATTTAACAGATTAAAAGATATTTTGTCTTTTGGGCTGCCCGGAGCGACCGGACTTCCCAAAAGTTTTTAGTTAGAGCATATTAATCACGGGGATAGAAAACCCAAATACACAGCCTATAGGTTTTCTAGAGCAGCATTTTTAAGTACATGGATAGCACAAGTCTGAGTTGAACAAAAAGGAACTCCTAAAAATTCTATTGCTTCCCAAAAGTTGGAGATTCTGATAATGAATAATTTTAGACTGCTCTTTTTGTTGTTTTTTTTTTGCCAAGATTTCTTTTGGTAACCCCTTAGTTACACTTTTGCTTTCACACTCTACCACTGTACACATGGTGAGATCGTCGATTTAACACTCTACCGACTTTGAGCCGGTGAGATCGTCGGATTAACACTCTACTGCCAGGACGCTGACAGTGAGATCGTCGGATGAATTAACTACCATCGTTGATGGTAGATCGTCGGATACAAAACACTCTCCCATGGCCAATGGTGAGGTCGTCGGATACATTCTTTTTTTTGTCTTTCTTTCTTTCTCTTCTCTTTTTTTTTTCAAGACTCGCCGGTCTTTGTTTTAAGTAAATCAGAAATTGTTTTAAAATATTTCTTTTTTTTTTGAAAACTAGAGGGTGATCAATCCTCTAGAGAAAGTTTTGTAAACTTCCGGTGATAAAAGAATATTCACAATGAAATATCAAAAGTTTGGTACCTCTTCTTTACCGGTGTGATAATATTACCCGTGGATTGATTTTACCGGTGCTCTAGACTTGTTGGAAGCTCATGCCTGGAGTTGATATCGGGCTGGAGTTACCGGTGGAAATTACAAGCTGTAATCCGGTACCGGTGGAGATACCAATTTGTTACCTCCGGAAGCAAGGTCCATCTCCGAAGGCCAACATCCCCAAAAAATACGTGTCTTATCCCATCTACCGATACCTCCGTCGATTCATTCATGTTTCTGGTTCCATCCTTTTTTATTCCTTTACCGGTAGAAAGATATATCCGCAGATGCCTGCACCGCCGCTCTCCAATTTTTCGCTTCTGCTATCTGTTCCTTTTGTTATCCTTTGACTGTTACGATCGACGTTGGTCAATTCCTTCAAAAATTACCGATGCTTTCTACGGTTTTCAATTTTCCTTTTTTGGTTCAGCCGTATCCTTTCTGTTTATTTGTGCTGATAATTCCCTTCCCTTTTGACTCAAAGCAACCGAAATATAGAATGGAACTTTTGGATGTTGGAACTCCCTGGGAGAACTTTTATATCCTTGCGACCTGCGTCCTCCTTCCGTGCAATATTTTTTATTCCCTCCGGACTGGGATACCCTGCAGTTTGCTATCAGTGGAGATGACAAGTGCTACCGGTGACGAAGACAAGATGTGCCACCGGTGAAGATGCCGCTTGGCTAGCGATGAAGATTCCAAAGGAGTATTCAAAGCTGTTAACCGCTTCCAAGCTGGCCTAGCTTTCTGAAGATTTGCCGCCGGCCCTCAGCAAACTAGTAAATCCCACTGGCCACTTTCTCTCTCTTCGACCGTAGTATCTGCTTACTCCGGAGCTTGCACTTCACTGACCAATCTCCCACTTACCATCAATTGTTACCGGTAGGTGTGAGGAGTTGCTACCGGGGAGGATAAAAGGACTATTGAAATTCCACCCTCTCCGAACATTCCCACCGGAAGCTTCACATTTTTATACTTTGAATTTGTGTGCCCATTTTGGAAGTCACCGAAACAAGATGTGAGCTTCTACCGAAACAAGATGCGAGTTGCCATTGGTGAAGACGTAATATTTCTACCGGGAGATGGCAAACTGCTACTGGTCACTGCGCTATGCCTTCGCCGACATGATGCGCCTGATGTTTCTTACCGGGGCTTTTCCTCTTTCTTTCTTTATTTTTCAAGTTCTGTGCAGACTTACCGGAACGCGTCAGGACTTCCCCTCCGTGACGCCCTGAATTTTCTCCCCGTACAATTGAAAATTGCATCTCTCTTTGCTCTCCCGAGAGAGTTTTTTCCTTCCACAGTAATTGAGACACCGCCCAAAACTGGACTTTTGCCATCGCTCAGTCGTTGGATGACGATAATTTCCTGAAGTGAAGCTCAGTAGTGGATTAGCGCGATAACAAGAAACATTATACAATAGTGGAAAATGGTGGCGATTATTTTCCTCCAGAGCCCCCCGGGCCACAACATTATAAACCTGCCGCATTTTGCACAAGGCACTATCACGTCGTTTTTCAAGAGTCTTCTAATAATAAACCAGATGTTTAATATGAAGCGCCAAACAGTAGCATATCCAAACTCAGAATCAAATGGAATTCTTGGCTAAGCAACAATTTGCAATCAGGGTTTCAAGAAGCTAGACGCAAGCAGATTTAATCGAAGCATACCTATTTGTACCACAACAAAAAATCTGAAGCACAATAACATAGTTTAAAAAGGTGTTTGTAAAAATTTAAGCATTATTGAGTAGTAAAGAGTCAGGAGCAGTCATTCACATAGATATTACTGCTTGAAATTCAGCAGAAGTGTCTCATATCATGTCACTTTTTCAGTTCAAACCAGAAGCAACCAGGAATAAATAAGGCTAAGCAAAATCTGGTGCAAATGTGCCCATATTTAGGCAAACTGAAGCAAGTATTTAGCAGCCACATGCTAATTATATCAAATGTGTAACCAGGAAAGTAACCTGTACAGAGTATTCAATATAAATCAAGAAGGAATACCTGTAAGCATCTCAATCCCTATTTCTTATTTTCGAGAAGGCAAAAACTGTTGCAATCAGCTTAATAATGTAGTAATAATGTTGTTTCTACTTTAGGAGGACAAACAGCAGTAAAAATCTTGTTGAGGACTGGATAAATATCGAAGCTAAGACTTTGTTTATGGTAGTAATATGACACCGCACACTTTAAATCATACTCTTGAGTCAACAGAGAAATGGAAATTTAGAAAACAACTAAAGCAAACTGTGAATTAGTTCTAAAGCAGCATAGTAATGAAGTAGGGTTAATCAATCATATTATGGTCAGAATATAGCTAAAAGTAGTAGAAGTGCTGTCCCGAAACAATTAAATCTTATCATGTAGCAGCAGGATTGGAGGATGACATTGGCGTTGTGCAAATCAACCAGTATACTACAGTATATTAACCAGAAGCTACTTTAGTTTACAAATGACGCTAATACAGAATTGAAAAAGAAAAGCAACAGTGTAAGAGCATTTTAATTTATAGTCTGGAAACCTCGATGAAGCTATACATGTCTCTGGTTTAAAAAGTATGCTAAATGGTCCAACCAAAGTCAATTTTACCGCAGGATAATACTAAATATGAAGCAATGGTCACGCAAAAATGCGAAATAGCATCATTTCAAAGATGCAGGCTGAAGCAGTTCTTTATCAGCAGTAATGCCCAGATCAGAGGCCAAAAGTTTTGACAACGTAGTATCAAAGACTGAAGCAGCAACAGAATTTAAGCAAGATCTTGAGTTTAATGCATGTTTCTCATTCCCATGTACAGTTTATGCACCACTGAAATAGTAAGCATACTCTTCAAACAGGGATCCGGTCTGTATCATGAAGCTGAGTCCCGAATTACTAAAATAAAGTTTGTCAAGTTGTATAGCTGAACAAAATAAAATACTTCCCTGTTTGCTGTACCAGCGGTTTGACTGTGATTACCACAGTACGCACAGATTTTTTGCAGCTTCAGCCTTCCCTCTGCGGTCCATAGTAATAATCCCCCGGTAACATTCTTCTGGTGATCTTTGAATCGGTAGTGAATAACCGGAAGGGGAGATTTTCCTGCTATGTCTGAACCGGAGGCATTGCCTGGGCTTGAATTGGAGTATTGTCTAATTCGCTCTAGGACTGAACTAACGTTGCCACCCGGAGATGATTGGCCAAGAAAACAACGATAATTAAGAGCGAATTATATTTAGATCCTTATCTTATAAACAGGTTTTTTGGATCTTGATTTTGTAGAGATAATCCAGGTAAATTTAAAGCAAACTTATCTTGATGATATCAGATTCTTGGACGAGTCTTGATTTACGAGACTTGAGTTTCTCGAATGTGCAACCACAATTCTTTGTTCATGAATTGGATTTCTTCTTTCGATCTTCGCATCGGAAGAGAACTTGTATATTTATTGCCATCGGTCATTGATGATCTACTCCTTCGTTATCCCGCGAGTTGCGATGTCCTAGATTAAAACTCCATCTGATGATTTGGATACTTAGTGTGGCTTCCCGTTTTTTTTCATGATTGCTCCCGAAGTGGTGGTTGCCGAAATTCCAGCGATTCGTGATCCATCTTTAATCCTATCGATTACTGAAACTGTTGGTGCATCCAACTTTCTATAGCGATTTGCGAACAATTTGGTCGAACTTGAGTTTCTTGATCGTAGATGTTGAATTCCCGCGATGAGATGAATTCAATTTTTGTGAGCCGTGGTGAAATCGTGGTTGCCTTTCGGCGTAGTCGCTTTTGGAAATTGCGATAGATAATCTACAAGTTTTGGTCGAATCTTGAATCCTGAATCATGAACCGATGATAATCTTCATTTCACCTTCATTGTGAGTCGCGGTTGAAATCGTCGATTTGGATCGAAGACGGGCAAGAACGTGGTTGAATCGTGGTTTGATGTTCGTTTCCCACAGACGGCGCCAAATGAAACGGTATGATTCGGTACTCGCGCCAAATGAAACGGTATGATTCGGTACTCCCCGATACGGACTCGAACACCAAGGATTATAGTGGTTCGGCCAATAATCCGGCCTACGTCCACTTCTAGACAGAGCTATTATTTATCTTTCAGTTTACAACTCTAGAGAGCTCTTTGGGGTGAGCTCTCTCTTTTCTAACTTGTCCCTACAAATGAGCCCTTCTACTCCTATTTATGGACTTTCTATCACTAAGTTTACCCTTTAGCCCCTATACATGTGATGGTATTACATAGATATAGCTATTAGTCCTTTTACGGGTCTCCGGACTGAAACACTGCTTCCGCATTGGACTAACTCTTCCGGATCGTCACTTTAATAATAATCCCTCCGGTAGTTACTCTATCGGTAGCGATCCTTTAGATAGCAACTCTTCCGATAGCGGGTCCTCTGGTAGTAGGGCTTCCATCGATAGACCATCCGACAATTGGCCTCCGGTAGACTCTCTTGGTAGATCCTTCCGCATCGGGGCCTTTCGGTAGCAGGCCTTCCGACAATTGGTCTCCGATAGTAGTCCTTCCGCTAGCAGGCCTTCGGTAGACGCTTTATCCTTCCGCATGGTATATTTCATACCATTACAGGTCCATTCCCACTAGATTCTGCACTTATCAAGTTAGTGGCGTGGGGTTAGGGTCCTCTAAAAGGTTGGACCCATTTCCACCATCGTACTGTTCTAGGATCATTTTTGACTATCCATTTTTAGTCCTATTTTCTTGAGTTACCAATGCCTTATAAAATGCGTTGTATAACATTTGGCTTCATGATGACCGGGTTGTTTGCATAGGTTGCAAACACCACTACGACTGGTCCCTGACTGATACCCGACCGGTCACTTATTTCTCTACATGGGTGTCCTAGATACAGCTTCTAGCTTCGCATTTTTTTCTTTGACGATTGCTAGTTCTTTATCTTTTGAGCTAAGTGCAGCAATCAGTTCATCTATTTCAGGTTGTTTTCCTAATTTCATCTTTTCATGAGCAGAAAGAATCTCACTATAATCAATTTGCAATTTCATGAGTTCCTTTATAAGATTTTCTACCTTATCCTTATCTATGTTTTTCTCCAATTTCTCATTTTCCTCAAAAATTCCTTGTTTTCACTTTCCAATGCCTCTAGTTGATCAACTAGTGTAAGAGAAAACTTTCTAAGTCCTAGAAGTTTAGCCTTTTGAATTTTCCTTCTAAGTTTAGAATAGTTTACCTTGTTTTGTTCTTCTTCTTCTTCTTCTTCTGATTCTGACATATCATTGTCTTGTGCCATCAAGTAAACTTCTTCAAGGCATATGTGAGCCTTCATCCTCCAGAGATCACTATGTGAGGTTTGATTGTTGTCGATTAGCTTTGAGTCACCCCATACAGCAACAAATGCATCTTTTCTTGGCCCTTTATTGAAAGATCTTCGGACAGGTTTCCTGATCTTGTTGTTGTCCTCTCGTGATTGTTGAGGACAGTCTTTGATGTGATGCCCACGCTTTGAGCACCCAAAACACTTGTCATTGTTCTTTTTACGATGATCGCCAGTTTCCTTGGGCTCTCTTCCTTTCCTCACGTTGTTTTTTATGAACTTCCAAAAGTACCTCTTAGCATAGAGGACCATCTCATCATTATCTTCTCGTGTCTCGGAGTTTTCAGCTACCTGAAGGGCTATGCCTTTTCCCTTTTCTTTTGTTGAACTTTCTAAGTTTCGTTGTTGTAGTTTTAACTCAAACGCCATTAGGGAACCTAACATGTCCACGAAGGACATCTTAGATAGATCATGGACCTCTTGCATGGCATTGACCTTGCTGTCAAAGGAGGCAGGAAGAGATCTGAGGAACTTCCAAACTCATCCTCGTTTGAGATAGTTCTTCCAAGCACCAACATTTCGTTGATCAGCTTGGTGAATCTTGTATGCATTTCAGAAATGCTCTTCTCTTCTTCCTTCTTGAACAACTCCCAATGAGTGAGTAGCAACTCAATGCGAGTCTTTTTTATCTCATCATTCCCTTTATACGTGACTTCAAGAGTTTTCAAATCTCTTGAGCTATTTTAGCTGACGCTATCTTGGAGTATTGCTCAGGTAGTAGTGCACAGTGTAAAATCCTTATCGCTCAAGCATTGAATATGAAATACCCCGAACTTAAATATGGTGATTTTATTATGCTAATATAGTATTTAAGGGCCTAATAGTGCCTAAGTAATTTTTGGTAAAGAAAATAAATCCAAAAGAAATGAGAAAAACGCTTAGAAAGCGGAAAACACTAAAATGAGCGTTAAATAACCATAGGAGGTACGAGACCTCGGTTATAGTATCATAAGGATTCCGAAGGCTTATTTATGCCTAATGAGCATACGGGAACGATTCCCGAAGAAAACGGATCCAAGAAATGTATTAAAACGCTAAAAGAGCTTTAGCGCACGTTTTTCGAGGAAACCTGAAAACGTGGCTTTAAGTGGTCAAACAGACCCGTAAAAATTATAAATCATTAAATAATAATTATTAAGCATTTATGGAAGCTTAATAATCAATAAAAATGATTAAATGAGAAAATTCTGGAAAACGGACCCGGTTAGTGAATAGTATCAAAACCGGGTAAAATAACGAGCGTTTTCTGTAAAAGACGAAAAACTGCTCCAGCTTAACAGTATAAGGGGGCCGGTTTTTATAGGGTATTAATACCCTCTCTCACACTCAATTAAATATTACTCCCTCACACACACTAGAAGACAAGAGAACTAAAGCAAAAAGTAACAAAAACTTACCTTTTCCCTCTCTCTCCTCCCATTCCTCTCTTTCCCATGCGTGAGAACCCCCTCCCTCCTGATTCCTCTCTTCTCTTTCCTCTGGTTGGGGACGATTTTGAAGAGCTCAAATGGCTCCCATGGCTTCTCCACTTATACTCCATGTTCTAGCTTCATTAAAGCCCCAAATCGAAAATAAATTACATATTCTTCTTCCCCTCATCAAGCTCTACATTTCTATCTTTTCAAAATTCCAAATGGAGGAGTTTGACCTCCATGGGTTTTGGGCATTTGAAGAGTAAACCACATATTCTTGAAGCTTGGAGTCTCCTCTTCCACTTAAGGTAAAAAGATTCAAGAGAAAACTCATTTTCTCCATTTCCATGCCTTGGCCGATTTTGGCTTCTTTTAATGCCTTGTTCTCTTCTTTGTTTGAGCTTGGTTAAACTCTCCAATGGTGGAGGAACTCTCCTTTGTATACAAGGCTTAAAAACCTCTCTTGAAGCTCCAAGGTAAAACCCTAACTAATGGCATTTAAGCCTTTCATTGAATTGAAGTTATCCAACGGGTTAAGGAGTTTAATTGTATTTATTTGTGTGTTTTGAATGTTGGCTTGGGGATGGGAAACCCCATTGACCAACTTGACCGAGAATGAAGAAGAGGAGAAGAGGAGAACTTGAAAGAAGAAATTGTGTTTTCAAGGTAAGGAAAACCTATCTTAATGCTTAACTTTAATGCATTGGTGTAATGGGAATGGGTAAAAAAAATAAAGAACCTAAACTATTGTATTGGTATTGTAGTTTGTGGAAGTTTGAGCACTAGTGAGTAAGTGTGTGAATTTTTAGGCCTTAGAGCCAAATGAATGGTATGTGTATATTAAGCTATTTGAGGAGTAATGATGTATTGATATTGTAATTGAGGAAGCATTGATGTATTAGAATTTTGTATGTGTGCTGGTAGAACCCTTGTGGTTTGGCTAGAATAGGAATGGATTGATGAAAAGAGATATGTGTGGATAAGTAAGAGAAGTAGGTAAACTATGGCGAAATTTTGGTAAGAATTGTGCATTAAAGAGTGACTTGGTGAAGGGGAGAACCAAGGTATGTATTGGGATAGTAGAGATGTTTAATGACCATGGGATGGTGGTTGGAGTATGAGAAATAAGAAGGTAAAAATCTGTAGCAAGAGGTAGTGGATTGCATTGGAGAATTAGGAGGAATTAAAGTACAAGAACTAGTAGAATAAATGTTGGACTTGGGTATAGACTTTGTATGTGCTTGGGAATGTATTTAGAATGCTAGGAATGGCATTGGTAGAGGGAGTATTGAATGGTAAAGGTTAAAAGGAGAATCTGTAGCATGAGAGTAAATAAAACAATTGTAAGAATTGAAAGGAAGAGAGGAGAAATTGTGTATGTGGATTTAGAAAAGAGTAAGGAATTGTTGGATGAACTAAGGTAATTTGGAGGGCCTAGATAGTGTTTAAACATGTGGGATTTCATGTAGGAAGATTGGGAAAGTAATGGGTAAAGAGAGAGGACTGAAAACAGATTTTAAAACTGAAGTATTGGGCCGGACCGGACTTGCGACCGGACTTGCAAGTTCGGTCGAGCCCAGATTTACAAAGACGGGAAACCTTCTGGAATCGACCGGACTTACGACCGGACATGCAAGTTCGGTCGGAGCAGAAAATTCTCCCGTCAGAAACCTTCTGGAATGGACCGAACTTGCGACCGGACTTGCAAGTTCGGTCGGCCAGAAAAATTCCGTAGATTAAAGCTTCTGGAATGGACCGAACTTGCGACCGGACTTGCAAGTTCGGTCGAGCCAGAAATTTCCCGTACTGATAGCTACTGGAATGGACCGGACTTGCAAGGTCGGTCGCAAGTCCGGTCGAGTCAAAAAAAAAAATTTATTATATGATTATATAATCATATGTATATATTATATGCCTATACACCTATGTGCATATGTATGTAGTAGTACACTGTAAATGAAGTAGTAAAGGTAAGAAAGTAAGTATATGAGTAGAAAAACAAGTATGGAAAATAATCAAGTATGTTGAGAGTATGAGAACATTAAATACACCGGGGTAACGGGGTAAGTACGGGAGTAGTAATTATTTGTGTATCGTAAGAATGTAGTATTAATAATAATGTTGGAACATTATCAGTGGAACATGTGTGAACCAAGGAAACGAGGGGACACACGGTAGAGCTAACTCCGGTGAAAGGTATGATTTTCTCATGCCCCGTATGCTAACCGAGTTACGTTGATTTGTGTGCTGTATGCCGGCTAATCAAGACTAAAGCATGAAAATGGTTTATTGCCTTCATTGTATGTCTTGATGTATGTTGTGTGAGCTAACCCTTCTTGATTGATTGTGTGGCCTTATTTAGTGCGTAGTACGACTCATAGATGAGTCTTGTTTTGTAGTGACTCGTAGTAAGAGTCATGTAGTGAACTAATGGTAACGTAGCAACGCACTAACTATCGAATCAATAAACGATAACGCAACCCAATAACTCACTAGAACGTGAGGGAGTGTACGGGAGTAATAACCTCCCGATAACGGTAGAAGAACTGAAATGAATAATCCACCAATAATAAGTAGTGGAAGTATATAAGTAACCTCTAATAGAGGAATTAACCTTGGTGCAAGACATGAACCATGAGAGTAGTAAAGAATGATGAGGGATCTCCAAACCCCTTAGCATTAGTCGACCCATTATGAGAGGGCCCGACTGATGTAAGTATGCCCCGAACGAGAGAGTATTCGACATGTTGGGGAAACCCTTAAATCTGAGGATACTAGACGGTGGTAATTCCCTAAGCTAGCAGAGGTTATCGAGAGAGATACTTCTAGGCTAATCCACGAGATTGTATTAACTCTGAGAGAAGAGTGTTGGGAATTTGAGTAGTCCGGTAAAACGGACATTTGAGTATTTGAGGTGCTAATTGTATAGCCCTCGTATTGTAGGTCCGGTGGCGAGTCTTGAGTATGACTCCGCCCAGAGGCCAGAGTAATGAGTATTGCGTATGTATGAGTATGTAATGAGTACCGAGTATTGAGTATGTATGAGTAAGTACTGAGTAGTGAGAACGTGTGAGTAAGTACGGAGTATTGAGTAGTAAGTATACACAAGTATAGTAATGAGTACAGAGTAAGGATCGTGTACGAGTAGGATACCGAACATGGAGTGATGAGTATACAAGAGTAAGGAGTGAGTATGAGTAGAGTAACGTGTAACGCAACGAAATAGTATGGAATGAATAACTAATACGAACGGTTGACTAAATATTTGTCTTCCTCGGTAAGTATTATACCTTGTATGTGTATGTAAGTAAGGATGAATGTATGGTGTAGTAATAGAATGTATGTATGCATGTAAAATGAACTCCATGTATATCCGACCCAAAGTAGTCGGCGTACCGCGGTTAGCACGCGGTATATGCGAATTTCATGCGCAGCGTAAGCTGACCCCCTCGGGGGACCGTTTTTAGTGTGCAGGTACCCGAAGCTGTTCACCGTTCGAGAGAGTAGGACGGGGACTGCTACGTAAGTATGGGTAGCTGTATAGTAGGGATTGGTACTTGTATTGTAATGCAAATTTGGAAGTTTAAACTGTATCGGTAATTTAAGGATTGTAGTATACTCGGTATAGTAATGTATTGGAGTTGTAACTGGATTATGGATGAGTATGCAATGGGAAGTACTGTATTGTGTAGAGTACTCGGTATGTTCATGTTCATCAGACCGATAGTATGTAGTATTGTAACTCGCCTTGTTAGTCACATGGGTGACTAACGACATTGTACACCCGCCGTTGTGTAAGGAGTATCCGCTGCGAAGGTAAGTATTTGTACAGTAATGACGGTATTGGCGGTAGGGGTGTTACAAAAGTGGTATCAGAGCGAAGTATCGCTCTGATGGCTGAAATACCGAGTTTAGGTAAATACCGAGTTAGGAAGTAGAGACTTAGGGCTAAGGGTTGAGTGCTAGTGTGTGAGGACGCTAGATAGGAATTTCCAGTGTGATCTGGATACCTACAGTAACCATACCCGCCCTCCGCATCCCCCGTTGTAAGTTGGGACAAGAACGCCAGAGAGATGGAAAGACCTCTCACACTCGGGTGACACCCGATCTGGCAGTTGCAAGTAAACCTTATTAGAAAGAACCTGTCATACGGTAGAGTCCAAGAACTGGAAGTCCCGAAGACGGTTCTCGTGGGATGATGATAACCGCACTTAATGGCGGAAAAATGAAGATCCTAAACACAAGGATAACGAAATTTATGGCACCATGGGGCGACATGCTTCGCAGTCGCGAGAACCATGGGTAGCCAGCAAGAAGAAGAGCACAGTCATGCAATGAAGCCAGGAAGATGGAGTAACAAGTCGAGACAAGAGAGTCTACGGACTGTAACCTTTGATGATGCCAACAACGGTATACAAAACGACTAAGGAATTAGTCGAGGTTGGATTAATACCAAACCTACACGCCAAGAGGCTGTAATAACCGAACAACATAGTTCAGATAACTATTAAGGAAATCATAACACAGACACCTATAGGACCACAACATGGTTCCTAAGGACAAGTCAAGTCTCGTTAACCACACTGAAGGTGTGAGACACCCGGATGGACGACAACCATGTCAAGTACCCTGAGAAACGACTCAGGAGATCGATCACCAAGATCAAAAGATCAAAGAAAGATCTAATAAGACCACCAAATACGGATGGAAACGATACCGTAACCGGTATACGTTAACTGAAAAACAACCTACCCACGCACTTGCCCAGGGCAAGTGCAGCAACTACAGGACGGTTGGAATACTTTTAACAACCCACAGATACCTACTAAAGTACCGCTATGACGAATGGAGCAAATATAGGATCACCAATCCTCAGTATCTAAATAATGAAACCACGGAAAGGCCTAACGGCCCGACCGTTGTATTAAGAGTATACCAGTCAGCGAGAAGCTGGGCTTGGTCAGGACATCAAACATGGCAATGCCATGAAGAATTACTTTTCACACCAAACCGTTATTTCAAAAACCAAATTTTCTTTCAAAAATCACAAACCCTTCTTTTAAAACCTTGGATTTTTAAAACCAAACCGACGGAATATCGGTGAGTATCATAGAATGATACAAGAAGAGTTGACAATAGAATACTTCACCTAGGCGTGGGACGAGCACTACGAGTGTACCCAAAAGGGGATGTGGGACGACCGCACTCCGAAGGAGCTTGCGGGCCTGACACGTAGTTAGGTAAGTGGTAACGTGCCAAGACGGTACCCCACGTATGTATACATGTAGTGCACGAAACACGGGAAGTAGTCAACTCTGTTCTACGGACCATGAGTAAATTCAAAACAGAACAGTTGGATACCTGAAACGAGCAAGGAGAACTCAGATAAGCTTACAAGCTAAGGAGTCAAGAACCTACTACAGGATGACTGGAAGGAATAACCAGTCTAAACACAGTAAGGCAAATGCCTAACATTAACACATCAGTGTTCAATGAACGGGATAGAATTCCCAGATCAACTACCACAAACACACAGGGTGATGTTATAAGGTACCGGAGATACCATTCATCGCCGGAAGGAATATCCAATCCGATATAACATGAACAAAAGTACCAGTGATCTACCCTAAGAACGGGAGACACTATAATCCTCAACGGATAACTCAGATCCAGAACCGCAAGGCAGGATGACAACTGAACATACTCATAAACATCAATCAGATGCAATAGCATAATCAATAATACCCAGGAGCAATCCATAAAGGGGTACCAAGTCAAAACAGTCGAACAAAATGTTGTGATAAGCACCACAATTGGAACGAACATACGGTGAGAACACCGAAGGGATCCACTTGACAGGGGATACCCTAAATTAATACATGGTATCAATCAATACCAGGATACAAAAGGGCCTCCAATGAACGGAAGCGTGATGCGACGATCTTATCATGGAGCCCAGTATCACCTTAAGCCATTCCTTGGCATATGAGAAGTAACCACTTTGGAAACAGCCTATGATGAGCAGAGCTCTAGGCAATGACTAGTATGCCATGAAACTATTACATTACAGAGTTTAACGGTTGCAAAACCAGTTGTAGACCGCATGGAAAGTGGTCAAGGAGACACCAATAAGTTTACTGACCAACAACAAAGATACCCCTCATAAATATGAGACCGCAAGATCGGTGAACACATGGATCCCAAGAAGGGGATACCATCAGTAACTTTGGGAAATATATCCCTCTCAGAACTACTAATCTAGTGAAGCTTGAGCATATAATTATTGCCAAACAATGCGAATAAGCTTCAACAGCAATTGTTGACAACCAAGGAGTAACCGGTTATAAAACCAATGATGCTCAGGGAGCTCAGAAAAATAAAAGAATACCATATTCTGTATTTGCCAAATACATGGGGAACCATTGTATAGGCGACAGAAATGCATGAGCTGAAGCTAGCAACACGCGGATGCCATGTGAACCATACTACTAGAGAATCAGTAAGACATGGTGCGCATCAGCGACCAATGTATGAAATAATCACCCCATACTATGGAGTTGTCAATACAAGATGGTAGACAGACCGGGCAACAAGCCAGAAGTCTGCACCAAATGATGAAGCACCACCTGAAAGAGTAACGATCAGTCCTATTGCGACCTCATAGAGACTTACTGCCAAGAGTTTACGCTCTACACTCTGTATGACTGAGTGTTTTGGTATTGCACTTGTGCAGTTAATGATCGAGTGGGATAGCTAGGAATATGAGGAAATGTAAATTGTGGTAAATCCTTCCTTTCACCAGTAAACATGGCATAAACCAGTTAAGCAAAGGCTTAGAAACAACCGTGAGGCCTAAGGCCAAAGAAACACGGAGAGTGTGAAACACACCAACAATCACAGGATGTGAATTCCACAGGAATAAAGGTGAAAGGAGACTTAAGAAAGTCACCAGGACCGACGCATTGAAAATGCAAGGTCATACAAGTAAAGAACACTTGTACTGAACCAGAGAAACTGGTATAATTCAGGAACTACTAATAGTAGAGAAAGCACTACAACTAAGTAGTGACTTAACCTCAACCGACAATAAGTCGGAGGAACCAAGTGCATGATCACTATAAAACACAACAATATGTATATAGATTGCCAGAGAGCTGGTTACAAATCTAAAACTCATCGAGTTCGAGCACGGTAAAGGAATACCACACTTGGTTAATAACCTTGTTCCCACAACAAGAGGGATAAAAAGGTGATGTGTAGCACGTTAAGGATAACGAGAAGGGCGAATAACTCAAGTTATCAGGGTCTCGCAGCAGAAGCTAGTGGGCCCAGAATTCTAAGCGAAATACACCTAGTGAATAAAAGGCTATTCACCAATGCCTCAAAGCCATTAGGCTAGAACCGAATCCGGTTAAGAGTTGAATAACTCCGATGAAAATTCTTGATGCAGGGACTAACCGATAGTACGGTTAAGACCCGTTGATCAAGGAACATTGTATAATAGACCGCATGGAAGCTTAACCACTCCATGACGGCTGAATGCCTTCGACCAATGTCCAATGTTGACACATGGTAGATTACGTGGGCGTAATCCCTTTTAAGGGGGTAGAGCGAAACCGCGAAAAGTATGTTTTACGTGATAGATGCGTAAACTACAATGCGCATAGCGCAAAAGAATTTGTTTTGATGATTGATACTTATGTTACATAAACATTTGTATTCACTCATCGTGTAATTGTAGTTATTTGAGAAATAAGAATGAGAAAGGAGTAGAGAAACTCCAGAGGAATGGGTACCCCGATTGGTAATAGTACGAGGAACGAGTATGTATGGGAGACTCGAGGAGTATAAATCGGTATGGAACCGATGTATGTAATGAGTATAAATCGGTGTACAATCGATGTATTTTATGGGTACAAATTGGTACAACAAAGTAAAGGGATATTACACCCATGAATTTCTTAAGTATAGTAGTTGGAGATGATGTAGTAATAATTGATGAGATGATTAGTAAGTAAGTAAGTGAATCATATGAATTGGAAAATGTATGTGTACGATTATGAGTAGCAAGATTAAAAAGATAGAAAACAAAATAATGTTTGACAATCTGTCTGTTTGTATTGATGGTGGAAGTGGAACTTGATTTGCTAGCGATCAAGGGAAACTGAACACAAATTGGGGTGGAAGGATAGTTCAACATCAATGCTGATCACATTGGGGTTGAAGGACTCTGGAAGCTCCCTTAAGTGGTCACAGAAATAACACTAGTAATAGGTATAATCATTATAAATGGTATTTGGGAGATGCATGCAAGTTTTCAAAATGAATTTCCAAAACTAATTTGGTACAATGTTTTCTACAAACTTGAGAATGAGGATCGGTTTTGAAACCGCTCCCACGGGCGCTAGTGGACCCTCCATGCCTAGGCACGGGTATCCGGTCGAAACCATAGGAGAGAAGCTAGTTGTGAGTCGGTGGGAGTGTTGATTAGTTTTGAAACCACTACACCGGTTGTACGGTAACAGTGTGTGTTTTGTATTTTTCCAAGGGCACTGGGGCAGCGTAGTCCCGAGTAAGTATGCGTAAGTATGAGTAAGTATGAGTAAAGTAAGTATGAGTAAGTGCCTGAGGATCTCTATATGTGCAAATGAATTTGATCAGAACCAAAGGACCGTAGAGCCAGAAAGCGTAAGTGCTCAAGTCATGACGGCCGTGAACCAGAAAGCGTAAGTGTTCAAACGTGACCGGTACTTGAGGGATCACTCGCCATTGGGGGAGGATTGTACCTAATTGTCTGCGGATGAACCCCCTTGGAGAGAAGTAAAACAGATATTTTTGATTGCCATGCATGCAGTGACATGTTGTTTGGATGCGTAGTATGCATCATGTCAGACATTTGGATTTTGACAAGTTATATGTAGAGGTCATAACCTTAGCATAGAGTATATGTACGAGTAACAGTATTAGATTCACCAACTTTGAGGGCAAAGTTCTTTAAGGGGGGTAGATTGAAATACCCTAAACTTAAATATGGTGATTTTATTATGCTAATATAGTATTTAAGGGCCTAATAGTGCCTAAGTAATTTTTGGTAAAGAAAATAAATCCAAAAGAAATGAGAAAAACGCTTAGAAAGTGGAAAACGCTAAAATGAGCGTTAAATAACCATAGGAGGTACGAGACCTCGGTTATAGTATCGTAAGGATTCCGAAGGCTTATTTATGCCTAATGAGCATACGGGAACGATTCCCGAAGAAAACGGATCCAAGAAATGTATTAAAACGCTAAAAGAGCTTTAGCGCACGTTTTTCGAGGAAACCTGAAAACGTGGCTTTAAGTGGTCAAACAGACCCGTAAAAATTATAAATCATTAAATAATAATTATTAAGCATTTATGGAAGCTTAATAATCAAAAAATGATTAAACGAGAAAATTCCGGAAAACGGACCCGGTTAGTGAATAGTATCAAAACCGGGTAAAATAACGAGCGTTTTCTGTAAAAGACGAAAAACTGCCAGCTTAACAGTATAAGGGGGCCGGTTTTTATAGGGTATTAATACCCTCTCTCACACTCAATTAAATATTACTCCCTCACACACACTAGAAGACAAGAGAACTAAAGCAAAAAGTAACAAAAACTTACCTTTTCCCTCTCTCTCCCATTCCTCTTTTCCATGCGTGAGAACCCCTCCCTCCTGATTCCTCTCTTCTCTTTCCTCTGGTTGGGGATGATTTTGAAGAGCTCAAATGGCTCCCATGGCTTCTCCACTTATACTCCATGTTCTAGCTTCATTAAAGCCCCAAATCGAAAATAAATTACATATTCTTCTTCCCTCCTCATCAAGCTCTACATTTCTATCTTTTCAAAATTCCAAATGGAGGAGTTTGACCTCCATGGGTTTTGGGCATTTGAAGAGTAAACCACATATTCTTGAAGCTTGGAGTCTCCTCTTCCACTTAAGGTAAAAAGATTCAAGAGAAAACTCATTTTCTCCATTTCCATGCCTTGGCCGATTTTGGCTTCTTTTAATGCCTTGTTCTCTTCTTTGTTTGAGCTTGGTTAAACTCCCCAATGGTGGAGGAACTCTCCTTTGTATACAAGGCTTAAAAACCTCTCTTGAAGCTCCAAGGTAAAACCTTAACTAATGGCATTTAAGCCTTTCATTGAATTGAAGTTATCCAATGGGTTAAGGAGTTTAATTCTATTTATTTGTGTGTTTTGAATGTTGGCTTGGGGTTGGGAATCCCCATTGACCAACTTGACCGAGAATGAAGAAGAGGAGAGGAGGAGAACTTGAAAGAAGAAATTGTGTTTTCAAGGTAAGGAAAACCTATCTTAATGCTTAACTTTAATGCATTGGTGTAATGGGAATGGGTAAACAAAATAAAGAACCTAAACTATTGTATTGGTATTGTAGTTTGTGGAAGTTTGAGCACTAGTGAGTAAGTGTGTGAATTTTTAGGCCTTAGAGCCAAATGAATGGTATGTGTATATTAGTAATGCTATTTGAGGAGTAATGATGTATTGGTATTGTAATTGAGGAAGCATTGATGTATTAGAATTTTGTATGTGCTGGTAGAACCCTTGTGGTTTGGCTAGAATAGGAATGGATTGATGAAAAGAGATATGTGTGGATAAGTAAGAGAAGTAGGTAAACTATGGCTAAATTTTGGTAAGAATTGTGCATTAAAGAGTGACTTGGTGAATGGGAGAACCAAGGTATGTATTGGGATAGTAGAGATGTTTAATGACCATGGGATGGTGGTTAGAGTGTGAGAAATAAGAAGGTAAAAATCTGTAGCAAAGGTAGTGGATTGCATTGGAGAATTAGGAGGAATTAAAGTACAAGAACTAGTAGAATAAATGTTGGACTTGGGTATAGACTTTGTATGTGCTTGGGAATGTATTTAGAATGCTAGGAATGGCATTGGTAGAGGGAGTATTGAATGGTAAAGGTTAAAAGGAGAATCTGTAGCATGAGAGTAAAGAAAACAATTGTAAGAATTGAAAGGAAGTGAGGAGAAATTGTGTATGTGGATTTAGAAAAGAGTAAGGAATTGTTGGATGAACTAAGGCAATTTGGGGCCTAGATAGTGTTTAACATGTGGGATTTTTCAGGAAGATTGGGAAAGTAATGGGTAAAGAGAGAGGACTGAAAACAGATTTTAAAACTGAAGTACTGGGCCGGACCGGACTTGCGACCGGACTTGCAAGTTCGGTCGAGCCCAGATTTACAAAGACGGGAAACCTTCTGGAATCGACCGGACTTGCGACCGGACATGCAAGTTCGGTCGGAGCAGAAAATTCTCCCGTCAGAAACCTTCTGGAATGGACCGAACTTGCGACCGGACTTGCAAGTTCGGTCGGCCAGAAAAATTCCGTAGATGAAGCTTCTGGAATGGACCGAACTTGCGACCGGACTTGCAAGTTCGGTCAAGCCAGAAATTTCCCGTACTGATAGCTAGAATGGACCGAACTTGCAAGGTCGGTCGCAAGTCGGTCGAGTCAAAAAAAAAATTATTATATGATTATAATAATCATATGATATATATATATATATATGCCTATACACCTATGTGCATATGTATGTAGTAGTACACTGTAAATGAAGTAGTAAAGGTAAGAAAGTAAGTATATGAGTAGGAAAACAAGTATGGAAAATAATCAAGTATGTTGAGAGTATGAGAACATTAAATACGGGAACGGGGTAAACGGGTAAGTACGGGAGTAGTAATTATTTGTGTATCGTAAGAATGTAGTATTAATAATAATGTTGGAACATTATCAGTGGAACATGTGTGAACCAAGGAAACGAGGGGACACACGGTAGAGCTAACTCCGGTGAAAGGTATGATTTTCTCATGCCCCGTATGCTAACCGAGATACGTTGATTTGTGTGCTGTATGCCGGCTAATCAAGACTAAAGCATGAAAATGGTTTATTGCCTTCATTGTATGTCTTGATGTATGTTGTGTGAGCTAACCCTTCTTGATTGATTGTGTGGCCTCATGTAGTGCGTAGTACGACTCATAGATGAGTCTTGTTTTGTAGTGACTCGTAGTAAGAGTCATGTAGTGAACTAATGGTAACGTAGCAACGCACTAACTATCGAATCAATAAACGATAACACAACCCAATAAACTCACTAGAACGTGAGGGAGTGTACGGGAGTAATAACCTCCCGATAACGGTAGAAGAACCGAAATGAATAATCCACCAATAATAAGTAGTGGAAGTATATAAGTAACCTCTAATAGAGGAATTAACCTTGGTGCAAGACATGAACCATGAGAGTAGTAAAGAATGATGAGGGATCTCCAAACCCCTTAGCAATTAGTCGACCCATTATGAGAGGGCCCGACTGATGTAAGTATGCCCCGAACGAGAGAGTATTCGACATGTTGGGGAAACCCTTAAATCTAAGGATACTAGACGGTGGTAATTCCCTAAGCTAGCAGAGGTTATCGAGAGAGATACTTCTAGGCTAATCCACGAGATTGTATTAAACTTTGAGAGAAGAGTGTTGGGAATTTGAGTAGTCCGGTAAAACGGACATTTGAGTATTTGAGGTGCTAATTGTATAGCCCTCGTATTGTAGGTCCGGTGGCGAGTCTTGAGTATGACTCCGCCCAGAGGCCAGAGTAATGAGTATTGCGTATGTATGAGTATGTAATGAGTACCGAGTATGTATGAGTAAGTACTGAGTAGTGAGAACGTGTGAGTAAGTACGGAGTATTGAGTAGTAAGTATACACAAGTATAGTAATGAGTACAGAGTAAGGATCGTGTACGAGTAGGATACCGAACATGGAGTGATGAGTATACAAGAGTGGAGTATGAGTAGATAGAGTAACGTGTAACGCCAATGAAATAGTATGGAATGAATAACTAATACGAACGGTTGACTAAATATTTGTCTTCCTCGGTAAGTATTGTACCTTGTATGTGTATGTAAGTAAGGATGAATGTATGGTGTAGTAATAGAATGTATGTATGCATGTAAAATGAACTCCATGTATATCCGACCCAAAGTAGTCGGCGTACCGCGGTTAGCACGCGGTATATGCGAATTTCATGCGCAGCGTAAGCTGACCCCCTCGGGGGACCGTTTTTAGTGTGCAGGTACCCGAAGTTGTTCCCGTTCGAGAGTAGGACGGGGACTGCTACGTAAGTATGGGTAGCTGTATAGTGGATTGGTACTTGTATTGTAATGCAAATTTGGAAGTTTAAACTGTATCGGTAATTTAAGGATTGTAGTATACTCGGTATAGTAATATATTGGAGTTGTAACTGGATTATGGATGAGTATGCAATGGGAAGTACTGTATTGTGTAGAGTACTCGGTATGTTCATGTTCATCAGACCGATAGTATGTAGTATTGTAACTCGCCTTGTTAGTCACGTGGGTGACTAAAGGCATTGTACACCCGCCGTTGTGTAAGGAGTATCCGATGCGAAGGTAAGTATTTGTACAGTAATGACGGTATTGGCGGTAGGGGTGTTACAGAAT
The DNA here is from genome assembly GCA_023374045.1 of Limonium bicolor. NCBI lineage: Eukaryota > Viridiplantae > Streptophyta > Magnoliopsida > Caryophyllales > Plumbaginaceae > Limonium > Limonium bicolor. Next base: position 118,355,092 of record CM041778.1, read on the forward strand.
ACCAACTTCTTGATTTGATTATCCATCATGTTGTTAACCGATATGTCTTGTCCTTGAGCATCTTGGAAGGTGTATTCACCATGTGATACAACCTTCCACATCCTTGGATCATCTGACTTGATGTGAAACTCCATTTTGATCTTCTAGCGAGTGTAGTTGTCTCCATTGAAGAGTGGTGGTCGATTTGGTGCAGAACCTTCTTTTGCCGCTAGCTTGCATGAGAAATTTCGATCGTCTTCCAAAGTAGTTAGCTTTCTAGAAGAGACCTGCTCTGATACCAATTGAAACTAGCTAGCGCTCCTGATGCATCCCCAATCGATCATGGCCATATCGTTGACTCAATTAAACTTTGATGGTTGAGGAAAGACACGAGATAAACTTAAACTGGAAACTCCATTTTGATTGAGAAATTTCACACAGAAATTCACTCAATCTCCCTCACCCTCACACATGGACTACGGGACAGTTTAGGACTTTATCCTAAAGTCCTCTACACTCTCCTGACAGCCGGCCTACGGTTCCTCAACCGCTCCTCGACTGATCAGTCTACCAATACAAAGTATTGTCACTCGACCCCAATCCTAACCAGCTCACTAACTCTCTTGCACTCACACACACTTAAGTTTGATCCACACTTGCCTTGATTATCTCTCTCTTTTTCTCTTTTGTACAAGCTTACTTACATATGAAATAAATGCAAGTATATATACAGTTATTTAAGGTATAACTACCGTCCTATAAACCCCTAGACTTAGGAGTCGATTACAGCTCCTATATTTCATATAACAACCACACTAGACTTGTAGAGAGTCTTCAACTTGATCTGGAGTGGTTTAGAATACGTGTCGCCTTGTGGTTGGTCAAGTCAGTGACAGCTCTCTCAATTGGTCGAGCATCACTTATGTGCCCCACTTGTCTGATCTTGTCTGGCTCATTAATGATCATAAATTCTCTTAGATATCATCATGGATATGTACTTCTTCTGATTAATAGCCCTTGACTTATCTTGTTCTCTTGCACATTAATGAGTTGTGTGTTCTTGTCGTGTGCTAGTTGATTATGTGGGTATATGAGTCTGTATGAGTATGTCGATCCTCTTGCAGTCTTTTGTCTTTGATTTACTCCTTAAGCGTGAGAGATGTGGTCGTGTGATGCCTGACTTGTTGTGTGTGCTAGAAGTTCTAGCGTGAGCTCTCATGGGCAGGTGCCCGACTGGTTGGGCACATGTCGTGAACTGAGTGCGCTTGCAACCTTGCGTGCTAAGCCACTCCTTTGCCTGTCTATCTGAATCTTAAAGCTTGACAAACATATTAGATAGACAATACAAGGTTTGCTATCATCAAAATTAAAAGATCTTGACTTAACAGTCCCCCCTAAGAGGAGAGCCTATAAGGATAAACCCTTTGCTCCCCAGCTGAGGACCTCTCCCTCTAGCTCGCCATTCCTTCTCTGGTATTGATCGGGGCTCTGTTCAACCTACCCCTCCCCTTCCTCAACCCCCTCTCTCATGAATATTGTTGTTTGGAACGTTATGGGGTGCAATGATCACCCCCAAATCTGTGAGATTTAGAAATTCTCCATAACAATAGGCTTTGTGTTTTGTCCTCTTAGAAACTCACTTCTCCTACCAAGCACCTCTCAATCATGAACTATCTTTCATCTTATAAATTTGTCCATTATTATGCTGTGCACCCCAACAGCCGCATCTGGATTCTATTCGACCCTTCTATCATCTCCCTCTCTCCCCCATCAATCTACCTGAATGCTGACATGCAAAGCTACTCTCTTGGAAACTTCCACCATTACCATGTCTATTGTGTATGGGAGGAACAACTCGGTGCTTAGAACCCATCTTTGGGAGGAGATCATTAATTTTAGCCACAACAATATTAGCCTCTAGTTAGTTGGTGGTGACTTCAGCCACATCCTCTAAGTCGAGGACAAACTTAGCACCAGTACCCTTTTCCCTCAGAGGCTACCGTGACTTTGCACACTGTATAGCTATGGTTGAGCTGCGAAATCTTCATTTTTACGGGCACTTTTATACATGGTGGAATAATCAGTTCGACCATAGACGAGTCACAGGGAAAAATGATCGTGTTCTTGTTAACGAGGATTGAATCTTGGCCTTTACAACTAGTTTTGCCTCCTTCCTCCCTCCCCTCGTTCTGATCACAACCACATAATTATCACATTGCCTAGCCTACCTCACATAGGAGGAGCTTTAAATTTCTTAATCTTTGGACTAATGACCCCTTCTTCCTCCCGTTGTCCATGATGGTTGGAATATCCCGCCGGATGGGAGTTGCCTCCTTACTATTGTTACTAGGCTTCCTCATCTTCAAGTAGGGCTCTCTATGCTTCATAAATCTGAGTTCGGTTCCCTTTCTATCAAAGCCCAAGCCATTGGGGAGGAACTTAGTGATATCCAAAGAAAGATCGGCCTTGTCCCCTGGAACCCGAATCTTATAGCCAGAGAGAAGTCCCATAGACATGTGCTCCTTACTAGAAACCATCATGAGCTCCTTTTCCTTCGTCAGCTATTCAAAACCCGCTGGCTGAAGTTTGCTGACTCTAATACCACTTTCTTCCATAGAGCCATTAAGGAGAGAATGAATAATAACTACATTTATTCCATTACTAATGAGCTTAGGGAAGTGCTTAGTGCCCCGACAGATTTTAAAGATTATCTAGTTGCTCACTTTAAACGCTTGCTGGGTACTAGAGCTACGCTTCACAACTCTCTACACGATTTCAATCTGGATAACACCAGGATCATCGACCAGGCCAGGTGGGCTCCCCTATCTCGGCCTGTATAGAACAATGATACTAAAGCGGCCCTCTTCTCCATAAGTGATGACAAAGCCCTACGTCCAAATGGGTTCATGGTCAAATTCTTTAAAGATGCTTGGGGTATCATTGCTGAGGATGTTCGCCAGGATGTCAAAAGTTTCTTTCACAGTGGAAGACTTCTTAAAGATATAAACTCCACACTCATCACCCTTATATCTGAGTCTGATGTTGCCTCCTCCCTGGAGGACTATAGACCCATCTTTTTTTTTGCAATATGCTATACAAAATCATTAGCAAAATCCTGGCCAAGAGACTCAAAGATACTCTACCCTCCGATTGCCAAGAGTCTTCATCGGAGGGTGTCTCATTTCATACAACATTCATCTTTGCTTCTGCCTAATGAAACACTACCAAAAGGCCCATCTCCCCTCCATGCATGATGAAGTTGGATATCAGCAAAGCCTTCGACTTTGTTGAGTGGACCTTGCTTCAGGAAACCTTCTTCTACATGAATTTCCCCCAGTCTTTGCCAATCGGATTATGTAGAGTGTGACTTCCGCCTCTTTTTCCCTCGCTGGTTTTTTCAAAGGTGGGTGTGAGTTGCGTCAAGGAGACCCCATATCCTCATACTTATTTGCATTGGTTATATACATGCTCTCCCAACTCCTTGACCAGCTCCACCTCTCCCCTTCATTCCGCTATCATCCCTCATATAAACCCCTTCGCCTTTCCCACCATTTCTTTTCTGATGATGCCCTTTTATTCTGTAGACGTGACCAAAACTCTATTTCCCTCATGCTTATTAAAGTCAATATCTTCTCTAATGCCTTCGGGCTCAGGCTTAGCCCCTTCAAATCTAACTTTTTTATTGGTGGTATTAGCCCCCCTGCTAATTTGATCATGCAGTCCACTGGATTTAACTTAGGATATTTCCCTTTTCGCTACCTGGGCATCCTATTGCCGCTAGGAAGCCTAAATCTACTGACTTTAACCCCCAAATTGATAGCATTTGTAAACCAATCTCCTCCTAGGGCAGTAAATATCTTTTGGTTGCATGTCGGCTCTCTTTGACTCAAAGTGCTCTATTTGGTATACTTGGCTTTTGGGCTTCCTGCATATCCATTCCTAATAATATTCTAAAAACCATAATCAAGGATTTTAGCTCCTTTCTCTGGTTCGAGGAGGCAGATTGCAATGCTACTCCTAAAGTGGCTTGCACTGCCATCAAGAACAATGAGGGCCCTAAGGCTGAAAGACATCCATAAATGGAATATGTTCTTCATGCTTAAGACCATATCTTTCATCATTAATGACCCCGAGAGTCTGTGGATCCAGTGGATTCATAGCTTATTTCTATCGACATGCAATATTTGGACGACCACTGCTAAAGATAACGACCCTTGGGTCTGGAAATCAATCCTTCGTGCAAGGGACTGGTGGATAAAGCAATGTTGGTCCACTACTGATGCCTCTTCCCTCCTCCTTGCTTACACTCCCTATCTCTGTGTTAACATGTTTTACAATGATGTTTCCCACCCTTTCAGGCCCTTTACCTGGTACAACACTTGTTGGAGAACTTGGTCAACCCCCAAAGCCAAAATTGTTTTATGGGTTACTCTTAGGGTAGACTGAAAACTTACAATAAAGTACAATCTTGGGGCATCCACCTAGCTAACAAATCCTAGCTCATGTGCATGCTCTACAGACTGGCCATCACCTCTTCTTTGAATGTAGGTTCTCATGTAGGATTTGGTGGAGTATATTCGACTGACTGAGTCTCTCTACCAGCAGGACAAGCCTTAACAGTTGTTCTATTGGATCTCCCACTACTATCAGAGGAATCGTTTTAACTAGCTTGGTGAGAGGAGCTGCCATCGCCAATGTGCTATTATGCTTTACCACATCTGGATTAACATATACAAGCGAGCCATGACTAGCCTAGCTAGAGACCTCGCATACATTGTTACGGACATCAAGGTCACCATGAAACCTATCATTTGGACTAAGATGAGAGACTCCATCAAAGATTTAACTGGTTAGACAGGGTGCTGTGGTCATAGAGTTTTTTTGGTTGGAAGTTTTTGTTTTTGTATTGTCCTTCTATGTAGTTCATCCAATATTTGATGTTTTGTGTTGGCTATGTACCACTTTTGTATGATGATAAGGAAGTTTTTATCCGTTCCCCTTCCCCATAGCTTTTTTGTTAATTATCCGATATCGGATATATAGGTCTTCCTATGTATCCATCTATACCGTTATCTTTACCTATTAATATATCATTACCTTTTTCTAAAAAAGTTTTGGTTCCATTGCATAACAGTATAGTAAATAAAATTGTATATTAACATATCAAAACTATGATTTAGTGTACAACGTAAATTGTACATTAAATATACAAAAACAGTAGTTTCAGTATAATATTTCTTAGTATAGTTCTCTATTGACTATACAAAAATCCGTTGTTAAATGCACAGTTAAGTCATCTCTAACTACATTTAACAATAGCCAAGAATTTACCTATTAATTTAAGTCTTACTAGATAAAAAACGGAGGGTCGCGAATTTCTCACATGTTCACATCACAAGTCTCGACCAGCATACCAACATTAATTAATAAAATACATTAATATTGATACTCATTTCCTTAATTGTAGTAATCGGTTTAGTAGCATAAGTAATCACTTTTTTGTCAGATGGAAAGAAAATGAAGAAAGAAAACAATGATGGTAAGGTGTTGTTCGTTTGTGTGCTTATCCTTTTATTTATGTGCTGACTCGAGGTGAGTGCTTATATAGCAACTTAAAACGCAATATAAAAAACTTCTTCAGCACATGATAAAACAGGCAAATATATTGACATGAAACGCAGAAGGCCGTAAGATTTCTCGAACATGAAACATAAGACAAAAACGAAGGTTCACTTGAAAGCAACAGCCACAAGTTCCTCAACTCAACCCCAAACTACTATCCCACCATATGATCATCCCCACACTAAGCGTCCCAAAAATCAAAATGCATTGCATCTTTCTTCTACTCGAAAGCCCATGCGTTCTCCCTGAGAACCTCTTCTTCCTCTTCTGGTGTGTAGTCATTCTTAATGTTAAAGGTCTTCCTAATCTCCTCTGGAGTCCTCCCCGCCATCATATCAGCTACAGTATGACAAGTAAGGTCTAGAAGCCCCTTGATATCCAGATAGTTGGCAGCCTACAAGAAGAAACAATTCCAATGAGATCATTACTGCAACATTCATCAGATAGCTGTTATACATACACTGATTGAATTACCAATATGTATAGCTATATTCTGTACACCTATAGTAAGTTAGGACAAAGAAATGGAAGATCAACATCATTCGCATAGTCAATCAAACGTGTATGACATTAACGACAACAGAGTTCTCTATTATAGCTACAAGATACTTCAACATTCTCTTCCACTGAATACTATGCACAACGCATCTCAATCCACACTCAGAAACCACTTTCAACTGAGCTGAACATAAGCTACAGAAGTAGGACTGTGCATACAGTTTGGTTAATTCGGTTATAACCGAAAACAAAATATTTTTTTTGGTTTTTTAACCATTTTTCATAACTGTTTTTTAAATATTAGTTTTTAGTTAACCGAATTTTATTTGGGTTTGATTTTCGGTGATTGAAGTAAATATTTCAGTTAACCAAATAATCGAAATATTTTTTTCAATTAAATTTAAATATATAAATATTTATGAAAGCACTAAGTTTTCTTTTAAAAAGTCACAACTAATTGAGATTCAGTTATTACGTAGAACAAAATTTTGATTTTCAGTTAATTCAGGTATTGAACTAAATTTTGGTTAAAATTTGGTTTTCGGTTAACTGAATTAGCACCACTAGAGCAGAACTTACAAAAGGAATTCATAAGCATGCTGATTAACCACAGTTGATAAGCGGGGTTATCCAGATGGTATAATGTATAATACATCTAAAGATGCAACGATTTAACGAACGGTGTAAGTGTAACACATTAGTGGATACACTACCAACAAAAGTTCAGATACTGAACTCACTAATCTGCTAAAAGAACAGGCACATCATAGCATTATAAGGCAACTTTACATCCAAATCGTTCAGAACTGATCACTTTACTAACGAAGAGGTTCACAGCGGATATACCCACTTCAAAGCAAAGCAACAGTGGACAAAAGAATTAAACGACCGAGTGTAATTTTCGTACAGAGTAGACTGAGTAGTCTTCTATTATTATGGACAAACTAATTTAAACAAGGCGGCGTTTCTATAGACATCCCTAAACTGTAATCTTACACAATACGAAGAGGCCTGCGAACCGAACATAAACATAAACACAGAGAAACCAAATAGATGCAAACCGTAGGGCATCGAACATTTTATGCAACAGAACAGCATAATCGAAATTAGTAGAAAATAACGAATCGAAACCCTGAAATGTTTGACAGGTGCAGTTAATCAAGAAAGTGTGGGGATCTCTTACCAACATGAGATCGAAAAGGGTGTCCTGCTCAACCTTGACAAACTCGGTGTCAAATGCCTTAAGCTCTTTCGAAACAGTATGATCCTCGGAGTTTGGCGTCTCAACGTGCTTCTTACAGTACTCGATCACCTTGGCCAAGATTGTCCCAGTGACGTTGGGGATAGGGATCACGTTCTCAGTGGAGACATCTTCTAACATGTTCTTGATCGTCTGAGACTCCAATGCGACTGCTTCCTTCACTTCGAAAATCTCCCCATCGGAACTCCTCAGAACTACTACCTTCCCTGACGACGTAGACATCTTGTAGTTGGCTTTTCGACGGAATGGCGTTGAAGAGGTAGGCAGGAAACGCGTAGCTTCTGCAAAAAAGCGAGGGAAAACTAAACAAATAACGGCGGGTTTGTCTAAGTGTGTAGCTCTACGTTACGAAGTTGTCTTTTTTAAAGCAAGTCTTTGAGGAATAGAAAATTTAGGGTTATCGTCAACCGGTGTTATATACTCGACGTAGAACAACGTTCGAGACATAATATCCTTTTTTTTCTTTTAAAGAAACGAGACAGATTATTGTTAATGGGTTGTGTAAACTAAGATTTCGTTTGTCTGAGACATATATACCATAGTATATTTGTGGTATAAATGGGTGGGTTTTGTGTGGGTTCCTACGTGAGTCCTACGTTCTCCTTCAATATTATCACGTATAAAACAGCTACTGAACAATAATGTCAAAACAGCCGCAAAATACTGAACAGAGCCTTAAACAAATTAACCGTGACCAGTGTGATTGAATAGAATCATAACTGGTGGGACCGTAACGGAACCAGTTGGACCCGGGATTGATCAGGACTGATTCGGAACCAGTTCGGAACAGTATGCAAGTGAAGCAAATCTGAATACACTTTTGGAGATTCAGGACCGAATCGGACTCGAACGTCAGAATCAAAACCGTCTAGGAACCGATTGGAACCAGAACCAGAATCGGTACATTTGTTGTACGGATGAATACGAAGAACCGAAGCCGAAACTGGAACTGGTGAAACCACCCTGGAATCAGTCAAAACAACCATTTTTTCCATCTCCCCTTATGAAAAAAAAAATCAAAATTTTTTGAATATTTTTCCAAATTTTGAACCAAATCTGGAAACAAAACTCGTAAGTAACCGCCTTAAACCAGTTTTTTGAGCGAACCTGAAGCGAATACAACCTTCGGAATTATGACCGGAATCATTCCTGATCGATTCTATATCCGTATACACATATTTCGGGACCGGTCGGAACCGGAACGGTGACCCACTCTAAACCAACCAAATATAGTATTTGTTAAATGGGCTGACTTACCCAACCTAATTAACACAATGTATATATCAAACAAACAATATAGTCATTAAAAAAATTATAAATACAAGTGTTATTTTGGTTTGATAACCGTTAACCTTTCATCTCGATTTAAGACACAAATAACAAATTAATTTGTTAAAGGAACCACAAATAAATAACAAGATTAGTAATCGGATCGGTAAGCATTAATTTCTTTTGTTAATTGTTGCCACTTCAAGAGTCGCTTCCAGTTGTATATGCATTAGTAATCAATAAAGTTGAATAGTTAATACTAATAATTAAAGATATTTCATTTAGTATACGTACATAAGTAAAAAGATTATATTATGGTTAAAATATTTTAAAATTTTACCAGTATTTATCGGACTATTTCACTTTTTATTTTTCTCTTTTTATGCATTTTTATTTCGTTTCCCCTAAGCACATCAAATATTTAGCAAACAAAAGAAAATTTAATTGATGCACTCAAAGGAACTTAAAAAAAAAAAAGTTTTCATCCTTTTTTTGTCAGCAGTTTTCATCCTTTTTATTTGAAAACACATCCAACTTAAATTTCTCTTACCAAATGGGATTTCTTTGGATCGTGAGAAAATATAACCAGGTACATCCTAATATCTTTAATTAGTTGTGTCGCAAATTAGTTAATGAAGCCTTTGATTATAGTAAGAAATAAATGGGACTTCGTATAAGATATCCGTTTCATATTGATGGGGATCGACTTTCGCTTTCAATACCGAGAAAGCTTGGTCTTCTTGAACGCACAAAACACACTACATCGATATGAAATCAAATAGTACCATCATATCGATCACTGGTTACGAGCAATCTTTTTCGTGACACAAATACTGAATCAGCCGAAGAATCACGTATCATGGTATTCCTTCATATTAACTTGAATAAAAGCGGATTATCATACAATTCAAAAATGGGTTCATTCTCTCATATTTTTCTGTTTAAGAATCATATCTAATTTTTAACAATATAGGAGAACTCACATTTTGGTTCTTAACTTTTCCTCTTTCATTTAGTAGTAGATTAAAAGGGGGCAACAGGGTCATGGGCGGAACGAGAAATAGAATTTGAGGAGGCATAGACAAATTTATAAAAAAAATAGTGAGGTCTTTTATCTAAAAAATTCCAAACAATTTTTGTAATACCTTGAGTAGACCTGTAACAGTCATCCCCTTGTTTGTGATCATAATGCGCAACCAGTCACCCATGATTTCTCACCATATTAAACTTTACTCGTCATACTCAACCTTTCACTGTGTGATTAAGTTATTTTAATCTAAATGCCTAAGATTTAATCTTAGGTCATATAGTGATTAACTTCTCGAATGTATATGTCATTTAGGTCTTTAATGTATCCTCATAAGTAATCTAGTGTAATTCTATATTTGGATACATTTTCACTTGAGAACGGTGTCACTGTTACTCTACCTAATTAAGGTATGTCATTATCCTACCATAGGTGATAATATCTTATCACATCTCATAACTTAATTCGAGTTATAGTCAGTATTCGCCTCGGTTCGATAATAATGCGCACAATCAAATACACAAGCTATTCGGGCAAACAAATCATATAAACATAATAATCATTTAATCACACATATCATCTTGTCAAGCAATACACACATATCCGAATCCAAGAAAATCCTCGGGAACAATCGGATCACACAACATACCGTACACCAACGTATGAGACGCTAGCTCGGAATCTCGCGCCCGTCCTCTATTCTCTTAGCTCTAGAATATGGCGTCAAGTATTAATTACGTTAAATCACTAAACCATTCTGGTTTCCTTTATAACTATTAATCCCTCGTATTCCCGATGTTTGCCACTCGTTGTTAGTCGGGTTTTTACTCAATGTACTCAAGTACATGATTAGTTATTTAATCATTTAGTGATGTTAGTAACTAACATAGGTGTATAGTTCTACAACATTAGGATTTAATCTCATTACTTTATTTATCCTCTTTAGATCATAGGTATATATTTTAGTATATATTTAAGTATATATACATACTCATATACATTATGAGTTGGTCTCATTTAGTTTAGTGAATTGGTCAACTTGACCCTCTTTGGTTAATGTAGTTGACTTGGTCAATGTAGTCAAACTATCAGTTTGGCCAACGCAGTCAATCGTCCAATTGGTCATCACGGTCAAGATCAACATTGTTACATGTGATAAGAGCATTAAAATTTATTCTAGGTTTAATAACCTATTATTCAATCCAACCTCTAACCATTTATGTAATGGTTATATAATTCTCAACCTCAGGTTAATGACTTAGGTCAAACTCCTAATCATCCTCATACCTAATTACATCACCAAAACCTCAGTATATTACTCCACATATTCCTAATATCCCTTATTTCATGTAAATTATAAACTCGTTTATCTGTACCAACCTTTATATACTAACATTAAGTTTCTATGCTTAATGTTATATATTATAATTTTCAACCTTATCATATAATTCATATATATTCCCAACACTTAGTAATCTTTCACTTCCCATTTCCAAGCATTAAATATTAACATTAAGAACTTTATACTTAATGCTACATTACATAACTTCAAATCCACTTATAATTTGTGTCCAGCTCTTCATTAATTATTTGAAAGTCCAAATCCAATCCTTTATAATTACAATTTGACCCCAATATGTATATATTCGGTTTTCTACCCAAACTTTTCAGAATTTATGAATTCACCCCACAACCTTTAGTAATTTTACAATTGACACTAATTCTAACATTTTACAATCCAATATCTTATCTAACTTAATTCAAGCTTCAACCCATAGTTTTCAAATTTCTGAACAGACCCATATGTCATTCTAATTTTTCAACCCAACTTTCTCTAATTACGCTTTGGCCCCACAAGTTTTTACAAACTTACAATTACACCATAATATTTCCTAAATTCACATTTTAAACATTTCTTTCCCTTACATGGTAAAACCCTCAAATTTCCTCTTAGGTTTGACCTAACATTATGCCTTGACCCATATTTTTCCAAAAATTATGTTTTGACCCCCAAAGTTTCCATGGGTTTTCATTTAACTCCAAAACTTACAAAAACTTGCATTTTTCATCTTTAATCCAAATGGAACCTAACTTTAGCCTATTTAATGTTTTTCACTCCAATATTTATTTAATTTACATTTTCTAACTCACACTTTGATCATATATCCATTAACACGTCAAATAAACTTATAATTACTATTAAACCCCATTTCGTCTTTAAATCTTAACCAAACACTACCTAAAATAGTAGGTATTTTTCTACTAAATTTATGAGGTGTTTTAAATCATCCAAACCACCCTTTAACACCATATTAACACCTAACATAATACCAACATAACCTATCACTACTAGAAGACAGCAGATTAGCGACGGACAAATCCGTCTCTAATCTGTCGCTAATTGGCCAATTAGCGACGGATGTGTCTGTCGTGAAAAATCTGTTAGCGACGGATTAGAGAGGGAAAACGCTCGTCGTGAATTTGGCAACGAAAATTTGGTTTTTTTGGATTAATGTTTAGCGACGGAATTTCCGTCGCTATTCCATCGCTAAACTTCGTTCATTTTTTTTAAAAAAATTAATATTTTAATTTATAATATATTTTCAACTCTAAATGTTGACATATAATACATTTTACTCATATCCACCAGTAATATACAATCCTATAAGAGGATTTGTACTCATTAATCCCATAATATAAGCAAACATAATATAAATGTTCAATCAACACAAGATACGAAGTAGTTTAGTCGAAATTTGATACAGACATAGTCTCAAGCAAACAAAGTCTAACAAAGTCAAATGTCATATCTATCTAATACCCGCCTCCCCAACCATGCCCATCCCCTGGACGATATCCCGTCTGATCACCCGGACCACCTGAGCCATCATGCGGACCTCTCGGCCACTACTTCCATCCACCCGTACTAGAGTCAACGCTAGGATCACTGTACGAAGCCTGCTGAGAGGGAAACATATGGGAGATCTGCGCTCATATCATCCTCTGCATCTCCTCACTAAACATCTCCTAGCGGATCGCTTCCCTCTCCTTAACATGAACCTACTGCCTGTAATTATCATCGAACTTCTGAATCAGCTCCCGCTCAATGTCCGACTTCATGGACTCGTATGTGCTCTGGTCGTAGCCGGAAGCACGTGATCTAGTGCTGGGGCTGTGAAATGAGTCAGGGAAGTATGCTGGTGCTAGCTCACCCACACCGTAGACCCTCTACTTTCTGGATTTCTTTTCAGCCTTAGAAAAAATTGATTAGGGTCTACTAGTGTGGCTTGCGGAGATGGATCATCAGGAGTGGTTGACTCCTGAGCGGCAGCATCTAACAGCTCTTCGTATTTATGCTTCATAATCATAACACAATGATATAATTAGTACTCATCGCTAATGAATGAATTTGAATAATGTAGCACAACTTAAATAAGTTAAATTAAATCACTTACAGCAGTGTCCTCGACCTTGGAGCATACTAGCACACTGTTTCCATGCTCATCCTTGCTCGAATGAGTGTGTATGAACAATGTGTAAGCATCTGACTCTGTACCGTATTTCTTAGTCTACAAAAATAAACACTTGATTAAATTAGAAGCAAGGCTTTAAAATTTGACTAAACATCCCTTGTTTTTTTAACATTTGCCCGCACATAAAAACCAAGATTGTTCAGTCAGAATCAGATAATGATTAATCGATCAAGGCTTAAAAAGAATCTGACATAACCTCCCATACTTTTTTGCATTTGCCCACACATATACAATCCAGTATTGCACATATCAGAATCTGATAACAATCACAACTCACATCATGCATTCTAAGTTGCATTATCATATTCACATTCACATGTACTTGCATTCAGTTTCATATACACTTAGCTTACAAAACAAAAAGACTCACCAGAACCCTCTTATGCTCATTTATCGTGCAAGAACCACACACATGAGTAGACAAACCACCACTAGGTGTGTGCTCAGTCCTCCGGTTGCGAGAGTTAGTCTCGCTGATGTTCTTATACTTTTTATTTACCCACTGCTGTTCCCAAGCTTGCTAGATTTTGTCTCTGACTTTTCTCTTCATTCTCCCATCCTTCATCTTGTAGAGTGTGTCTGAATATCATTTTCTGCCCAAGGCGCAGAATAACTCATAGACGACCTTCTCAAGGTCAGGATCCCAACGGAAACGCTTTTGCATAAATTAGTAAGTGTAAGCATAACTTATAAAAAAAAGATGAAATTAAAGATCAAAATAGTTAAGTACCTTGAACTCATTGAAATAGAATCTATGACCGTCCTGACCCAAACCCTCCCAACTATAACCCTCTGGAAACCACCTCATCTCAAAGCAAGGAAGAAAAGAACGAGCAACCTTGTTTGTAGGTAGTAGCTCCCTATGATTATATAATGTGTCACAAATTGACAATTAGCACATATATATATATATATAACAAACTTTAATGAGAATTGTTTTGTACTTACAAAGTAGTACTTACCTGTCAGAGATAGTGATGACCACGCGGGGATCAAGACCACTACCGTGTGAAGTGTGTGAAGCCTCTGAGCTAAGCGGTGCATCGTCAGATGGTGGTGAATCATCATGTCGTGGAGGAGTAGACTGTCATGGAGAAGTAGGCTTCCGTGGAGGTGGAGGAGTAGGCTGCCGGCGTGGAGGTGGAGGAGTAGGCTGCCGGCGTGGAGGTGGAGGTGTAGACTGATGTTTCTTAACAGACGGCTGTGAATCTGGGACTATAAAGAAGAGTGTGGGTGAGAGTCAAAGAAGGGGGTCCCCATGGGTGCTCATCCTGACAGGGAGTGCGAAGGGGGCGTATGTGTAGAACCCAACGGGGATCCATGACCAGATCCATCCAGATGATCAGCAGCAGCCTACTGAAAATCAACTGGGGAAGTAGAAGTGCTGCGCCTGCTTCGACCAAATGACCACCCTGATTTAAAAAAAAACCCTACCACCTGCCATCACTATGAAAACCCATGACAAACATCATATTAAACACTTAATAGAATAAACATTTTTATACACTAATTAATAAACAAATGAAAACAATAATATATTGAAGTTGCATAGTAGCTTTATGTAAGTTTACTTGTTAAATTTATGTATCTGTTATGTCAACTAAATCAAATGTTTCTTCATCATCGACCAAAGGTGATAAAACCACATGATATACGGTTTCATCTTGCAGTGGCTGAACCTCCTCATCAACTGCTGATGAGTCGGGCATGTTCAAAGTGCTTCTCGCTTTCACTTTAGAGACATCCCACCAATCTTTCATATCCCTCTACTTTGACGGGTATGAGCAATAATACACTTGAACAGCTTGATCTGCTAGCACAAACGGCTCGTACTTGTCAAATTTCCTTGTATGATTAATGTCAACCAGCTTATATCGAGGATGTACTTGTACTCCTCTTTTTTTGGGTCAAACCAATGACAATTAAACATTACAATCTTCTTCACAGGTAATGTGGGATACTCTAATTTGATGATCTCTTTCAGCACCCTGTAATAATCATACTCTGAGTCACCATAGTTTGTCCCAGAAATGCAAACACCACAGTTGTACGTTGTACGGTCATCTGAGTAAGACTCTCTATGGAACTTGTATCCATTCACATACAAACCTGAGTAGGAGGTTGCCACGTTCAACGGGCATTGGGCCAAGCTACGAACAAATTCGTTTGGCGTGGTAACATCGTTTGACTGTAATAAAAAAATAATATCATAATACCATATTTTATATTGACCTTTATGTATATAAACATATGTGTATATAGTCACTCACATATGAATGGAACCAAAAGGGAAAATCTTTTTCCATCTTAAGGTTGATTGTCTCATCCGTTAATGTTGGTTCTATTTGTCGTAGTTGCCCTCGTACATTCTACAACAAAAGATTTAAACCAAATTGTGAACACACAGCTGAATTATATGTATGAACGATGAATATAACTGATATTTGTATATATCTTACTCAAAATAAGGCTCCATTTCTGCACAATTTCATAGAATGTATGATTGAGCGGCATCTAACTCACGAGTTGTCAACAGTCTTCTTGTTCCTTTGCCAATCGGTTTGCCCATTGTTTTAAAAATAGACAATCTTTTTGGATTGTCATCAACATCCTCTACAACTGTCTTGTTTCTACCAAGCTTGTATGGGTACGATGGTCCATCATCAACGAAGTAAAACTTTGTGAATTTGGTGATCTCTTCCAAAAGGTATCCATTGCGAATGGATCCCTCAACTTTGTGTGTTTCTGATGAGTCTTTTCAGTTTCCCCAAGTACCTATAATATATATGTGCAGACCAGTTACACCAATGAGTAACATATCACAAAAGTACAACATATAGTACGTGCATTACTAACTTATGTAGAATGTACCTCTCAAACGGATACATCCACCTGTACTGTACAAGTCCACATAAACTTGCTTCAAAGGCAAGATGAAGAGGGAGATGTTCCATTGAGTCAAAAAAGCTTGGTGGGAATTTTTTTTTCCAATTTGCACATTATTTCCAGAATTCGACAGTTCAACCTTTGCATATTCGACTTTGAAAGTGACATGCATGTCAACTCCTTGAAAAATAGGCACAGTTCAGTAATTGGCTACCACACCTTTTGATCAAGAAGATGTTAAAAAGCTATGGGCATCAACCTTTGCAAGAAAACATGATAGTCGTGACTTTTCATCCCAAACATTTTTCTATTGGCCATGTCAACACACCTCCCAATGTTAGAAGCAAATCCATCAGGGAACTTTAAATTTTTCACCCATTCACACAAGATTTGAATACTATCTCTGTCCATGACATATTTTGCCTTAGGAATTATGTTTGAACTTAAATCTGGTGCCAACTCAAGACGGTTGCAATAATCGTTCAACTCTTGCCAAAAGTTAAATGTGTCTTTCGTCTTGTCCTTCACATTAACGGCTGTGTTGAACATGTTTTCAAAAACATTTTTTCACTGTGCATCACATCTATAATATGTCTAATCAATAAATCTTTCCAATACGGTAGATCCCAAAAGATACTTCTTTTACTCCATCCACAAGTTTTAGCGATTTGAACATTTATTTCAACCGAACCAATCTCAGTGACCTTTATTAAACCCATCCGATTCAACTCTGCTAGTATTTCGTCACCAGTTTTGAAATGTGGGGCAACCTTAGTCTCTCTGTGCCCTTTCTGAAATGACTTTTTATCATTACGAAACTTGTGGTCTAGAGGAAGAAACTTTCTGGAGTTATCAAACCACGACTGCTTCTTGCTACAACGCAATGTGGATGTGTCACTGTCTTCCATGCAATATGGCATGCCAGTCTACCAGTAGTGCTCCAACCTGATAGCATTGTGTATGTAGGAAAGTGGTTTATGGTCCATATCAATGCAGCTCTCATTTGAAAAATTTTCTTGCTGGACACATCATATGTTGTGACTCCAGCCCACAACTCTTGCAACTCAACTATAAGAGGTTGTAAAAACACATCAATCTTTCCTTTACGATTTTTAGGGCTAGGAACAAGTACTGTAAGAAAGAAGAACTCGTCTTTCATACACATCCCAGGCGGTAAATTATATGGTGTAATTACAACTGGCCAGCAAGAGTACTGTCTTCCAGAAGCTGTAAATGGTTGGAAACCATCAGTACATAACCCAAGTCTGACATTTCTAGACTCCAAAGCAAAATTAGCATGAATCTGGTCAAAGTGTTTCCACGCATTTGAGTCGGAGGGGTGACACATGTTGTCATCTTCCATTTTGTGTTGGCGTGCCATCTCATATCGGTAGCCGTTGTAGGAGAAGCATAAAGCCTCTTCAGCCTTGGAATGAGAGGAAAATATTGCATCTTCTTGAAAGGTACCTTGTTTTTTCTCCTTTTTGTCCCCTCTTTGATAGGCTTGTATCTGGGGCGAGTGCAAAACTTGCATGCATCCAGATCTTTATCTTCTCCCCAGAAAATCATACATAGTTTCGAACAGCAATCGATTTCTTCATAAGGTAACCCAAGACCACGTACGATTTTCTTTGCTTCGTAGAAGTTTTTTAGAATATCAATGTTTTTTGGACAGAGCTCGTAGTAGGTTTTGCAAACTCGATCAATCAACTCCTGAGGTGCTTGGAAGTCATTCTTAATGGACATTAATTCAGTGGCGATAGATAGTACATTATGATGAGTGCCACTGAATAACTTTCTTTTAGCATGTTCCATCAACTCAAAAAATGTCTTAGCCTCAGGATTTGGAGTATCCTCCACTTTTTTTCAACCTCCAACATAAAATTAAATGTATCCCTCAATTCTTCTGGAACCTCACCAACAACATGTGTAATCATTTGCTCCAACATTTCAACATGTCGAACCTCAGTAGGCATAGTGTTGCTTGAGGTAGCTTGTACGGGTGTGTTATCTTCCCCATGGAATATCCAATCAAAGTAACCGTACATAAACCTTTATGAGTTAAATGAACCTTAACGACATCTGGCTTAAGATACTGTCTGTTTCTACTAGGATATCAACAGGTCAGGTTCGGGTCGGGTGACGCTCCACCTGACCCGTCACCCATTTTTCATCCGCATCACCTGATTCGACCCGTCACCTGAAAAATCACCACCCGCCACTCGTTTCACCCGTCACCCGCAGGTGAATCGGGTGAACTCATTCACCCGTTTTTTTCTATCATGTATTTCTCACCCGTTTCACCCGCGTTTCACCCACATTTCACCCGTTTTACCCGCGTTTCACCCGTATTTCACTCGTGTTTCACCCGCATTTCACCCGCGTTTCACCCATCACCCGCGGGTGAAACGGGTGAACCCGTCACCTGTTTTTTTTCTAGCATATATTTTTATTTTGTAACACCTATATAAGCTTAGTTTTTGCTAAAAACATCTATATTTGTTAATAAGACATACCATATCAACTAATGTCAACAACATACTCAAAACATAGAGAATTAACCATGAAATAATTTTTTTAAAATATATATATATATATATATATATATATATATATATGTATACGGGTGATGGGTTGGGTGAACGGGTCGGGTGACCGGGTGAAAATTTTTCACCCAACTCGTCACCCAAACCCGTTTCACCCGTCACCCATTTTTCATCTGTTTTTTGCGGGGTTTTCACCCGTTTTAACTGGTCGGGTGATCGGGTGAAATGGGCACCCGTCACCCATTGTCATCCCTAGTTTCTACACCTATTCATGTCGCATGGACACTTAATTTTACCATCTTCCATAC
The DNA here is from genome assembly GCA_023374045.1 of Limonium bicolor. NCBI lineage: Eukaryota > Viridiplantae > Streptophyta > Magnoliopsida > Caryophyllales > Plumbaginaceae > Limonium > Limonium bicolor. Next base: position 118,374,021 of record CM041778.1, read on the forward strand.
ATTCAGGGTGTTATAGTGCAAAAGCGACAAACTCTTTCATCTTCCTCGGCCATTCGGCAGATATTCTACCTCTCTCAAAGGTTCTCTCATCGTACATCCACAACCTATCGGGTATCATACCTATACTAATCAAACATTACTTTAGTTAAAACTAATAAAATTTTAAAAAAATCGACATAGTCTCCCCTGTTTTTTTACTTTTCTGCTTATTTCTAAGCATCCCACAAGGACGATTCACAAATACCTACAACAGTTATCAACAAAACCCAACAGATTGTCCACACAATATCTACAACAGCATACAGTAGATCCAACCAGTTGATTCATCGACGCAAATTAAGTATGTAACAAAACGCACATACAAAAAGAATATATTAAAAATATAAAGTAAAAAATATAAAGACATGATTAAGCTCATATGGTGCTATAATTTCTATTGTAAGAGAGGTTTAATTGCAAATGGTAATTGTAAGAAAGGTTTTTATTTTAGTTGTGGATCTTGCTTTTTAATTGCAATAATATATAGTTGTAAGTTGTACCTATAGAATGAGAAAGGACTGAAAGATAGTATCGGTTCAAAGAACCTTGTCTAGCTGGTTTGCTGGGGGTGGTGAAATTAAAACTGTGTACTATGGAAGGGATGAGAAGAAGTAACTTTGTTATTTATGGAAAGACGTACGTACGTACGAAAATATATTGTTTGTTTTTCTAATTGTCCCAAATTTTAGGTTACTGCATGGATGGATTACTAGAGATTTGCATGGCTGGTGAGAGCTGTGTCTGCTTAATGTGGCATAGGGATGATCATATCATACCTAATGTGTTTTTGATTCCCTTTTTTTGTTTTATTTATATATTAAATTGTTTTGAATTGGAAAACGGAAGGAAAGGTGGGATAGTATAGTAGAAATGTGCTAGAAGAAGATGATTATTGTATGGTTTTACTTTTACAAACAGCTTTATACTCGCATTACTACTATATATCAGGCCGTCTCGATGATTTTCGGGGTCATGTGTTAAAATTTAAAATGGGGCCCTTATAGAATTAAATTATATAAATATAAAAAATTATTAAATAAAAATATGTAGAATAAAACCCCTAGTATTACATTTAAAATAATTTTTGACATTTATATAATTTTCTCGACAAAATCTAAAAGAAGAAAATAAAAAATGGGTCCCATAGCCCCACTTGCACCCCCATAGAGCCGGCCCTGTCTATATGTTCACAGACAGTTAAATCACATACTCAAAATCAAGCCAGCAGTTTTGTTTCTTTTTTTTAAAAAAAAATTGATGCAGTTAAAAGATGAAAGTAATAATATTTGAGTTGAGATAAAAGCAAAATGGGTGCAGCTGCAATGCATCAGTGCTTGTACTTGTATTTGACTGACAGAGTTATGCAAGGTGAAACCAAACAGAGCATTAAATTAGATAAAAAATCGTGGGGTGTGCTGTAATGTATATAATCCCCAAATCTCAGAAGAACAAGTGTCCTCTTCAACTCTGATCCCCTCCCCTTCATTGCTGCTATACGTTATTAATTAAAGCTGGGTACTACATTAACTTGCAACAACACCTTTCTAGTTTCTTTTCACTCACTAATTAATTCTTTTCATTGTTTCTTTTATCAATTTCAAATTGTATGGGTATGTGTATGTGATGACCAATAAATAATGCATGCTTATGCATTGGTAAAGATAGAGCTTCTATAGCTGCTGGTGCTACCACTCATCTTGCATTTAATAAACAAAAAATAACAAAAGTGGAAATTTGGTTTTGGATAATTGAGATTTCAAAATCATTTTTCAAAATTCATAACTAAATTAAATTCTAGATTTAAATCAGTTCAATTTTATAGACAAGGGCCACTGAGGACTTCATTATATCTAGCTGGCTTGCTAGTTGTTCAACCGCCATACCTATTTGTCTGAAGTCATGTACATGTATATATACTTACATGTCACTTGCGCGATTACATTATGCATACTTGGCCTAAAACATGGCCACATGCGGAACTAACACCCAAGGATACAACCACTTCTAGGGATCTTAGCGATGTTTTGAAGGCTTGGTATACTGCTGGATTATACAGTGGCAAGTATCTCGCAGAACAAGCTAGCATCAGTAAGCAGGATGTCTAGTGTTTCATCACTTTCAGTTTTTGGGCATTTCAACTGGGTTCAAAGTATAGTACTGTTAACAGCATTGAGGTCAAGAATTACGGACTCAAGTCCGTGGCAAGTGAACCCCATTTTAGATCTTTTGTAGTGGATTTGTGTGGGGAGAGTTGCGTGGATAATAGGTTTTTGTGAAGCTATGTATGATAAACCTAACCCAGTTTTATTACAATCTTGCATCTAAAAACACCCATCTTTAATTTATAGCACAAATTAGCAAGAAAACACATACAAATTTTGGGTAAAATCATGTTAATTTTTGAAATCTCCAATTTTGTTTTCGGAACTAATTAATTAGGGTTTTAAGAACTTACCTTGACTAGAACAAATGCAGAATAGCAGCTGATAGTCGTCTAGCACTCCAGTATGCGTTTGGTGGCCGGAAACTGCCTGAAAATCGCTGGAATAGTTGATTGGTATGGAGCTCTTTCGCTTGAGTTCGCGCCTGGAGGTAGAAGAAAGAAAGGAGAAGGAAGAAAGGAAAGAAGAGTCGGGGCGATCGATTATAGAAAAGAGATTAGCCAGTCCGTAGCTAATCAGTGATAAAACGACGCTGATTTGTTTAGTCTACTTAACGAGGCGCGAGAATAGACAGAAGCAAAATGACGTCGTTGTGCTTAAATTTGGCGACGGACATTTTCCGTCACTAATTTTTTTTCTTTTTTTTAAATCTTAAAGAAAATAGCGACGGACGGCCGTCCCTCGCCATATTGAATTTCGTCGCCCATCCGTCGCTAAAAAAGGCGCCAGGCCCAGAAAATCTCGCGCCACCACACTCGCACAATTTCCGTCTCTAATCTGTCTCCAATCCGTCGCTAATATTTCCGATGCTAATCCTTCTCTAATCCGACGGTAATTAGCGAATCGATAATTCTGTAACTAATATGCTGTTTTCTAGCAGTGTATGCTTTTAAAAACATTAAATCCACTAAAATACATCTTAATCCCCCTTTAACGTTTGGCCATCATAAAAGCCTTAAAATACACTTATAATACTTCAAATTTTCCATAATAACAAGTCCATTTTCAGACTTAACAGCACACACTGTAACACCCCAATTTTCAGACCCAATTTTTTTTCTTTTATCTCAATTTCTCATTTTACACAGCGGAAGAATTAAAACACTACAAACTCAACCCGGGGTGCTACCGCCACACCCACACTCACTGTGGATGCTAAGGCTAACTACCACTATATCTAACAAACTAAGTTATACTTTTAAACCTTTGTATATTCAGAATGTAACCACAACTTATATAGACTTACATCAACATTACTACTTTATACAAAACTGTTCAACCCTAATACATAAGTACTTTATGGGAATAATTACAACGCCCTCTAACTTCAATATCTATTCCTCTTTAGCTCCACTCTCTTATGCAACTTCATGACTAGGGGAAAACACCATCCTTTCTTGTACCTGTGGTCAGTCATACAATCATAGAGAAAAGACCACAGGGCATAACGCCAAAATCAGCAACGCTGAGTAACTCCCATCACAACATGTAAAATACATTTTACTTGTAAAACTCCAAGATTACATAAACATAGTAACAAAGATAGTGGAACACTACAACCATGACAACAGGATAATAGCATAGCACGATCACAATAGGGTCAACACGTAAAAACCACAGATTAGCACCACCTGCTGCTTACCTTAGCATTAGATGCATAAATGATCATCCAAAATATTATCAAGTATCACTAACCAAAACAATCAATATCAATTAGTAGGCAGTATAACCAATGTCAAGATCCACTGAGTATAACATCCAAAACCATGATACAATTTCCACTTGTCCTCGGGCAATCGGTCTTTCGACATAGAGCTCTAACACTCTCGACCCCTCGGATAATATTTCTTCACCTCACCCCATGTTCTTAAGTGTGCACACCCCCTATGAATCATCAGTTCATAGAGTAGATCATGATGGCTTAGCTCCAATACATTGGTAGGAGCAAATAATAAAAGACCCCAATACTCTGGTAGGGGTAGTCTCAGTAAACTCCAATACATTGGTAGGAGTACTATTTCATAAACACACTACCACTTGGCTTAGGCACAACCTTGCCTTACCCCTCACTTTAATATACATAAACACAAGATAAATCAACACATAAAGTCAATATAATCACCATAGTAATTGCTGGACAGAAATAGCATCACAACAGTAAACATCATTATCCACGGTAAACACCTGTACATTTAAGTGTATCTCAACATAAACACCAAATTCATCAAGCCAAGTAATCATCTAGCTTCACTCAACCAATATAAACCACGATGGTCTTTATGACACAAGAAAATCAATCCACACACAAACACACCCTTCTCGGTCAAACATAACAACAATGATAAATAGTTATAGTTTTACAGTCAATTTCCAAGGTAACTAATTATCAATTACTTTAACAGATGGTTAGGCACTTCCTTGCCTCATCCATTAGCTCAAAGTCAATAAAATACAAAAGATTCAACCCACACAAATATTACCACACTTGACTGTACAAAACGATAACATTGACATTTACGGTTTAACAACCGGTTTCCTTAATAACTTGCCTAGGGATTTAACTATCACTTCTCTACCTTCATGTACATGTAATACCCATTTTTATATCCTAACTAATCAGTAATTGAGTCGCTGGACAGAACCAGCTCAAATTCGAATATACACATCATTTTATAACAAAAACATTTTCCATTGTAAACTAACATATTTCCCATTGTACACCTTTATATACCTAGGTTATTTTATCAAGTTAACTTAATCTTGGCTCCCATCCAGCTCTATTTAATTCTTATGAGCTTTGATAACCACCTAAACATAATTAATTCAACTTCCTACAAATATTTCCTAACTGGTACATAAAGATACCGATTTTGTACAAATAAATGATATTCATGTTATGTTACTATTACATTAAGAACAATTGGTAGTCCTCTCACCTACGTGACCTGATCAATAGCTAACCATTTTAGTTACATCTTCTCGTGAATTAAATGAGCTACGCAACAGGAAATTCCTCCGGCTCCTCACTACTAACTACCGGTTACACAAATAGCTTTACAATACCTTTCTTTCTTCTTCTAACCCATCTTATACCTACCTAACTTACTATTTAATTTTAACCGTGTAGTATACTGAATAAGAGAAGGATCTTAAACCAGTAAACTAGATAAATAAACTATAAAACAGAAAAGATCACACAATACACTAATACTAATTACCGATTGTAACATGGTCTTGCAATACGTTTTTCTTCTCTTCTAATTTGTCTTATACCTTACTAACCCACCATCTAAATTCAACCGTGATACGTACTGAATGAAAGGAAGATTTTAACCATCTGTTAGGATGGGCATATATGTAAAATCCTTGTATTTCCTATGGGCCTACCGTTAAGTTATGTTGAGGCTCTTATCTTAGTTGAAACTCAGCGTTTTGGTCAAGCTGTGTTTCTATACATTTGGAAACCTCGTGTATCTCTGTATCTTCTTCTCTGATTCAGTAATTGAAAGTAACCCTAGTTTTCCTCTCCTTCTCGACTGAGCGAAGTATTGCCACAGCAATCTTCGATTTGGTTTAGCTTGATTGTTCTGTGAGATTTCATCATGGTATCAGAGCAATCCGATCCCACACTCTGAATAATCAATCGCTAGCCTGATTTCCTCAGTCCCTTCTCCATTCTTGTCCCTACCTTTCGTTGATTTTATCTTGAGTTTTTCCTCCATCGATCCTCATGGCGGACGATCAAGAAGGCGACAAGCATCAGAAAGGTAAAGACGCTGTTACCGGTGAGGGCTCCGGTGATGCGATTCCAGTCGGTCATCCCCTCCACCTTGCGAGCTCGGAGCTACCTGGACTTACTCTAGCGGATAAATTCTCGGGAGAAGGGTTTGCTTGTTGGAAGGAGCAGGTAACCATCGCTTTGGGCGCCAAGAATAAACTTGGGTTTGTGGATGGTTCGCTGAAGAAACCACCGATTCCACCCAGAAGGCAGAGGCGTGGAAGAGATGCGATTCAATGGTGAAGTCATGGCTCCTGAGCAGCCTGCGAAAACATCGCCAATAGCGTCCTTTTCGCACCCTCAGCCGCACAGCTCTGGAAACACTCTGCAACCGTTGGGGAGTCAGTCCAGACGAGAAAGATTTACATCTTGAGAAAGATTGGCTATGGCGAATCAAGGTACGAGCTGTCTGTGATTATTTTATGAGGATAAAGCTTATCTGGGATGAACTTGATGCCGGTAAGACGATTCCCTCATGCCCTGCCAAAACTGCACTTGTGAAGCCACCGAGAGAGTTTACTGAGTATGTTCGAGTCAGGAGGGTCTTCATTTTTGATGGGCTTAAATGAAAAATTTAGCATAGTCAGGGGGAATACTCATGGCCTCTCCCTTACCATCCATAGACCAGATTTTCTCCATATTAATCGGGGAGAGGAGAGGCAGAAAAACCCTAACAAATCCCAGTAAACCAGAAGGAGATCCTTTTCTTTCGCTACTGATCATCAGAAACCCAATGCCAAACCAGTTCCAAAACCCTAGGCGTGCAAATCTTTACTGCACTCATTGTGGTAAACCTGGGCATACAGAGGATAGATGTTATCAAAAGATTGGGTATCCACCGGGTTGGAGAAATCCGAGCAAAGAAGGGAAGTGCAAATGCGCGCTGCTTCTTCCTCAACCAGGGATGAGAGTCAAGATAATGAAACCAAAGATCCCTTTGGAGGGATTCTCTCTACAGCCAAGTGGAAAGATTGCTAGATACATCAGCAAGTCTCGGTCAACAACGAAGGAAGTCCAAGCTACTGATGGTTCTAACTGTGGGTTTGTCGGTAAAGGTTTCTACCCTTCATCTTGTTTAACTTGCCTTGACTATTTATCATTGAATGAATGCAAAAATAATAAAGATTTTACCTCTTCTGATTGGATTTTAGACTCTGGTGCTTCTGATCATATGTGTGGGTATATTGAATTATTTGATAGTTACACTGTTCTTGATGAGCCCCACACTGTTGGAATGCCAGATGGGCACCTCAATTCGTGAGAATAGTTGGAAACATAAAATAAACAACTTAATCCACTTTGAAACATGTTTTGTTTGTTCCCCTCCTTCAAATTTACCTTATTTCCATTAGTAAATTGTCTGATGACATGGAGGAGAATTCATTTCAATCACCGGTTCTGTCTTTATCAGGTTATAGGAACACAATGCTGTCAAAATTGGAAGATTATGCAGAGGTCTTTACTTCCTGGATTGGAAATGTGATAAAGATCTCATAAAGGTCCCCTTGCTTGTAACAACCAGATTGTAAACCTAGTTTTGATAGATGTAATGATAAAGTCCATCTTTGGCATCATAGGCTGGGCCACCATTCCTAGAAAATAAGCTTTTTGACCTTCATCTTATAGATCGTGTAGAAAAGGAAAAGCAATTCATTGTGAATCAGCATGAGATCAAAGAGTCATAGACTTCCTTTCAGTTCCAGTTATATACAATCTCATGATATTTTTGAGCTCATTCATGCTGATTATGGGGACCTTACAAGAGATAAAACTTATGATGGTCATCTTATTTTCTTACCTTACCTTAGTGATGACAAAGGTAGGCTACTTGGACACATCTTTGCAGTACCAATTGAGTCTTTTGACATTATTGTTCTTTTCTTTAAAATGATTGAAAACAATTTCAACAGAAGGTTAAGATTTTAAACAGAACCGACAACGCTTTTGAATTAGGAGGATCATATATGCCTCTGATTTCCTTAAAGACCATGGTATCATTCACCAAACCACTTGTGTTCACACTCCACAACAAAATGGTGTTGTGGAGCGCAAGCATAGACACATTCTTGAAACTGCTAGGGCCTTGATGTTTCATTCCAATTTGCCCATAAGATTTTGGGGAGATAGTATACTTGTGGCTACCTATCTTATCAACAGAATGCCCCTTAGTAGTACCAATGGCAAAAGCCCCTATGAAATCATTTATCAAACTGAACCTAAGTATCATGAACTTAAATGTTTTGGTTGTCTCTGTTTTGCTAATATAAATAGACAGCAACATGATAAATTTGCCTCTAGGTCTGTTAAAGCTATATTTCTTGGATATCCTCAAGGTAAGAAGGGTTACAAGCTCCTAGACTTGGACAACAATAAGATCATTTTTAATAGAGATGTCATCTTTCATGAAAATCTCTATCCTTTCAGAACTGAAGTTCATGAAAAATATAAGGACACCCCTATTTGTGAGAATAGTACTGATGTATTTTCCTATGAGTTTGATAATTATGAAAGGGAAGATTCAACATCTTCAAGACACCAAGATAATATCATTCCAAGCGACTCAGAGGATGATTCACATCAGAATAAACCGCCAGAGCAAGAGAGCACACCAAGGATCATTGTTGCTCAGCCACCAGAGCAAGGAAGCACACCAAGGATCACTGTTGTTCAGAACTCAGAGATTGGTGCTAATCCCATACCACCTGACATGACAGAAGCTCAAGGAGAAGTGATTGTCAGACGTTCAACAAGAGAAAGACAAACCCCAAGGCATCTTGAGGATTATGTGGTGGGACACTCCTGGACAAGCATGAAAGATAAGTCATCTTCTGATCCCTTTTCTCAAATTCTTCAAGATAGAGTCTTTAGAACTGCCTGCATGACTTCTGATCTTAATGCTGCAATTATGGACTCTGAATCTGTTCTTTTGAATGAAAATGACACAATTGCTTGTTCTTTGCTGACTAGAAATGAATATTATACCTTCCCTGATAAGAATGATCATTTCTGTTTGAATACTGCTCAACATAAAAACATTGAACCCACTGTCTATGCTGATGCCATCAAGAATCCCAAGTGGAGAAATGCTATGTTAGAAGAATTCAAGGCATTAGATCAGAATAAAACTTGGGATGTTGTCAATCTTCCTGCTGGAAAGAAAACTGTTAAATGTAAATGGGTTTATAGGATTAAATACCATGCAGATGGAACTATAGAGAGATATAAGGCTAGACTGGTTGCTAAAGGGTTTACACAGAAATATGGTATAGATTATTTAGAAACTTTCTCTCCTGTTGTTAAATTCACAACCATTAAGGCCTTAGTTTCTGTAGCAGTCAAAATGAATTGGCAGATAGCTCAGCTAGACATTAACAATGCTTTTCTTCATGGGGAGTTGAATGAGGATGTTTACATGGAAATACCAGAGGGTCACGAATTAGCTGGCTCAGGAAAGGTGTGTAAGTTAAGGAAATCCTTATATGGTCTGAAACAAGCTTCTAGGCAGTGGCATGAGAAGTTAAGTAATTTTCTCAAAGGTCTAGGATTTAAGCAGTCCATGAATGATTACTCTTTGTTCACTAGATGTGCTGGTGATAGTTTCTGTTGTTTGGCTGTATATGTAGATGATATTTAGTCACTGGTGATGATACTGATTTCATTCAGTCCATTAAGGTCGAGCTTGATCAGAAATTTAAGATTAAAGATTTGGGGAAACTTAATCACTTTTTGGGAATGCAATTTCTGTATACATCTGATGGAATTCTCTTGTTGCAAAGATCCTATTCCGAGAATTTAGTAACAGAGTTTAATTGCTCTGATCTGAAACCAGCTGTTAATCCTCTTGATGTTAATATGAAATTAAGAAGAAATGAAGGAAAACCTCTGGAAGATCCTAGTCTTTATAGACGGCTTGTTGGTAAATTAAGCTTTCTTTCTCACACTAGGCCTGATTTGTGTTTTGCTATTCAAGTTCTAAGTCAGTTTTTGGATTCTCCTTCAAATGTGCATTTCCAAGCTGCCATGCGTGTTTTGAGTTATGTTAAGGGAACTCTCGGATATGGTCTTTTGTTTAATAACAGAAATGATTTTCGGTTGACTGCTTACTGTGATGCTGATTGGGCTAGCTGCCCTAACACTAGGCGCTCTGTTAGTGGTTATTTCATTTGCTTTGGGGGCAGTCCTTTATCTTGGAAATCAAAGAAACAAACCTCTGTTGCTTTGTCTTCTGCAGAGTCTGAATACAGAGCTATGAGGCAGGTTACTGCGGAGCTTAGTTGGCTGTCCAGACTGCTACATGAGCTGGGAGTAGCAGACATGGCTCCCATTCCTGTGAAATCAGACAGCCAGGCAGCGGTTCACATAGCCAGGAATCCAGTGCTGCATGAAAGGACCAAACACATAGAGCTGGATGTGCACTTTGTGAGGCAGAAACTGCAAGAAGGCCTGATTTCAGTGGAGTTTATCCCTTCCAGGGACCAACTAGCGGATCTCTTGACCAAGTCGTTGCCTGGAATTCGTTATCCCACTCTTGTCAAGAAGCTGGGAATGAAAGATTTTGGAAGTGGAGGCTGAAACTCAATTTTGTTTAGTTTCAAATCATACATTCCTTGTATGATTTGAGGGGGGCTGTTAGGATGGGCATATATGTAAAATCCTTGTATTTCCTATGGGCCTACCGTTAAGTTATGTTGAGGTTCTTATCTTAGTTGAAACTCAGCGTTTTAGTCAAGCTGTGTTTCTATACATTTGAAAACCTCGTGTATCCCTGTATCTCTTCTCTCTGATTCAGCAATTGAAAGTAACCCTAGTTTCTCTCCTTCTCGACTGAGCGAAGTATTGCTACAGCAATCTTCGATTTGGTTTAGCTTGATTGTTCTGTGAGATTCATCACTATCAACTAGTGAAACTAAGCTCCATAATCAGTTACATAACAGCAACAAATCTGTCCCATATAAACCGTAAAACAATACTTAGAAAAACAGATTTTGCAAACTGGTTGATCAAGGTTGTTACCTTGTTTCTCCTTGCCATTTCTTGCTATTTTTCTCTAATATTTCTACAGCTTTATGTCCCTTCCTTCTTCTCATAAGTACTCCAGCATTAGCACCTGATTTCTTTCTTTGTTCCTTGCGCAAAGATCAACAATATTCCACCGAATGCTCTCTGTCTGTTCTGGAATGAAAATGTTTTCTGCCCTTCTCTAATCTGGTGTGCGTAGGCAGCAGTTCCAGTTGTGAGCAAATGAAGAGAGTACATCAGTATTAGATTTATCATTACAGAGGCGTGAGACCAGGAAGAGAATCAAGAGAGTTCAAAGCATGCTCCCTTGTTCGACATCAAGGGATGTAAAATTACCGGTTCTGGGATGAAATGTTTTTTTTCTTCCCTTCTCCAATCTGGTGTGAGTGAATGGGAAGAGAATGAAAAGAGTGAAGAGAAGGTAAGTGCTGCAATAGCTTCAATGATTTATCACTGCAGATACAAGAAGAAATGAAGATGTTACAGGTTGTTTTCAATCTGATAGTGAGATGCAGCAACCAGTGATTGTCACTGCAAGGCGCAAGTCACCAGAGAATGAAGGAGGTGCTAGGCTGCCAGCATTACTTTCAACCGGTCCCCATTCCGGTACAAGGGAAGTAGATCCAGTGATTGTGCACCGACAAGGATGACATAAGAGGAGAATGAAGACAGGCTCGAGTGTAATACCGGTTCTTGAATGACTTTTCAGCCTCTTATTCAATCTGGTGTGCGATATTGCAGCAGTTCCCCAGTGATGATTTAGCACTTCAGAGTCATATTACAAGCAGAGAATGAGAGATGTGTAGGGTATGTTTCTTTTTTTTTTCAGAGGTGCAGATTTGAGAAGAGAATGAAGACTAGTGCAGAATTACTCAAAGATGAACTGTTGTAAGCAGATACGGTTGAGCAGCCTTCCAATGCATTACTCAAGCTTACAGATTCCCAAGTTGGCTTTCCTTCCATGATGATGCCTAATCCGACAGAGTTCACAGGCAGTGTTGTCAACTAGCACCCATGACGCTAATTAGCACACCGTTCCTTTCTTTGCTGTTAGTTTTCTTTCAGTTATCTTCTACTACTTTGGGCTAGCGTGAATGAAGGGCAGTAGAATAATTCAACCCTTCTAAAATCTGGTGTGCAGCGAGATGCAGCAGCAGCCAGCAGTTCCACCGATTTCTCTCTAAGCAGAGGTGCAAACAGAAGAAGATGATGAAGATCGAACCAGCCGCAGCGTATGTATGTTTGTTGTAGATGTAGTTGTCGCTTGTATAAACTAAAAACAAATAACCTTTACACTAGTTTACTACTACTACCTACTGACTTACGTGGGTACTAAATGACAAGAAAAGAAAGCTCACAGATGGGGAAATAAAACTGCCGACACAAACCAGAATGGGATGGGGTAGTATTTTCCTTTCAGCCAAGGAATTATCTAAAGTGGTGACACCTCTTGCTTGCTGGTGTTTTATTTTCATTGGGTGTAGTGGTTGGTTAACTTAGGTGAAGCCACATAACCGTGCTGATTAATCAAAGAGAGGAGGAAGCCTATCGGCTGGATGGGAATTAATTTACTAATGATGATCACATGAAGACAATATGTTCAATGGTTATATTATGAAAAACGGTAACATGGTATGTATGGACTGATTTAAGTAACCATATTCCAGCATCTGTATAAGTCATTACAGCAAGGAAAAATCGTTTATACAGACTGTTGGGCATTTAATGAAATACAGGTAATCATGGTATAAAACAAACTTGTTAATACAAAGTTGGTACATGCTTGGAAATACTACTGGCTGACGGTAATTTGTTAGGCTTGCACAAGGCCTTATTTGGCATCATTTTAGCTGGAAAATAATGATTACTTATGGATGAAGAAAGATCTAGTTTGACTTTATACACTAAGGTATAAAATAGGTAGTAATAACAAGAGAATAAACTAGCTAGTTATATACATTTACAATTGGTAATATAAACTTTACTTGTCGTTGTAATAATGACGCATTTTAACATGTCACTGTAATAATGACATATTTTAATATTACCGTCGGTGATATAAATTTTACATGCCACTGTAAAAATGACACATTTTACATTACAGTCGGTAATATAAATTTAACATGTTACTGTAATATTTACAGTCGGTATCTATAGCGGTTATAATACATGTATATATGTCTACAATTTTCATTTGTATTTACTTATATCAATTTCAAGTAAACACATACACACATAAAATAACAAGGAAGGTATATTTTATAACTAGGATTTTCCAGGGTGTTTCACACACACTGTCCAAGGTTAGTTCTTTACACAAAACCACTTAAACTTGACAAAATGGCACTTTAAGCTCGTGAATCTTCTATACACAATGCTATACAAGTTAGTATAGGTTTAGGTTAATTATTAGGTAATTTTAACCCATTTTTATGCCCTTAATTCGTGCATAGCCATTTACCCAACTTAAATAACTTAAAACACAAAAATGAGCCTTAAGGTTCAAATTTACCCATAATGCTCCATGGTTTGATTTTCTCACTGTAGATTCAGCCCCTAACATTATTAATGAGGGAAATCAGATTTTGTACCAATTTAAAGCTCAAATAATAGCCTACAAGCTCTAAGGCTTAGATCCATAGCTTACCCTTCCTTAAGGTTGATTTTTCCCACCTTGCTTTCCCTTGTATTTTTGGCCAACTCTTAGGACTTCATTGGCTCAATTTTTGGCCATTTCAAGGGGAAGGATAAGAATATAAAATCTAGGGTCATTAGACTCCTTTACATAATCCAAAGAAAGATTTAAGGCTTAAAGCACAAAAATGATCCTTAAGGAATGAGCTTTACCTTTGGAGTTTCCAAATGAGATTTTCTCTCCAAATTTTCCCCATGGCTAGAAAGAAGTTTAGGATCATATCTTGGTAGTTCTAAAGCTTAGAAGATAGGTTAAGCACAAGTAACCTTAACTCTTGAGACTTACCTTTGGCTGGAGTTTACTCTTGTCTAGACTTATTTTGCCTTGTTATTTTCAGACATTTCTATAAGGTTTATAAAGTTTTAGTTCATGTGAAAAGGGTGAAGAAAATGAGCCATACAATGTAGATTTTTTGGACCTCTAAGTCAAGGGAAAAGTCTTGGAGTTTTAGAGCACTTTTCTTACCATAACTTCATTAAACTTTAGCTAAACTTCTCAAGGCTTCATTCCATATTTTTGGCCTCCAAAATGTGTTATATTTTTGGTACTAAACAAAGAGGGAGAAGGGTGGTGTTGTTTTTTTTTATGAAGAAAGAAGAATATTTAAGAGGAAAAAGAGTAAGGAAGTTAACTCACCATTGTTGTCCTTCCATGGAGCTTGAAGAGAATCATCAAAAGGAAGATTATGAAGCACTTTTTCAGGTGATAGGAGGGAGGATTCGTAGCAGCATGGGGAGGAATGAGTGTTGGTGAGATAGTGTAGGAAGTTGTGAGTTGGGGTTCCCCATGTAAGAAGACTTTTTGACTTAAGGAACCTTCCTCCTTAATGGTACTATTGCTTTTTGAGATTCTTTTCCCTCCACAAAACCCTCCCCCTAGGATATTTATTTGGTATTTTTGTAATTCTTGTAACTTATAATATTATGGTGTTACATGTTGTGCATTTGGACTTGTTTCATGTGTTAGGTTGTAACTTGTGTAGTTACCTTGTTATAAGGTGTATCTGATGAGTGTCCAAATGAGCATGTTTTAGGAGTGTATTTTAAATGTTTTATCAACACTATTCATTCTCATTTCTCCACTCTAGCTAGTTTTCCTCTAGGTCTGTGTTTTATTGGTGTTTTTCATAAATATTTCTGAAACATGAGAAATAACCTAGCTAGTAATAAATAAGACAAAGAGATGAACACGTGGGTGCAAACGGATCCAAAATCAGAGCTATAACAAAATATATAGAGCATTTTGAAGTCTGATTTACCCAGGAGACCGCCCTTGTGGGTAGGTCAAAGCTGAATTTCGTCTCTGTTACTGACCGTCCCACAGGGTAGGTCTGAACAGAAATTTGCCCAGATTTCAAATTTTAAAAGTAGAAGAAGAGAGGAGAGATAGGGAATGAAGAGCCATGGCCTAGAACGAATAAAAGAAAGGAAAGAAGATGAGAAACCTCTTCACCATTGAAGCTCTTCTCCAACCTCTCCTATGGCTAATTCTTCTTGTAACACCCCTCTCGTTAAACTCATATTTACAACGCTCGTAGCATAATTGAAAATGCGTCGCAGCGGAAATTAAAGTACAGTCGCTCTCACTCGGGTGTCACATGCAATTACTCACCCATGTGAGTAAAGAAGCAAACACTTAACACAATAACTAAATCGATAACCGCTGTGATGATCCGAGATATTCCACTACTAACATAAACATAACTAAATCCATAATCCGGATACAAAGACGAGTGAGCAACTAACATATCCCAAATATTTACAACATAGTCTTGTACTACAATCCGAGTCTTAGAGTGTGATGACAAAATCAAATGTCCTCTACTTGAGGTCCCGCACTCCGGCATAAACTCGATCAAGTCCCTGTAATAGGGTGCCATATAGGCTCAGCAAAATGTTAAATATGCTAAAGCATGATCTTAGACCCTTTAGGTCACTTAAGTCAATTTGTCATCATGATATGAGATTAATTACATGTTGTTCTGGTTTATAGTTTATAATTAAAGTTGTATATAACATAAATAAACACCAAGATATTCAATTAATACATCGCTACATTTCAAAAGCAATTATTCACATAAACGAGAGATAACGAAACAATGCGATGAAACATGTAAGTCACTTTAGTGAGAGGTATGCGTACTCGGTCTTCAAGGCCATGTTATTTATCACCATGTTTACTTTTATCATTAGTTGGGTGTCATGTTAGGACAACCCGTATTTAATTTTTAATGGACAATCGTCCCACATACATATAAGGGTGCTCATTTTGCCAAGGATCCAGAGATCCCAGGACTTCCTTTCTACCAAATAAGGCGTCTTTAAGTGGCTGGAGCCATGTAACAACAGCAGGTACCATCTGACCAACGATCTATTTAGGCTCGTTGGAATTTAACTAGAGTGGACCCGATCCGGGTAACCTCTCAAGTGATCACTATGCACAACCAGTTAGTCCGAGACTACACTGGGTTTTCATCTCATACACCAATCCTCCATCATGTGATTAAGTATTTAATCGATTACCTAAAATCTATGCTTAGATTATGGAGAATTCATTTTTAACACTGCTGCCCTCGGGGTCTTACACAATTACCTAGAAGTAGTCTAGGTCATATTCATGTTTGAGAACAATGTTCTAGAGATCGGTATTACCGAGTCTCGTTCCTAAGTGTTTTACTTAGGTTAACTATGATTGTAATGTTCGTCGTACTTTAGTGAGTAATGACTACTTCCAGTTTTTACTCATATATATATACAGGTCAAGCGATAGTCGAATCACTCTAGTTCAGTGGACATTCACGTACAATTAAATATCATGAGAAAACGAGTAAGTAAATCATACAGTTACATGCATACACATAATCACACATATCACTCTTTAGGCAATTAAACACATAATGTCTGAACCCAAGGAAGCCCTCGGGATGTTCAGACCACACCATTCACATACTGTACACCAACAAATACGCTAACGTGAAGATTCACGCTCGCCCGGTACTCCTCGTAGTTCTAGGATCTGGAATAAATGAATCACTACGTGTTAATCCTTAAGACTAACTCAATCTAGTATTTTTTAATGAATGCTATATCCCAACAGCTAACCCCCCGTAAACTCGTTAGTTAAGTTTGTTCGGGTTTTCGAATGTTCGGGTTTTCATTTAATTCATCGGTTTGTTGCGTTACACATAACTCGTAGTATTATTCTACTACTTAGGATATAACCCATAATATTTATTTATACCTAGGTTATTATACTTGATTATATATACACATACTCACTTGTATATATTTATGTCTACCACCATGTAGTTTATGTCTACATGTTCTAATTGATCTTATAATGTTATTAACTTTCACATTCTCATTTCATGTGTGAGTTGGTCCACTTGACCCTCTTTGGTCAACTGAGTTGACTTGGTCAATTGTGTTGACTTGGTCAATTGTGTTGACTTGGTTAGTTTATCCAAGTACACAAGTTTATATCATTCCCATTATAACACTTGAATTATATAATTCACTCATTATTTAATACCTTTTATCTTAACATAAGAACTTCATAACTAATGTTTTATAATTGTATCTCCCCATCTTATAACATCCTTTACTTAGTATTATATGGTTCCCAACCATATTAATTAATCTACTTCACTTGAAATATTCTTATATATATATATGAATTATAAAACTCATTTATTAAATGATATTTCCCATCATTTTATGTGAGATAATTGATCTCACTTATTTTTGTTATCTTGCACAAACCAACATTAAGACTTTAATCCTAATGTTATGTAAATTCATATAATACATTACTAAACTTCTACATTTTATTAAATTCCCAACATTATTTTATGAATCTATTACCCAATGTATTCACATTGTTTTATGTGAATTATATAACTCTTTAATTTATATTCATTCTAACCCTTAATGAATGCTAAGACTTATATATAATGTAACACTCATATCATTTTATCGTTAGTCTTGTATGATTATCCAATCATATCATATGATTTTACCTCACTTCATATAGTTATATAAATCTATATGAATTATAAAGTTCATTTATAAAATGGTATTCCTTACAAAATATTCATTTCCTCCTTAATGAATATTAATACCTTACAATTGTTATCATTTCCCAATCTTCTAATTCTCACAACAGCTCCATTATTTTATTAATTACAATCTTACCACATCAAATTATATAATGTTATATTTATAACCCTTATGTCATATAACATTACATTTTCACTCTTATATTATAATTAACCTATGTTTTCCATCATTTTATATAATACCGAACAGACCCCATCTGTCCAGATTTGTTTTCTCAACTCCCACACTTTCCTTTAATTACCAAATGACCCCATTTATTTCTTAGACTTTACAATGTCATCTTAAACTATATATTATACACCTTAGTTCATTTAATTCCAAATAAATCTCTAAAAATTCCCAAACAGACCTTAGTTTGTTCTAAACTTCATTTCACCCCAAAATTTATGAAAATTATGTTTTTACCACATTTGTTTTGTAATCTTTACATTTAACTCTTAAACTTAATTTAAAGTTACAATTTAATTATTTAACTCATCTAATTTGGTCAAGGCCTTTAATATGGTCAATGTTGACCTCCCAAATACTATCTTGACCACCAACTTTCGTTATTTATGAATTTACCCTAATTTTCCTAGAATTTACAATTTAACCCCAAACTTTACAAAAACTTACAATTTTCATTTAAATTCACTTTTAATCCTAACTTTTAGTTATATCACTCCACAACCCTCCAAATTTTATTTAATTACGGTTTTCCCCAAACCTTATAGTAATGACATAAATAACTTTAAATGTAATTTAAAGCTTAAATAACATAATTATAATTACCTAAGTACATGACCTTATTACAAACTTTAACTTGTAACATAAATTTACACGACATTCATAAGAACATTTTAATTCTTGGCTTTTCACCCACTTACCCCAATACTTTTGTAATTTGCGCTTTAACCCCATTTTCTTATTTTTATGACATTATAAGTCATTTTAATCTTAGGTAATTTAGCCAAATGTGTTAAATAACACTTTAGTACATAAATAAGTCAAATTAACCTATGTAACCTAGATAATCCATGACTTTATTTTTTTTATTATGTAACAATAATTAACTTAAAGCTTTAAAATATAACATAATTATACTTACTTGATTTAAGCCACCAAATCAACACTTAAGCTTGATAACTCTCGGCCCTAATTAAATAAAGAGCCTAGGTTAATGTTTAGCTCAAAACTTAAGTATGAACTTGATTAGGAAGTCATTAAGGTTAGTAATTTACTTACTTCTCCAAAGATGAACTTTTTTAAGCTTGATTTTCCACCCTTTGTTCAAGAACAAATCCATGGTGGAATACACCAGTTTGGCACATATTATGACATGGAAAGAATGAATCAAATTAGGTATTGAAAGGCTTAATGACATAAGGAGTTTAAAGGTATGAAAATGAACTTAAGAAATCATGATTTTACCTTGGTATTTGAAGGCTGAAAAAAGGTCATTCTCGGCCTATCTTTGCAGTATAAGAAGAGTATTAAAGAGCTACTCATCAAACATGATTAAGGGGAGGAATGAGTGGAAAGACTCATGGAAATCATCCATTACCAAGATAGAAATGAAGATGAAGTCTTAAAGCACATTTTTACTTTAAGAAGTGATTTTTCCTCTCTTTGCTCCAAAGAGTTGATTTCAGCCAAAATTGATGACGATCTTGCAAGAGGAACTCGCTGGGATTGAGTGGTGGGAAGGAGTTGGAAGTTAGATCATTAGATAGACAAAGAAAAGGAAGAGAATGGTATATCACATGAATTAAGAGTTTACCTTAGGCAATGGGAGTTGGATTTTGAATGATCTTGCTCATGAAATACCCCTGAACATTAAATGCATAAAATCATAACGCGTTTTATAATTCGGACATAAAATAACGTATGAACAATTAAATCTAGTATATATACATGTCCGAACGTGTGACGACGTTATATATTAATATAGCACATACTTGTATATCACGTACTTGTATATGTACGAATATGAAAAATACACGTATGTAACGTTAGATATTGTAACGTTGTAAATAAGTAATAATAACGTCGCATAATGTCGTAACAAAAAATAAATAGCACGATATAATATATAGTCTTGCATATAAATATAATTAAACATGTGTATAGCTTATTTCAAAAAAAAAAGAAGAAAGAAAAAGGAGCAAATACACTCCCACTGAGGTTCGAACCCCATACCTCTTGAATACCCCCTAAACATCTTAACCGGTTGAGCTATGCTCATATTCTGTAATTCTTACCAACGAATTAAAATTAGTGTTGAGGCTATTAAGGTACTACAAAAATACTCAAACACACCTCTGTATAGTATCACTTTCTCCTTCCTCTTCCACGATGCTGTGACTGATCGAACAAATAAAAAAAGAACACAGAGAACAAGAAGTTCCCAACGCTCAGGCGACAAAGCTTCTGTTCCTATTCTAATGCCCATAACCTTTCCTAGTAACTTGCAGTCACACTAAACTATTCTTTCATGCCCTGGAGACTATCATCCCCCTCACTCACGTACTGACATATATTCCCTCTGATTACTATATGTAACAGAGCGACTCAAAAAAATTTTGGGCAAACCAGCAGCTCCAGGAGCATTACCGACATGCGCACTAACCGGCTGCTGTTCCAAACTTTCATGCACCAGAGTTTGTGTTCTCCAAACCCCTACGCCATTTCCTTGTAAAATGCAGTCACTAACTACATTAACTAGTCACCATGCCCACCCGTCCCATGCTCCTTCCGGGGCAAACGTTAGTTCCTGCAGAAAAATAACAAGAGCTTCAGGTGCTGTACATCCTTCTGCTCTATGGCGGTAAGACAACAACAAAAATATCACACTTCTTATCCCTGCTCGTTACCAGTAGACACAGAGAGACAAGGAACCCGCCAGGATAAGGGATTAACGCGACCCTTTTCTGCTCCATCTTCAAAGAGCAACAGCAAATGACAAACACAACACTCTCCCTTCTTGAGCCCGAACCGCATCAGTAACAACTACTACTACTCTGTTCAACCAACTATAACAGAGCCTAGGCTCACACCATTCTCACTGAATGCAGGTGTTCGAGGTTGATGCCTCCCCAGTCTTCAACTCCTTGCTCCATCTTCACCAGTAGTAAGACGTTGTTTTCCTTTGAGCAACACAAAGTCCAACTCCAGTCATGATCCTATACACCAACATATATCCTCACGATGCTAACTTTCCCCACCTCAGTTCCACCTCACCTTCTTCTTTTTCTTGTCGTAGTAAGCAGCAACAGCACACCCAGCTGAGCCTCCATCTCTGGGCACCAAAACAACAAGACCAAGGCTGCATAAACGAGGTAGCAGTCTCCTTCCTTTGTTTCTAATCGTGGCAGTCTTCCAGTTCCTCTGTATATCAAATATCTTCAGCATTGAGGGTAACAGCACCTCCTTTCTCCCATGCATGCGTTTGACTCATCAACGCAACCAGGACAGAAACATGCTAGCAAAGGTGACTCAACACACCAAGAACCCATACTCACTATCGGTAACAACTTTCTCTACCCCCAGCTAACTTTTTACCGCTTGATTTATCAGTCCTCCTGTCGAGAAATCTGTTGCTCTTGCACCCTGGTTTAGCTCCACGTGAAGCGCATGTTCCCTTCTTTCTTGTTAAATTTTCGACACTTCTGAGTCTGCTGTGGCTGAAGGGTTCATCCGAGAAAGAAAGAACATGTAGATTCGAGGTTGGTGATAGGTATGAGTTAAACGTGATAACTAGCAAAAAATAAACCAAGTGCTTGCTACTGCTAGAGATGTGTGGGGGGATTATGGGTTAAAAAGGGGAAAAGAAGACACTGCTAACAACCGAGACTATACATAAGACTAGAAACATGTTGATGCCTCTATGGATGTAATTATCATGCTGTTTTCAAAACTATATGTAGCTATACTACACTACTAGAAGTACTCTATGAAAGGAGCCTCAAAACAAAGGTAAGAATGTACTAGTTCGTGTATTATTGAGTACGACGTATAACAAGTGGAGTGTACATATATACATACATATGCGTACTGTTGAGTATCAATACATAACCAAAAAAAATTGATATGTGTATTTGGTATTTCAATTGATTAAGGCGTACACATATTAATGGTGAGGTATATATCCAACGATGGTTACAGTTAGGAAAAAAAACATATATATATATATATGTAGTATATAACCAATTAAGAATATTCGATATTTCTAAATGTTAACTCATGATCAGGGAGGAATATGTTAGTATGGGGAGAAAACAAATTATTATTTGTACCAAACCGAGAGAGAGAGAAGGGGTAGGTATGTGTGCTAGTTAAGTCTAAATATGTGGAGATGATTATGGGCTGAATAATTGATTAATGAAATTAAGAAATTATGGCCTATTAAGGTTACTTCATATGCAAATGACGAAGGAAATAATTGAAACAGGTCGGGGTAGAAACAGCTGCAAAATTGTAACCATCTTGAGGACATTTTAATGCCACTCCCAAATTATTAGTAGGCTATTTTTAAGGCCAGGTAATTACGAATTAGGATACACAACCTTTTTAAGTTCATTAGGGCACATGTTTGCCCTAAATGGTCACAAAGCACAATTTTTGCTTTTTAATGACCTTGATTGTTTTCAAATAATTATTGAGGCATGTTTAAGCCTTAAAATATGTAATTAGATGTTTAAATCATGTTTTATTAGTTAGGGGTATTTCAGTCCACCCCTCTTAAAAAGACTTCATCTCGAAGTCGTTTTCCTGAGATAGGTATACAGCTACCCATATTACCCCATAATGTATATCTATCTGATATACATTTACACATAAATATTGTGCTTATACAGCAGATGTCCGACATTTGTGGCGTTAATTTGATCATATATTGATGAAGATGATCCATCAGCACCATAATTTATATCAGTTCTAATGCCCTGACAACCTCCTCGAAGTGTCCATATCAATCCATCATTTCAATACCTTGACAACCTCCCTAAGTTGTCCACATCAATTTCCATTCTATCTATTTCTAATCAATACCATATTGGTCCTTTCCCTTTCCACAAGGAGTATATATATTCATACCATAAGTATCATAAAAGATACATAAACATACATACAAGTGCACAAATGCACATACAACCAATACAAACTAAGTATGCCCCGCATACTAAACACATACAAACAAACACATTTAAGTATGCCCCACATACACACCCATCAACCTAGTGCGCACATATGCGCTGCCAAGAGGCTCTACCTCCCTTAAAAGGGGTTACGCCCCGTACCCCACAAGTATACAACAATAGCTAAGCAAAGAACATTGGATACTTGGCTCTCATAGAGTTCTCCCAATTCCCATGTGGCATCTTCCGCCTCATGGTTCGACCAAAGGACTTTGACCTTTTTAATGGTCTTGTTCCTGGTCTTCCTCATTTTTGTATTGGGAATATGTAATGCACAACATAAATTGTACATTAAATATACATGAACATGTAGTTTCAGTATAATACTAATTCTTAGTATAATTCTTCTCTATTAACAATACAATTTTTTATTGTTAATTGTACAGTTAATAGAATGACCTCTAATTACATTTAAGTGTAACCAAGAATTTACATATTAGTTCAAATCTTTCTAGATCAAAAACAGAGAGTATGATCTCAGTGATGTTCAAAAAAGATTGGACCTCGACCCCTAGAACCCAGCCCTAATAACTCAGGAGAAATCCCTGAGGCACAACCTACTAGTTAGAGACTCTCATGAGCTTTTATTCCTTCGCTAGCTCTCAAAATCCCGCTAGCTTAAGCTCGCAGACTGTAATACTTCCTTTTTCATAGAGCCATAAAAGCAAGGAGGAATAAAAACTCCATTGTGTTGATTAAGAACGATCTGGGGGAAGTTTTCAATACCCCCACTGACATTGAGAATTTCTTGGTTACCCATTTCAGATAATCCCTTGGCTTCCGAGCTACTCCCCTTTGCACTCTAGCTGCCCTCAACCTGAGTGATGACAGAACTCTTGACCAGGGCTCTTGGGCGCCCCTAATCCTGCCCGTTGACAATAATGATGTCAAAACTGCCCTTTTCTCCTTAGGTGATGACAAAGCCCCAGACCCAGATGGTTACACTACCAAATTTTTCAAGGCGGCCTGGGTCCTCATTGGTGGGGACATTTGTGATGCTATCAAGAGCTTCTTCCATAGTGGAAGACTGCTTAAGCAAATTAACTCCACCCTCATCTCTCTCATCCCAAAAATGAAAATGTCTCATCCCCTAGGGACTACATACCTATCTCATGCTGCAACACTCTTTACAAAATCATTAGCAAAATTCTAGTAGATAGGCTTAAGAGTGTCCTTCCCTGCCTTGTGAGTCCTAGCCAAGGGGCCTTCATCAAGGGTCGCCTTATCTTTGATAATATCCATCTTTGTTCCAGCCTCATGAAAAACTATCAAAGATCTCATATCTCCCCTCGATGCATAATGAAGATGGATATTAGGATGGCTTTTGACACCGTAGACTGGACATTCCTTCGTGACACCTTATGCTTCCTAAAATTCCCCTCGGTTTTTAGTAACTGGATTATGCAGTGTGTCACCACCACCTCCTTTGCAATCAACATTAATGGACCCCCCTCAGTCTACTTTAAAGGGAAGAGAGGTCTGCGCCAAGGAGACCCCCTCTCCCCTTACTTCTTTGTGCTTGTTATGGATATGCTCTCCCAGCTGCTCGATCAGCTTCATAGTACTCCAGGCTTCCATTACCACCCCTCATGTAAACCCCTTTGCATCTCCCACCTCTTCTTTGCTGATGATGCCCTCCTATTCTGTAGGGGTGACCATAACTCTATCTCTCTCATGCTCAATAAGGTCAGCCTCTTCTCCGACTCTTCTGGCCTTATGCTCAATCCTGCTAAATCAGATCCTTTCCGGGGGGGGGGGTTAGCCAACCCTTGCAGACTCAATTAGCCAACTTACGGGTTTTAACCTAGGGTCTTTTCCCTTCCGTTACCTAGGCATTCCTATCACCTCTAGGAAACCTAGAGCTGCGGATTTCAATCCCTTGTTAGATAGTATCCATAAAGCTATTACTGCTTGGGGTAGTAAATCCCTCTCATTCGTGGGCCGACTCTCTCTCATCCAAAGTACCCTCTTTAGCATTGTAGGTTTTTGGGCCTCCTGCATTTCTATCCTAAAAATGTCATCAAAAGGATTACCAAATGCTTCCGTTCTTACCTATGGCTAGAGAAGCAGATAGCAACACCTCTCCTCTGGTGGCCTGGAGCGTTGTCATGAACACCAAGAAAAATGGTGAACTTGGAATAAAGGACATCCACAAGTGGAATATGTGCTTCATGCTCAAAACTGTTTCTGCCATCACTCATGACCAAGAGCGCCTTTGGATCCAATGGATCCACAAGACCTTCCTGGTCAACTTTAACTTCTGGTCCACTCCTGTTAAAGGCAACGACCCCTGGACCTGGAAATCTATCCTCCATGCCAGGGACTGGTGGATCAAGCAATGTGGATCTTTTGATGATGCATATTCTCTATTATGCTCCTACCATCCCCATCCTAAGATCAGCTCGTTCTACAATGATGTTGTCACCCCCTCCCGCCCTTCTCCTGATACAATGTCTGCTCGAAGGCTTGGTCCTTACCCAAAGCTAAATTTATCTTATGGATTACCCTTAAAGGTCGACTTAAAACCTGTGATGAGCTCCAGTCATAGGGGCATTTGTCTTGCTAACAGATGCTGGCTCTGTGAGCGTGCTCAAGAGATAAGCAACCATCTCTTTTTCCATTGCAGATTCTCTAACAGGATATGGTGGAGCATTTATGACTGGCTACGAATCCCCACCAACCAAAAGAGTCTTCGAAGCTGTGCTGTCTAGATCAACCGCTACTGTAAAGAGCACCAGCCCATTGATTTAGTGAGAAAAGCGGCACTAGCCAATGTGGTATATCATATGGATAGAAAGATGCAGACGTGCCATGGCAGGCCAAGTCAGAGAACCCTCCCTCATTATTTCAGACGTCAAAGCAGCCATAAAAGCCATTATCTGGACAAAGATGGGAAGATCCAACACAGACTATGATTGGCTTGATAGGGTCCTTTGCTCCTAGGGCCTCTAAGTGTTGTTCCTAGTATATTGCATCCAGGTATCTTTTGGATGTGGAGGTGGGGTGTTTTCTTTTTTTGTACATCCTAGCATATTGTAACTAGAGGCTTTTTGGAACTGTACTTGGGGTGATTCTTTTTTACAGCAATACGCTGTTTTTGGTCATTACAAGGGAGGTTTTTGTATATCCACTCTCCCAGCAGTGATACACCATGTTTTGTAATCAGATACATAGGGCCTCTATGTATCTAACCCTCTAGGAATTTTCCCTCTCATTTATTTATATATATATTCTTTCATTAAAAAAAACCGAGAGTTGCTTCTTTTGTCACATGTTGACATCACAGGTCTTAGCACCTACATTAATTACAGTAATTAAATATATTAATATTGATACTCATTTCCTTAATTGTGGTAATCGGTTAGTAGCATAGGATAGGTAATCACTTTTGTCAGATGAAATAAAAATGAAGAAAGAAAACAATGATGGTAGGTGTAGGTGTCGTTGTGTGCTTATCTTTTTATTTATGTGCTAACTCGAGGTGAGTGCTTATATAGCACTTAAAACGCAATAGAAAAAACTTCTTCAGCACACAACAGCGACTCCACCCCAACTACTATTAGTATGAATTGGCGAGCAGCACACTTATGGATAGAACCTATAACAGGTCTCAAAAAACTAGTAATTTCTGTTGACAGTTATGAACATCCCCAGGCTAAGCTTCCCAAAACTCAAAATGCATTGCATCTTTCTACTACTCGAAAGCCCATGCGTTCTCCAAGCGAACCTCTTCTTCCTCTTCTGGTGTATAGTCATTCTTAATGTTAAAGGTCTTCCTAATATCCTCTGGAGTCCTCCCCGCCATCATATCAGCTACAGTTTGGCAAGTAAGGTCTAGAAGCCCCTTGATGTCCAGATAGTTGGCAGCCTACAAGAAGAAACAATTCCTATGAGATCATATACTGCAACATTCATCAGATAGCTGTTATACATATACTGATTGAATTACCAATAAGTATATCTATATTCTGTACACCTATAGTAAGTTAGGACAAAGAAATGGAAGATCAACATTAACGACAACAGAGTTCTCTATTATAGCTACAAGATACTTCAACATTCTCTTCAACTGAATACTATGCACAACACAACCCATCTCAATCCACACTCAGAAACCACTTTCACCTGAGCTGAACATAAACTACAGAAGAACTTACAAAAGGAATTCATATGCATGCTGATTAACCACATTGATAAGCGGGGTTATCCAGATGGTATAAATACATCTAAAGATGCAACAATTTAACGAACGGTATAACACATTAGTGGATACTCTACCAACAAAAGTACAGATACTGAACTCACTAATCTGCTAAAAGAACAGGCACATCATAGCATTATAAGGCAACTTTACATCCAAATCGTTTAGAACTGATCACTTTACTAACGAAGAGGTTAACTGCGTATATACCCAGTTCAAAGCAATGCAACAGCGGACAAAAGAATTAAACGATCATACAGAATAGTCTTCCATTATTATGGACAAACTAATTTAAACATCGCGGCGTTTCTATAGACATCCCTAAACTGTAATCTTACACAATACGAAGAGGCCTACGAACCGAATATAAACAGAAACACAGAGAAACCAAATAGATGCAAACCCTAGGGCATCGAACATTATATGCAACAGAACAGCATAATCGAAATTAGTAGAAAATAACGAATTGAAACCCTGAAATGTTTGACAGGTGCAGTTAATCAAGAAAGTGGGGATCTCTTACCAACATGAGATCGAAAAGGGTGTTCTGCTCAACCTTGACAAACTCGGTGTCAAATGCCTTAAGCTCGCTCGAAACAGTATGATCCTCGGAGTTTGGCGTCTCAACGTGCTTCTTACAGTACTCGATCACCTTGGCCAAGATTGTCCCAGTGACGTTGGGGATAGGGATCACGTTCTCAGTGGAGACATCTTCTAACAAGTTCTTGATCGTCTGAGACTCCAATGCGACTGCTTCCTTCACTTCGAAAATCTCCCCATCGGAACTCCTCAGAACTACTACCTTCCCTGACGATGTAGACATCTTGTAGTTGGCTTTTCGACGGAATGGCGTTGAAGGGGTAGGCAGGAAACGCGTAGCTTCTGCAAAAAAGCGAGGGAAAACTAAACAAATAACGGCGGGTTTGTCTAAAGTGTCTAGCTCTACGTTACGAAGTTGTCTTTTTTAAAAGCAAGTCTTCGAGGAATAGAAAAATCCGGTGTTATATACTCGAAGTAGAACAAGGTTCGAGACATATTATTCTTTTTTTTTTCTTTTGGATAATTCACGATATACCCCTGTTTTCTTTTGTAATTCACAATATACTTCTGTTAGTTTTCGTAATTCAACTTTAAATATGGTTAAATGCTGTCCAAAATTGATGCATTTTACATGGATGATGCTAAAGTGTTATATTTTGGTCCAATATCAAATTTGAGGTTTTTTAAGCTCATATGTGACATGTAGGACCCAATAAATATGTCACAATTTTCATTGGGTCCCACAAGTCACATGTGAGCTTAAAAAACTTCAAATTTGATATTGAACCAAAATATAACACTTTAGCCCCGTCCATGTAAAGTTTCATCAATTTTGGACAACATTTAATCATGTTTAAAGTTGAATTACGAAAACCAACAAAGGTATATTGTGAATTACGAAAGAAAACAGGGGTATATCGTGAATTTTCCCTTTTTCTTTTAAAGAAACGAAACAGATTATTGTTAACAGCATAGGAAAATCTTTGTCTTTCACATATTTGATAGTATATTTATGGTATAAATGGATGACGTTCGTGTGGGGCCCATGTGAGTTCTATGCTCTCCTTTAATAATGTACTACCACGTATAAAACAGCTACAAAACAGTAATACCAAAACAGTCACAAAACAGTCATACTGAACAGAGCCTTTAAAACAAATTAAAGGTGGCCAACGCGATGGAATAGAACTCGGTTCCGACCGAAACCAATTGGACCCGAGTATGGTCAGGACCGATCCGGAACCGTTTCGGAACGGTATGCAAGCGAAGAAAATCTGAATACACTTTTGAAGATTCAGGATCAAACCGGACCCGGAACCAGAATCAGAACTACCTAGGGACCGGTTGGAACCGGAACCAGAATCGGTACGTTTGGTGTAAAGATGAATACGAAGAACCAAAACCGGAACTGAAACTGGTGAAACCGCCCTGGAATCACTCAAAACAACCATTTTTTTCCATCTCCCCTTATGAAAATTTAAAAAAAAATCGAGTTCATAATTTTCAAAAAAATTTCCAAATTTTGAAGCGAATTTGGAAACGGAACTCATAAGGAACCGCCCAAAACCAGTTTTTTGAGCGAATCCAGAGCGAATACAGCCTTCAGAACTGTGACCGAAACCGTCCTTGATAGAAAATTACTTTGCCCACCTATGTGGTTTCTGCTATTTTACATCTAGCAATTTTTCTAATATTTGATCAACTTAAAAGATGGTTAAATATAGTCCAAAATTGATGAAACTTTACATGGACGATGCTAAGGTGTTATATTTTGGTCTAGCGTGAAATCCAAAGTTTTAAAGCTCATATGTGATCCATGGGACCCAATGAAATATGTGACATGTGAACGTGTTTTCATTAGGTCTCACAGGTCATATAAGACCTTAAAAAACTTAGGATTTGACATTGGACAAAAATATAACACCGTAGCATCATCCATGTAAAGTTTATCAATTTTGGACAACATTTAAGTCTCGTTTAAGTTGATCTATTTAAAAAGTTGTCAAATGTAAAATAGTGGAAACCAAATGGGTGAGATATGTAATTTCACCAAATGTCATGGATGGGGATATAATTTTCCAAAAAAAAAATCATAAATACAAGTGTTATTTTGGTTTGATAACAGTTAACCTTTCATCTCGATTTAAGACACAAATAACAAATTTGTTAAAAGGAACCACAAATAAATAACAAGATTAGTAGTTGGATCGGTAAGCATTAATTTCTTTTGTTAATTGTTGCCACTTCAAAAGTCGCTTCCAGTTGTATATGCATTAGTAATGAGGGTCGATACGCTCAGTTGGGTTTTCACTTCGCACTGTCGGAAAATGACCATTTTGCCCCTGGTTTATTAATTTTTAAAAATTACTATATTTACCCATTATTTGTGACATATTACAAGGTGACCCCAAATTTCATTATATAAAGGAAGTGAATATGTTATGAAATCATATTCAAATTTAAAAATCCTAAAGTTAGAGAGACAAAGTTAGAGAGATAAAGAGAGGAAATGGTTGCTTTCGGAAGTTTGAAGAAAAAACTCTTCGGTAGAAAGAGTAAAAAAGATGGAGGAAATGCTGAAGGTGGTATTCCGGAAATGCATGACGATATGCAGATGAGGTTAACAGCGAGGAGTACTCACGGGGGTCCATTCTGAGGTACTTTCTGTTGTTATTTTAGCAATTCATGTACAAACGCAGCTAAAATCTATACAAAAATGAAAAAAAAAGCAAAAAATGACGTCGGGCACACTGGGCGCAGGCGCGCCCCATTCATAAGAGGCGCCAGCGCCGCCCCCGGTCTATCCGCGCCCGCGCCGCCCCTCTATTACGCGCGCCAGCGTGCGCCTGGTTCCATGGGCACTGGCACCGGCCACTTTCTGTCGGCGTCTGTTTCTTTAAATCACTGTATCTTCTTCATTATTGCTCCGTTTGCGCCGTTGTGTTTGTCTTTTCGTGTACTTTACGATGATCCGCTTTGTTGATTATTTGCATGCCTTATGTGTGATTTACTCTAAAGTACATAGTATTAGGGTTTACGAGTAGCACTTCGTGATGAATGACGTTTTTTCTGCTTAGGGTGAGAATGATGATGAATTCGAGGACGTGAAGGTAGACACATGTCATGTGTTTAGTACTAGCATAATCTTTGCCGATAAAGAGGAGGCGGTTAGTTATGCGCTTCGCATCGGACAGATAATAATATTTATCTAATCAAACAGGCTAAGAGAGACGACGGTGAATTAGTACTAACGTGTGAGAGGTACGACAAGCATAAGCCACGGGTTAGCACAGGAGAATCGCCATCATCTAGTCAAAGGCCGCGGCGTGCCACGAAGAAATGCAACTGCCTGTTCCGCCTAAACATCAGGGGTGGGGAACGTACGGGTTGAACTATCCTGGTGATGGTTCTGACACACAACCACAAGTTAGCTAGTAACTCGCAATCTCACTTCGTCCGGCCTCGCTTTAGTGTCGACGAAAGAGCGATCATGAAAAGTTTGCACAGGAGTGGTGTTGCGCCAAGGCAGATGTGGGCCCATTTGCATGGCAAGAACCCCGAAAGTGCCGCAGACAAAACATCAATTCATAACCTAGTTGTGAAATTCATAAGAGAGGATCATGGCAAACGTACAGATGTAGCGTCCTTCATGCACTCGCTAGATGAATGTAATTACAGTTGGTGGTCCGAGAAAGATGCAAGTATGTGTTAGCACATCTGTTTAGTGTCGGTTTATTTGGATGTTAATCACTTTAAATGTTTGTTCTAACTAAATGACCATTTTGTAGGGAATGCATCTAGGCTTGGTCTTGTCTTGTTTGTGCACCCTTTTTTGTTGACACTCGTTAAGATGTTTCCTTATGTAGTGCTCATTGATAGCACTTACAAGACGAACATGTACAAGATGCCTCTAGTGGAGTTCATCAGAGTGACGTCGTGCAGCAAGAACTTCTATGTAGCATTTTGTTTTGCGGTCAGAGAGGACGAGTCTGCATACACATGGATGCTTAATCAGCTAAAGAAGGTGTTGACCTATCCTCCAAATATGTTTGTCACTGACAATGAGAAGGCGCTAGTGAAAGCCCTTTCAATGGTATATCCTTCTGTACCACATCTTCTATGTCGATGGCATATATGCAGGAACGTGGCTGCCAGAGCGATGAAGATATTGAATGTTGACGCTCAGAGAGCCGAATTAATAGTGTATCAGTGGAAGCGAATAGTTTACACCTCAACTATAGCGAAGTATGATGAACAGTGGGGACAATTATTACACGCTTACGGCGCCAACAATCCTTTCGTTGTGTACTTGAGTACGACATGGCTAAGTCAGCGTGAGAAATTTTGTGAGGTATGGGTTAAGAGATTCATGCATTTCGGCAACACATCCACCAACAGGTTAGGTTAACTTCAATTGTCAACATGTTTTGTCGTTTGTATTGTTAGGTTTCTCATTTATCTATAACTAATTGCCTTTCAATCTATAGGGTGAGAGAGCCCACTGTAACACCCCTACCATTAATACATGCTTACCGTCCAATCTCCTTACACGCCAGATGCACGCAGCGGATATTTACTTACGTACAATGGGTGATACAATGCCGATAACCACCCATGTGGCTAACAAGGCTACTACTACTACTTACAGCATCGGTCTGATGGACCGGAATCCCGAGTATTACATGTCTACCATATATTTCATACACCAATACACGCTACATTCTTCCATTCGATATGATACTTCAAATACCATACAATATAATCCACATACCGAGTTTACTAAGATCCTTATACAAATATACTACCTCTTCAAGTTCATACGTACTCACTACGAGACTACTTACTACCCGTTCCTCACAAACTACTTACTCCTAATTACAAGGGTGTGCCTCCGGTCTCTTCCTTGACCATATTCGCTTCGGGTACCTGCACACTAAAAAATGTCCCCCGAAGGGGTCAGCTTTCGCCGAGCATGATAACCGCATACCCCGCGTACTAGTGAGGGTACGCCGACCACTTGGTCGAATACATGCGGTTCGTTTTCATACAAACATACATGCATACATGCTCTTATACACGATACAATACTACTCACACAACGTACATACATACAATTCAGTTCATACAAGGGATACAATATAAACCAACCAATACATACTTCCTCTTCCGAATTAACATACACATTTCATGCACAACATGCAACATTGTTAGCTTCATTGGTCCACCCGGGTTAATCGGGTGGAGATTACTCTTTTACTCGTTACTTCATACATACGCATACATACTCATACATACTTACGGATCCATACTTACTTACTCTTACTCTTACTCAAGTTAAGTCGTCGGGACCTCCGGCCCTAGGGACTACACCGTCCCACCTCCGGGATTTACTTGACTCACTAATCCGGGATGCTACCCATTTAAGGGATTTGGGCCGCGGACCAGTTTAAGAGTCAGGAATTGCAGCCAACCTCTCGTGACTCCGCATCCTCACGCGTGGCCGAAGCTATATCGGACTTGTACTCATTCCAATTTACTCACTTAAGTTAGGAGTTAGATAGTTAGGAATTAGCACAAGTCAACATCCAAGCCACAATAATACAATGCACATATACCCATACATACGAGGTACAATACATTACACAAGTACAATACGAGGTTCGAATACCATTCATCATCATTCATATATTTCATGAATTATACAAACTAGTGCTCAAGACAATAAATATCAAGCACAACATAAGTCAAGCACAGGTAAGTGCAATATAGTCCGATTCATGCATTTATCTTATTTAGGTGGTCAAATAAGCACACAAATCGGGGTAACCAGATTAGGATACAGGGCATGAAGAAATCATACCTTTCACCGTTGTAATTGTATCCCAACGTTCCTCCGGTATCCACAATTCACATCCTATGATGTACATACAATCGAATAATTAATCTAACTATCATTAATTTAATTCGGTTACCCTTACGCTTCCTAACTCATACTTACTAAGTCTTCACATCCTTATACTTACATTTTATTTACTTACTTTTAATTACTCAACAATGGTTTGCTTACATATATATGCACATATGTATAGGTGGGTATACATATACATACATACATATACTAACCATAGTCTTATAGTTTTTTTTTTTGTAAGTTTTGACCCGACCGAACTTGCGACCGACCTTGCAAGTTCGGTCTGAGTCAGTAGGTTACATTAGGTGAAAATTCCAGGGCCGACCGACCTTGCAAGTCCGGTCCCAAGGTCGGTCCATTCCAGTAAGTTTCTTAACGGAAAGATTTTAGCCCGACCGACCTTGCAAGTCCGGTCGCAAGGTCGGTCCATTCCAGTAGCTTGCTCGACGGAAATTTTTCTGGCCGACCGAACTTGCATGTCCGGTCGCAAGTCCGGTCGATTCCAGAAGCTTCCCCGTCTTTGTAAATCTGGGCTCGACCGAACTTGCAAGTCCGGTCGCAAGTTCGGTCCGGCCCAGCATTTGCATTCTTACTTCTGTTTTCAGTCCCATACCTTACCCATTGTTTCTCCAATCTTCCTACATGTAATCTCACATGTTTAAACACTACCTAGGCCCTTCAAATTGCCTTAGTTCATCCAATTTACATACTTACTAATTCTTACTTGTACCAGTTCATTCCCATTCTTTACTTATTCTCATTCTATTCTAGCTTGTTTATACTCCTAATGACTCTTACTTATGATTACTTAAGTCTTAAGCAACTTATACAACCATCCCCAAACAAAGCCTTAACTTACAACCCATTAAAATTTCTCTGGGTGAATTATGGTGCTGGTCCGGGACCTTGTCCAGGTCCTAAGTCCCGGACCAACACAGATCAGAACTCTCGAATGGTTTTTAGTTATGGTCCAGGACCTTGTACATGGGGTAAGTCCCGGACCAGGCGTTTTGGGAAACTCTCGGGTAGTTTTAGATGGTTGGTCCGGGACTTAATACAAGGCCTAAGTCCCGGACCAGCAATGGTCTGTTACGAACTGATACATTGTTCATGCTCTGTTTCATTGTCTTCTTCCTTTAATCACTTCCTAATGGTTTCTAATGTTAACATTACATGTTTAACTACTTATCCAAGCATCTAACTCACCTAAATCCCTCACCAAAATCAATTCCCTCAACCTACTGCTATCTCACCATTTCCACTCTTTCATTCTTTTCTTCCTTTCTGTTGCAGAGTTCGAGCTGCTGCTGCTGCTTATGTTTAGTTTTCATTCTTCTTCTACAAATGCCAACAACCCTTAAGTGACATAGTTTCTCTCTAGATTTTGACATGGTATCCCCTAAAAACTTAAGGTTTCACCCCATTAGTTTGTTCACCCATCAAAGATCACAACCTGTTCAACTATACATATATGCATCAGTTCACTCACGTTCACAGCAGCAGCTCATTCCTTTATGTTTTGACAGATTTCAACTTATCTACACAACTAATGTTATCAATACCATTATGCTCATCTGTTTATACGGTTACAGTAGGTTTACATTTGTTAAACAGTATACTTATACATACACACACACGCATTATACACAAAACTGAACAGAGGTAATTTACCTTGTTCTTGTTTTCCTTTTCTTTTCTCTTCTTCTTGGTTTCTTGCTCATCTTTCCT
Organism: Limonium bicolor; assembly: GCA_023374045.1. Classification (NCBI taxonomy): domain Eukaryota; kingdom Viridiplantae; phylum Streptophyta; class Magnoliopsida; order Caryophyllales; family Plumbaginaceae; genus Limonium; species Limonium bicolor. The sequence continues at coordinate 118,409,386 of CM041778.1, forward strand.
TTTTTCTTCTTCTTTCTTTCCTCTCTCCCTCTCCACTGATTTAGCAATACAAGTTCTCTAACACTACAACCCATATATTCACATTTCAATACACCATACTAATACACAATTTAACCCTAACCATTATGTAAGTTCTAATATAGGTTTTAGGGTTTAGAAATTATATTACCTTCCAAGAGTGCAAGAGCTGTTTAGGATAGCTCAAGAACAAGACTTCTCACTCTCCCAAGAAGCCAAAATCGGCTATAGGACAAAGAACCAAACGAGGTCTTAGTCTACATTTTCGTTTTGCCTTTGAGGCTAGAAAAAGATGGAGTTTTTAAGGATATTTTTACCTCAATAGAACAAGGAGAAGGAGGGCCTTCTAATGGTGGTCTTGAAGCTCCAAATGGGGTATACCCATAAAAACGAAAGTTCTCCTTTTTGATTTTTGAAAAGAGAGAAATGTTCCTCTTGATGAGAGGAATCCAATGGTGTAGTTTTTGTAATTTTTGGAGAAGGTTCAAGAAGGTTACAAGAGGAGAGAAGTGAATATTTGTGTTGGTTTCTCAAGCCCCCATGGCTGTCGCAGGAAGAAAGAAAGAAGAGGGAAAAATTCAGAGAGTGAGGGAGTGGGTTACGTGAGGAAGAATGAGAATAAGGGAATTGGAGAGAGAGTGTGAGAGTAAACAAAGGAAGGTGTTACTTTATTGTTTTTGTTTGTTTGTGTATTAGAGGGAAGTGTGTGAGGGAGTGTGAGAGGGGGTCCAAAATCGGACACACCAGCCCCCATGTGGGTTTTGAATTTCTTTTTACATTATTGGACACATAAGTTTTGGTTATTTATGTTTCTACCCCACAACTTCTCGTTTTTGACAGTTTTTACTAATTTCTCGTTTTATTGATTTTATTGGTTCTAAAGCTTCACTAATATTTATTAATGATCATTTAGTTGACCAAAATTGTTACGAGTCTATTTGACCCGCTTAAAGTCACGTTTTCCCGGTTACCTCGAAAAACGCGCTTTAATGTTCATTAGTGTTTTTAATCCATTTTGAGGATCCGTTTTCTTCGGGATTTGTTCCCTATTTATTTAGACTTAATTAAGCCTTTAGAATCCTTATAATACGCTAACCGAGGTCTCATACCTCCTATGGTTATTTAACGCTTATTTAGCGTTTTTCGCTTTTAAAGTGTTTCTTTATTTCTTTTGGATTTATTTTCCCTTACAAATACTTCTTAACCATTATTAGGCTCTTAAATACCTATTAGGATAATTTAATCGCCATATTTAAGGTCGGGGTATTTCAATCTACCCCCCTTAAGAACTTTGTCCTCAAAGTTGTTCGAGGTTATAAGTTTACAATGCTTACTCATTCTTACATGTCTAATACTACGGTTATACAATCTTCCTCTTACTAATTCCCAAATCCATTACTCAAGGTTTCTACATACCATACCATCCAAATGTACTATAGTTACTCCAATCCGCGCTACTACTAACTATCTGGTTCCTCATTACGAAGTTCATACATACATACAGTGCAAAGCTATCCCCCAAAGCAATGCAATACACATACAATCCCGCAGGCACTCCGGTCATCTCGACGCAGGACTCCTCTATGTCCCGCTGCCTTTGGAATAGTACCACATACTACACTACTATCTTCTCCGGTACAAGCTTCTCACAAATTCTTAACCTTCAGTCTAAGAGAAATACTTCACTACTACCAATTAGAAATCTTCTAAAACACATAACTCCAAAGTCCAATATATATATATTACTTCTATCCTATGTGTGATTTTTGTGACCACTTAAGGGGAGCTTCAAGAATCATTCGACCCTGATGTGATCAGCATCAGTGTTGAACTATCTTTCCACCCCAATTTGTGTTCGGTTTCCCTTGATCTGATCAGGATCAAGTTCGACTTCCCACCAGTTTCAAACAAGCAAATAATTTAGTTGTTTTCATTTTCTATCTTTTTACTCTTCCTAGTCATTCATACATCTCCAAAGGATGGAGTCAGTCCATCAATCATCCTCACTCTATTTCCCAAATGCTTTACTCCATGGTTCAATCCTAATGCTCATTTCCTCAACCTTCACTACTTCCATCCATTACTCACCATCATATCCTATATTCTAACTACGGAATACTACACTTATAAGATTTAGTTGGCTTCAATTGTTTCACATATTTTACTTACGATTCCACTACTCATAAACTTCATTCATCTACTATCCTCATTCATTTCGTACTACTTCTTCAAAGGTTACAATACTTGTGGAGCTCCGTCCACTACTCATTACTTTTCTTTTACTAATACTCTTACACTGGTGTTACAAGATAGGTACATTCCTCCTATGGTATTTGCACGTTTAATGCCTAGTTACCATAATTACAATATGAATGAGTACTTATGTTTATTTATCGTAGTACCAATCATCAATTTGCTTCTCATTTGTGCTATGCACATTACGGTTTAAGTGTTTTATTCATAAAACTTACATTAAGCGGTTTTCGCTCTACCCCCCTTAAAAGGGATTACGCCCACGTAATCTACCATATATTATTATTAAACATTGGTTTAATCAGTTTGGGCAAATGAAGCGTTTAGCTTCACTACGGTATACTATAGAGTACGCTCTGGTCAAAGGGTCTTAACCATACCAATGGTTTAGTCTTTGCACCAAGAGTTCCTATATGAGTTTATTTAACTCATATGTAATTCGGTTCTAGCTTAATCGGCTTCAAGGCATTAATAGCCATTTTGCCATACTTACTAGGTATATTAATCTCCTAGCTAGGGCCCACTAGCTTCTGCTGCGCGACCCTGATAGCTTGGGTTCCTTACCCTTCGTGTTATCATTAATGTGCTATACATCACCTTTTATCCGTCTATTATGGGAATAAGGTTTACTAGACAAATGCGGTATTCTTTTACCGTGTTTGAACTCAATGAGTTTAAGATTATAACCAGCTCTCTGGTAATCTACTGCACATGCTTTTCGTGCTTCCACGATTATTCATTAAGCTCCTCGACTTATTGTCGGGCGAGGTTAAGTCACCACTTAGCTGTAGTGCTTCCTCTGTTGTCACTAGCTTTTAATCATCCAGTTCTTCTGGTTCAGTACAAGTGTTCTTTACTTGTATGACCTTGCATTTCTATGCGTCGGTCCTAGTGACTTTCCTGTATCTCCTTTCACCTTTTTCCATGGAATTCACATCTTGTGATTACTAGTGTGTTGTACACTCTTTGCTTCTTTGGCCTTAGGCCGCACTGTTGTTGCTAAGCTTGCTTGACTGGCTTATGCCATGTTTATGGTGAAAGGAAAGATTTACTACAGTTTACATTCTCCATATCCCTAGCCATCCCATTAGATCATTAGATGCACAAGTGCAATACCAAAACACTCAGTCATACAGAGTGTAGAGGCGTAAACACTTGACAGTAGTCACTTATGTGATAGGAAAGAATATTTCTGTGTGTCATCTCATACTTATACTCCGTGTTATTGCTTAACTACTCCCTCATAGCGGTCGCCTGTTGCGCACCGTATTCTTACTCATTGTACAACATTGCTTTTACTGTTTCTGTTACTGTGGTAGTTCCTTTTTACTTAGTGACATTGTCCTTGGCACCATTTCCTTATGGTGTAAATACACTAGGAGTTCCCTGTGTTTGTGTGTATGACGGTTGTCGTAGCATACGACAATCTTATTATCTTCCCAATGTGGAGATGTCTTATTCCACTTAGGTTTTGTGTAGGTTAACTTACCTCACATTCTATCATCATTTGTGATACAATTTACCAGTTATCTTGGTTGACCAAGGATGAGATAACTCATCGGGTCATAAGCTCTCTTGAGCGTTAGTCCTTCATGGTGTTCAATGTGTGTTCACGTTAATTGCTTGATAATTATTGCCTTTCAGTGCTGAGCATTGGTTTAGGCTCTGGCTGTGTAGTTTTGCTTGTATGTATATTACCAGGACATCCCATGAAACTTCAAGGGTTTTCTGGTCCCGTTCTCCAATTGGAGGGTATTCTATCACTGACAAGTGGAGGTTCTTGTTGAGGGGTTTGTCTCCACTCATAGGTCTAATGACAAGGTTTGCTATGTTAGGTGTTTACACAATGGTCCACCACATGTTTGGTGTATATGGAGTATGCTTACTCCCTTAAGTCGTAATGGTTTGGAAATCTCATTTCCTTATCCCATCATCCCTTGGCAATATCTATTGCGTGGTTTTATTGTTAGTAGATGGAAGCCTTTTCTAGGGTTCACATCATCACCGCATTAGTGGTCTTCGGTTACGAGGGGTACCTTCCCTTGGGTTTCTCGTAGTGTCCAAGTGTGGACCAGGCCAATGTTGGCATTATCATGATTCTCATGCCTCTGTGCTACCATTGCTACAGAAGGCATTGCGGTAATTAAGAACTCCGTCAATTGTATACTAGGCTGATGCTCTAGTGACAGTGACATTGGGTTGGCTATTACTCCAAGCCACTCAGAATGTTGGGTTTGAATTTATGGTCCAGTTGTTGATTTCTTGTCGTATGAGGCAATATTTCTTGCAAGTCTTGTTAGTGGTGGTGCGGGTTTTGCAACCGTTTAAGGTTACACCACGCATCAGGTTTATGGCCTTAGAGCCATATTGCTGCCAGCTATGCTTTTGCAAGCTGCTTATACGTGTTTCCACTCCATGTATACTGTCGTGGGTTGGAGGTATTATTGGGCTCCATGGTAAGTCGTGGCATCACGCTTCCGTCCATAGGAGACCTTCTTAGGCAATCTGGTGTTAATAGGTGCCTCTCAGTATTTTAGGGCATTTCCTGTTAAGTGAAATCCCTTCGGTGTCCTAACCGAGTGTTCGTTTTAGCTCCCGTGCTCGTATCATTACGCTTGTTCAACTGTTGTTAACGCAGACACCCTTCAGGGATCGCTCCTGGGTGTTGGTAGCTGTGCCGTTACATCCGGCTAATGTTGATGACATGTTGTCCACTGTACCTTCTTGTGGTGTTGTACTTGAGTTTTCCCCTTTTTGGGTCATGACGTCTCCCGTCCTTGGGTAGACTGTTTATGCTTGTTCCTAGTGTTTAAGACTAGGTTTGGTATTCCCTTCAATGATGGAGTATACTTGCGGTAATCTTGGGGTTGCTCTTGGGAATTCTGTCCCGTTTGTTGAGCATCGTGGTGTTCACGTTAGGCGATTGCCTTACTGTTTTTAGGCTGGGTATACCTTCCAGCTGTCATGTATTGTTTGGATTATTTGAGACATATCCAATGGCTATACTTACTAGTATGTGCTCTTGCACTTCCTAGTTCTTATTCCTCATCTTCAGATGGGTTCTCTGAGTTCCTTGATACTTGCTCGTCTGAGGTGTCCAGCTGTTCTGATTGAACTCACTCATGGTCCGTAGAACGGAGTTGACTACTTCTCGTGTGTCGCACACTACATGTATACATACGTGGGGTACCATGTTGATACGTTACCACTTACCCAACTATATGCCGGGCCCGCAAGCTCCTTCGGAGTGCGGTTGTCCCACATCCCGTAACGGGTATACTCGTAGTGTTCGTCACACGCCTAGGTGAAGTATTCTGTTGCCAACTCCTCTTGTATCATCCTATGATACTCACCATAATGCTGTTGGTCTGGTTTTAAAATCCAAGGTTTTTAAAAGAAGGTTTATGGTTTTGAAAGAAAATTTTGGGTTTTAAAACAATGGTTCGGTGTTAAAAGAAATCTCCCATGGCATAGCCATGTTTGAGGTCTTGACCAAGTCTAGCTTCTCGCTGACTGGTATGTTCTAAATACAGTGGTCGGGCCATTAGGCCTTTCCAAGGTTCCATTCCTTCAGTTTTAGGATGTTTATTCCTGTGGTTGTTTCGTTACGGTCACCGTACATTACTATGTACTTGTGACGTGTTAGTGTTCCTTTACATATCTCTGTCTTTACTGCACTTGCCTTGGCAAGTGCGTGGTATCGGTGGTTTTTGGATAATCCTATGCCAATCTCGGTATGGTTTCCATTTGTGTTTGTTAGTCTCGTGACGCTTCCCTCGATCTTATTGATCTATAATTGGTATACTCGCTCCTTTAGGTAGCTTCTTGGTGGTCTAGACATGGCTGTCGTAGATCTGGGTACTCCTCCACTCCTCGGAGGTTCCCGTTCTATTTGGTTTAGCGTCGCTCCTTGTGGATCGTTCCCACACATTTGTGGTGGTTACTGAGCCTTCCTTGTTTAGGCACTACGCTTGTAGTCCTATTGGTTTATATCTCATGGTTGTTCTTGTAGTTGTCTGAGCTATATTGGCCAGGTGTTGCAACCTTGATGGCATCGTAGTTTTGGAGTTAACCGCTTCCGACTATGTCCTTAGTCGGCTAGCATACCGTTGGTGGTATTATTCAAGTATTACTATCCCGTAGACTTGTGTCTCGGGTTCCGTTACTGCTCCCTTTTTCATTCCGTTGCACGGTTAGTGCTTCTGTCCTGCGGTTGGTTGACTAGCCAGGTTTCGCGACTGCTAAGCAGTCGCCCCATGCTGTTGCAAGTTATAGCCTCCTCGTGGTTGGAGTGCTCATTCTACCACCGTTATTACGTGCGGGTGTTGTGGTTCAACCGGGACTATCTCCGGGACTTCCAGTTCTTGGAATCTACTACATGTCGGTTCTTGTTTACTGTGTGATTATTCACCACTGCCAGATCGGGTTTCCCCGAGTATGAGAAGACTTTTCTTCTCTCTGGCGTCCTTTCCCAAGTTACACAGTGGGGTTTGCGGCGGGCGGGACTGGTATTGTAGGTATCCGGTACTCACCGGGAGTTCCTAACTAGCATCTCTCTAACTCAGCCCATAGCCCTAAGCTTCTAATTCCTAACTCGGTATTTCCTAAGCTCGGTATTTCCAGTCATCAGAGCGATACTTCGCTCTGATACCACTTTTTGTAACACCCCTACCATTAATACATGCTTACCGTCCAATCTCCTTACACGCAGATCACGCAGCGGATATTACTTACATACATGGGTGATACAATGCCGTAACCACCCACGTGGCTAACAAGGCTACTACTACTACTTACAGCATCGGTCTGATGGACCGGAATCCCGAGTATTACATGTACCATATATATTTCATACACCAATACACGCTACATTCTTCCATTCGATACATACTTCAAATACCATACAATATAATCCACATACCGAGTTTACTAAGATCCTTATACAAATATACTACCTCTTCAAGTTCATACGTACTCACTACGAGACTACTTACTACCCGTTCCTCACAAACTACTTACTCCTAATTACAAGGGTGTGCCTCCGGTTCTTCCTTGACCATATTCGCTTCGGGTACCTGCACACTAAAAATGTCCCCCGAAGGGGTCAGCTTTCGCCGAGCATGATAACCGCATACCCCGCGTACTAGTGAGGGTACGCCGACCACTTGGTCGAATACATGCGGTTCGTTTTCATACAAACATACATGCATACATGCTCTTATACACGATACAATACTACTACACAACGTACATACATACAATTCAGTTCATACAAGGGATACAATATAAACCAACCAATACATACTTACCTCTTCCGAATTACACATACACATTCATGCACAACATCAATTGTTAGCTTCATTGGTCCACCCGGGTTAATCGGGTGGAGATTACTCTTTTACTCGTTACTTCATACATACGCATACATACTCATACATACTTACGGATCCATACTTACTTACTCTTACTCTTACTCAAGTTAAGTCGTCGGGACCTCCGGCCCTGGGGACTACACCGTCCCACCTCCGGGATTTACTTGACTCACTAATCCGGGATGCTACCCATTTAAGGGATTTGGGCCGCGGACCAGTTTAAGAGTCAGGAATTGCAGCCAACCTCTTGTGACTCCGCATCCTCACGCGTGGCCGAAGCTATATCGGACTTGTACTCATTCCAATTTACTCACTTAAGTTAGGAGTTAGATAGTTAGGAATTAGCACAAGTCAACATCCAAGCCACAATAATACAATCACATATACCATACATACGAGGTACAATACATTACACAAGTACAATACGAGGTTCGAATACCATTCATCATCATTCATATATTTCATGAATTATACAAACTAGTGCTCAAGACAATAAATATCAAGCACAACATAAGTCAAGCACAGGTAAGTGCAATATAGTCCGATTCATGCATTTATCTTATTTAGGTGGTCAAATAAGCACACAAATCGGGGTAACCAGATTAGGATACAGGGCATGAAGAAATCATACCTTTCACCGTTGTACTTGTATCCCAACGTTCCTCCGGTATTCACAATTCAATCCTATGATGTACATACAACCGAATAATTAATCTAACTATCATTAACTTAATTCGGTTACCCTTACGCTTCCTAACTCATACTTACTAGGTCTTCACATCCTATACTTACATTTTATTTACTTACTTTTAATTACTTAACAATGGTTTCTTACATATATATGCACGTATGTATAGGTGGGTATACATATACATACATACATATACTAACCATAGTCTTATAGTTTTTTTTTTGTAAGTTTTGACCCGACCGAACTTGCGACCGACCTTGCAAGTTCGGTCCGAGTCAGTAGGTTACATCGGTGAAAATTCCAGGGCCGACCGACCTTGCAAGTCCGGTCCCAAGGTCGGTCCATTCCAGTAAGTTACTTAACGGAAAATTTTAGCCCGACCGACCTTGCAAGTCCGGTCGCAAGGTCGGTCCATTCCAGTAGCTTGCTCGACGGAAATTTTTCTGGCCGACCGAACTTGCATGTCCGGTCGCAAGTCCGGTCGATTCCAGAGCTTCTTTGTAAATCTGGGCTCGACCGAACTTGCAAGTCCGGTCGCAAGTTCGGTCCGGCCCAGCATTTGCATTCTTACTTCTGTTTTCAGTCCCATACCTTACCCATTGTTTCTCCAATCTTCCTACATGTAATCTCACATGTTTAAACACTACCTAGGCCCTTCAAATTGCCTTAGTTCATCCACTTTACATACTTACTAATTCTTACTTGTACCAGTTCATTCCATTCTTTACTTACTTCTCATTCTCATTCTAGCTTGTTTATACTCCTAATGACTCTTACTTATGATTACTTAAGTCTTAAGCAACTTATACAACCATCCCCAAACAAAGCCTTAACTTACAACCCATTAAAATTTCTCTCGGGTGAATTATGGTGTTGGTCCGGGACCTTGTCCAGGTCCTAAGTCCCGGACCAACACAGATCAGAACTCTCGAATGGTTTTTAGTTATGGTCCGGGACCTTGTACATGGGGTAAGTCACGGACCAGGCGTTTTGGGAAACTCTCGGGTAGTTTTAGATGGTTGGTCCGGGACTTAATACAAGGCCTAAGTCCTGGACCAGCAATGGTCTGTTACGAACTGATACATTGTTCATGCTCTGTTTCATTGTCTTCTTCCTTTAATCACTTCCTAATGGTTTCTAATGTTAACATTACATGTTTAACTACTTATCCAAGCATCTAACTCACCTAAATCCCTCACCAAAATCAATTCCCTCAACCTACTGCTATCTCACCATTTCCACTGTTTCATTCTTTTCTTCCTTTCTGTTGCAGAGTTCGAGCTGCTGCTGCTGCTGCTTATGTTTAGTTTTCATTCTTCTTCTACAAATGCCAACAACCCTTAAGTGACATAGTTTCTCTCTAGATTTTGACATGGTATCCCCTAAAAACTTAAGGTTTCACCACATTAGTTTGTTCACCCATCAAAGATCACAACCTGTTCAACTATACATATATGCATCAGTTCACTCACGTTCACAGCAGCAGCTCATTCCTTTATGTTTTGACAGATTTCAACTTATCTACACAACTAATGTTATCAATACCATTATGCTCATCTGTTTATACGGTTACAGTAGGTTTACATTTGTTAAACAGTATACTTATACATACACACACACGCATTATACACAAAACTGAACAGAGGTAATTTACCTTGTTCTTGTTTTCCTTTTCTTTTCTCTTCTTCTTGGTTTCTTGCTCATCTTTCCTTCTTTTTCTCTTCTTTCTTTCCTCTCTCCCTCTCCATCTCCTGATTTAGCAATACAAGTTCTCTAACACTACAACCCATATATTCACATTTCAATACACCATACTAATACACAATTTAACCCTAACCATTATGTAAGTTCTAATATAGGTTTTAGGGTTTAGAAATTATATTACCTTCCAAGAGTGCAAGAGCTGTTTAGGATAGCTCAAGAACAAGACTTCTCACTCTCCCAAGAAGCCAAAATCGGCTATAGGACAAAGAACCAAACGAGGTCTTAGTCTACATTTTCGTTTTGCCTTTGAGGCTAGAAAAAGATGGAGTTTTTAAGGATATTTTTACCTCAATAGAACAAGGAGAAGGAGGGCCTTCTAATGGTGGTCTTGAAGCTCCAAATGGGGTATACCCATAAAAACGAAAGTTCTCCTTTTTGATTTTTGAAAAGAGAGAAATGTTCCTCTTGATGAGAGGAATCCAATGGTGTAGTTTTTGTAATTTTTGGAGAAGGTTCAAGAAGGTTACAAGAGGAGAGAAGTGAATATTTGTGTTGGTTTCTCAAGCCCCCATGGCTGTCGCAGGAAGAAAGAAAGAAGAGGGAAAAATTCAGAGAGTGAGGGAGTGGGTTACGTGAGGAAGAATGAGAATAAGGGAATTGGAGAGAGAGTGTGAGAGTAAACAAAGGAAGGTGTTACTTTATTGTTTTTGTTTGTTTGTGTATTAGAGGGAAGTGTGTGAGGGAGTGTGAGAGGGGGTCCAAAATCGGACACACCACCCGCCCCCATGTGGGTTTTGAATTTCTTTTTACATTATTGGACACATAAGTTTTGGTTATTTATGTTTCTACCCCACAACTTCCCGTTTTTGACAGTTTTTACTAATTTCTCGTTTATTGATTTTATTGGTTCTAAAGCTTCACTAATATTTATTAATGATCATTTATGTAACACCCCTATTTAGCGTATTTAAAGCGGAAATAAAAATACGAAGGGCGTACAGACCATCGGGTTCCAAACCCCGGCACCAACCCCCCCAATTACAACTTATAACTTACAAAAGCTACGGTCTGAACTCGAGAAAACTTAACACAAACATAATAGAAATTAAACATATCAACTCTCCACAAAACCTAGTCCCATCCCAAACGCTCATTCTCTTCGTGGCCACCTGTAAATCAACTCGTACCTGCAAGATGAAACCAAGCAGCCCACCCCAAAAGGGGCGGGTCAGTTCCCTGGAATGGAACTGGTACAATTCTCCAAAAGCAATCTTATAAAACATAACTCTTCAAAATAAATAGTAACATGAAAACAAACTCTTAAAAGTAAACAGAGATAAAGCACTTCAAAACAATCAAGTTAAAGAGAAAAGAAAACAAGACAAAGATAGAGATAGAGAACTTCCAAAACAAGTCATCCACTTAAGTAGTCACACCACATAGTTAGTAAGCGTCCATTGTTGATGTTAGAACCAATTCCCATTAGGAGTAGAAAAACCCGGATAGCCACAAAGGACTAGGAATGAATGAGAGAAAACCAAAACCAGCAACTCAAGAATGGAATGAAACCAACTGGGAGAGATGGCCCCCACCGCCAAGAACGTCCATTAAGGACAGGGGATATACAGCCCCTTACTGTTAACTACGTCCTCTCTCAGGACAAGGGATATACAGCCCTTTACTGTTTACCACGTCCACTAAGGACAGGGGATATACAGCCCCTTACTGTTCATCACGTCCACTAAGGACAGGGGATATACAGCCCCTTACTGTTAAATATCAATGCCCCTATGGGCGAGGGATATACAGCCCCCTACTGTTCACATTAAAGACGCGCGCACGTCGAAAGAAAGATTCCAAGATTGACCTTTTCCAAAATCCCGCTAGATCACCAACTACCCAGAGCAATACCAAAACACTCAGTCCTACAGAGTGCAGAAGCGTAAACCCTAAGCAGCCAATGCCTAACGGCAACCAAGTAGAAGAAACCAATACCCAAGTGAGTTCCACATCCAAGGCTCAGTTAGTCACACAAGCTGAGTTAGTCACACAACCATTTTTTTTCTTAGAAAATCCTCTTAAAGTCAGTTAGCGTTTTCCAAAACATTCCACAAGTCAACCATTAAAAATATCGGAGTACGAGAAATCGTACAACACATTCCATAAAGTCCAAAACACATCAAGCTGAGTACGAGAAATCGTACCTGGGTAACGCTGTAGCAGTTCTAATCAACTTGCGTAAACAATCAACAGTACTCTGAAGAATATTAAAGGTAGTCTATCATCAAACACTTGTAGCCTATGCTACACTTAAATAAACTCCTCACTATTATTTCTAAATCTCAATTGTCTTTTAAGCCCTCACTTAAATGCTATGAATAACCTTTGACTTGTCTTAGAATGTTCAATTACTTCCATCCTGAAACAACTATATTTTAATTAACTCAAACCCTTCCAACTCTTTTACTTAGTATCCACAAAGTATATTATTAGCTTAATTATTACCTATATAATAAGGTGTTTTAAGATAACCCTTTTTATGTATCCTTACTTACATTTTAATTTCCCAAGTATTTAATTTTTACACACATTCTCTCCATAGAGTATGTATAATCCTTTTGTACTAAATTTTAATAACCTTATGTCTTAAATACATTTTATATTACTTACAAGACCAAAGGTTTCAAAGGAATAACTTAATAAATTAATTTCCTTTATTGTATTTTAGGATAAACATTATATCTCGACATAAGGTAAAATTTATCTAAGAACTAAATTCTGATTCATAATTGAAATTGTTAATTATGTAATAAGATAATCTATTCTGAAAATCCCCGTACCTTATATTCAAATGACACATTAATATTTCCAGTGTCAAAAAGGTAGATCAATATAATCTCTTATGTAACCTAGTTTCATCTAATTAAAGGTTCAATGATTTTAAGTATCAAATTTCTATCTGCAAACCTTTTTGTAAATCTTTAACCATTATGTACATCACTTATTTATACTCACATCCTGAATATCGATAATGAATGTATTTTATATGGCTTAACTAATTCCAAGAAACTTAAGGATTATTATTTAGATTAATCTCCTAATCATAGTTTAATATAGTTTTATATCATAATCCTTTTAATGATTTTATCTTAAAATATTAAGTTATTACTCAATACTAAAATATTAAGAAATAATTAAATCTAGACTTATTTATCCTCTTCACATGTAGACGTAAAAGTAACTCATTTATTTTACTATTGTTTATATAATAAGAACATTTAAATGTAAAAGTATTTCATTTATTTTATTATTAATTATATAACAAGATCTATTTGTATAACCCTTTATGTAGACTAATTACAAATATTCCTAAATTTCAACTTATTAATTTCTTAACCAAATTATAGATTTACATTGTGGTCATTGACTAAATAAATACGTGTGTTTAAATACGGTTTATATAAATCTTAGAAACTCAAAGATAACTAAAAACTCAACCTATAACCATAAATTAATACCACCTCATATAATATTCTTTTATTAGTATCATGTAGAGGTTTAGTTTAACTCATTAATTCCTTCATATTATATTTCCTATAAGGTATTTTATTCCTTTTAATTATGTCTAATATACGTATAGTTACACTAGGATTTAATTAAAACATTGTTTAAGTAGTTTTATTTAATTACCTCGATTAACCTTACACTTATTAACGTATTATATAAATAGGTTATAAAATAAGGTATTTCTCCAAGCTAACGTTAAATATATTAACTCCCAACTGTATAATAGAATAAATGTAAATTAATTTAAATCCTTGTTTTAACATACGCTTCTATTTAATTCCTCTCACATGAGTATACATATACATTAGGTTTTTCCCAAAACATTCCTTAAGAAGTTTTATTGTATTTAATTACATTATTAACCTTTAACCAAATCCACCTATAACATAAAGTTTATAAAATAAAATATTTTCCTTAACCTCCATAGGTATATATACAGCTTCCATATTATATAGTAATCAGAAATGTAGATTAATTAGTTTTCTTAATTTAATATAAGTTTCTATTCCTTTTCTATATTATTAACATATATATATATATATAGTTTTTACTTTCTTAAAAATGAATAACCAAAATATTTATAATTATACTGCCACTAAATATTAATTTAGTCTTTTTCATATTTTCCAATCCCTTAAAGTTTATTAACAAACTATACCCTAATTTTTGTTAAATTAAAAACCATATATTATAAGAAAATCTCATGAAAATTTCACAAATACAATTTTTAAACCCATTTACCTTTGTCCAAAAATTCCCAAATTTAATATACAGTAACTATAACATTTTAGACATATTATAAAATTTTTACTTCATAAAAATATCTTTTTAATTTAGCCAAATAATTCCAGAAACGCCGTAACTTGTAAAAATCATAACTTATGTTTAAAAACTCCAAATCCATAATAATTTACATCAAAATAAACTACATAAAATAAGGAATCTATGTTTAAAATTTCAAGTCAAAATACATTCGGGAAGGCACTTAAATTAATTAAACAAGTTAGGGTTTATTCCTGGAAACAATATAAAAACTTATACATTTAAATTCGTACGTTTTAATCGTGGCCGTCCATCTCTATTAACTGAGATCGGACGGCCTAGGTTGCGCGAGTTCTTCAGAGAACTCGAATCGAACTCGAGTACTAATTCCCCTATATCTCTCGATCTACAGAACGAAATTCAACGATTCTTGTTTCTATGGATTCTAAATCGAATTCCGGTTCTAATGGTACCGATTTCCCCAATTATCATGAAATATTCATCGAGTTTGGAATTCAATTCGCAAGTTAGGGTTTATACGAATTTCTGGGTTCGATGCGCACTCAAATCCGACAAATTCCCTCAATATGGTACGTAATTGAATCAATTAAAACATGGGTTAGGTCGAAAACAACACTACCAACAACATTATCGGAGCAATTGATCGGAAACTCACCGGAATTGCCCGAATCGAAGCGATTCGAAATCGTTTTTCTGGAAAAACTTGAACTTTCGACCAGTTCGGGAAGCACACTTCGAGGATCTATAAGTTATTGCACAGATCGAGTTAGGTTTTGTTTTTGGGCTCATTAGAAAGATGGAACTTAGATCTACACATGGATAACTAGAAATAATCCTAACTCGCATTATACAGAAAGAAAATCGACCCGAAAGTTACGAGTTTACCTCTCTGTTTCCGGTATGATTTTATGTGCTGAAAAATCCGGAACTTTGAGCGACTATAACTTCCAAACGGTTATGAATCAGGCTTGGGAATAAACATGAAAGTTGTAGACGGATTAGAGATCTACACAACGAGCTAAAGAAATCAAAATTTGGTTGAGAAACGAAGGACTTATGGCCAGACGAATTTACCTGAATTCGAAAGGAATTGGGAATCTGGGTTGCGACTGTGAAAGGTGCCGACTTGAGAACGATTTTCCCGTTGATGTAGAAGGATTTAGGGCTTGTATGAGTTACGGTTGTAAAGAGGGAATTAAGGAGAAGAGAGTGGCGAAGACGGCATGGAAAATATTGAGTAATGAAGAAGATATAGCCGTCACAAGTTAGGTCAAGATCGGTTGTTTGCTGGCGAAAAACAAGGAGGTAAAATCAGCTAAGTGTTGGGACGCACGAGAGGCTGACACGTGGCACTTTATGAAATTTTGGCTCTAAACTTCAAACTAGCATAACTTTGGCTAGGATGATCCGTTTTTGACGTTCTTTTTATCGATCTTCATGGTTTTTCATAACCTATTTTTGGTATAGGTTTCATGGCCTGGTTTGACCATTCTCAAAAAGTCAACTCTAGCAAGGCTTAATAAGCTTTAAGGTTTCTAGAATTTTATATTGACTTTTATGTTTCAAAACAATGTTCCAACACTTCCAAAATCTTTATAATATATGGAGTGTTTAAATTTCCCAAGATTTATTGACTTATAAATCTTATTATTAAATTCATAATCAATAATAATGTATAATAATTAAATAGAAGAAAACCCTAAAAAAACACAACCCCATATAATAATTTATATTCAAATTAAATTAATATCATAATTCCATATAATAATTTAATATTCATAATTCCTTATAATAATTTAATATTCTAATTCCATTAATAATTTAATACTTAATAGTATTATTAAAGGTTTAATAAAAGAAATCCCCTAAATTAATTTAAATTAATTTAAATTAATTTAGGGGTATTTCAATTTAGTTGACCAAAATTGTTACGAGTCTATTTGACCCGCTTAAAGTCACGTTTTCCCGGCTACCTCGAAAAACGCGCTTTAATGTTCATTAGTGTTTTTAATCCATTTTGAGGATCCGTTTTCTTCGGGATTTGTTCCCTCGTATTTATTTAGACTTAATTAAGCCTTTAGAATCCTTATAATACGCTAACCAAGGTCTCATACCTCCTATGGTTATTTAACGCTTATTTAGCGTTTTTCGCTTTTAAAGTGTTTCTTTATTTCTTTTAGATTTATTTTCCCTTACAAATACTTCTTAACCATTATTAGGCTCTTAAATACCTATTAGGATAATTTAATCGCCATATTTAAGGTCGGGGTATTTCACCCACTCAGCTCTAAAGTGTTGGCTTCATACATCCACTGGATCTCTAGATACATGCTTTGACAGCATACATAGATTCATCCAAGGGCAACACTTCCACATTAAACAAGACTTCAAGTTTTCCATTGACAGAAGAGTTTCGGAAGACCAACAAGTCCCATTTTTGTTTCTGGTCAATCAAGTGAGCCTCAAATGCTTGGAAATACTCCAAAAGGAGCTGAGAAACGGTCGTTGCGATATTGATCATATAACATCGTACGAAGATGTCTGTGCTTTTACTTCAACAATGGGATTACCATGCGCGTTTCGTATGTATCAGTACATTCAAGTCGGTTTGAATGTACCAGTTGAAGAAGTGCATATCTTTTGGCGAACACTCAGATATGACCAACAACAAGAGTTTGAAGCACAACGCCAAACATGCGATGAGTCGTACAACACAGAGGAACAACTCTCGTGTGTAGGTTTATGGTATGAGGATCTGTCTGAGCAGTTTGATCCTACGATCATCGAACAAGCATTCAACGCGTGGAAGCCAATATGGGAGCCCAAGGATGATCACACTGGTTTACAGCCCCCAGAGGTGAAGGTGCCTAAAGGTAGGTCCACTACCAAAAAAAAGAAGAGGCCAAACACTATGGACAACTCCGAGCACGAGCATTTAGGTCTTGGAAATCGTGGCCTGGCCCTACGACGTTCGCAGTCTCAGCGACGCTCGACAGCACCCGAAAGTACAAGTGATCGTGGGTCGTCAATGCAACACAGTCAATCACAGTGATGGTCATCTGAGCGAATGAGTCAAACTGGACAAGGACAAACAATGCAACCCAATCCACAGCAACAACATTCACCATATTCGACATACTGGAGCCCCTGGAACTCCTCGCCATATTGGACTGACTTCGATCCGATATTACTTGATTATATTATAGGTTACAGGGAGATAGTGGGCGATGGAAACTGTGGGTTTCGAGCAATTGCTTATTTTGTGTACAATGATGAAAGCCAATGGAAAGCGGTTAGACGTGCATGCATTGATGACCTGGAGAGTAGAAGAGATTGGTGGTTCACGCGAAGTGATCGAGTTTGGTACGAAAAACAGTACGAACGATTGAATTGGTTTGAAGACTCATTTGCACCAACGCGACATTGGATTGAAATTCTTGATCTTGGTCTTATCGTGTCCACTGTGTACAACATTGTGCGTATTAGTTTTTCAACAGGATTCTCTGGTAAGACTAGTGGGTTGGTCGCACTACCGCTACGTGATGATCGGGGGTTAGGTTGTCCAACAGCAGAGGTCTGTATTGCATGTGTCAGTGAGCAATATCATTTCATTAGAGTCCAAACAATCGAAAATTGTCCGGTCCCATGCATGAGTCGCCACACCCGAAGTTATAGCTTATATTGATCCGTACTTACCGCGCAATGCACACTGGTTTACATTGTTTCTCCCGACTAGTGGATCAGGAACAATGGTTATAGAAGATTAGAGTTTCTACAAATTTTTGAATTCTTGTATGCCAGTAATATATTCAAGAAGTCATGTAATGTTTTGCAACATGAATCTATCTAAATGGACACTTAAATTTTTGAATATTTTAGTGTCTTATGTTGATACAGTGGATTATACTTTATCTAATAAAAGCAAAATCATCGTAGATACAGTGCGTTCTAATGCTAGTGCGTTAATGCTTGCTTAGCTAAAGATCTATACAGATATTAGATAGACTAATATGATGTTGTATGAATAGAATCCATACAATTTAGTCAACGCACACATCAATCAGAAGACTTGGATGTGAAAGATACTTTATCTAATAAAAACAAATTCATCGTAGATACAGTGTGTTCTAATGCTAGTGCTTTAATGCTTGCTTAGCTAAAGATCTATACAGATACTAGATACGTTAATATGATGTTGTATGAATAGAATCCATACAATTTAGTCAACGCACGCATCAATCAGAAGCCTTGGATGTGAAAGATACTTTATCTAATAAAAGCAAATTCATCGTAGATACAATGTGTTCTAATGCTAGTGTGTTAATGCTTGCTTAGCTAAATAGAATCCACAAGAATCATGATATACTAAAAGGCTATCTTATCGACAATGCAGTTAGATATGGACTAGCCAATGGATTTCGAGATGGAAGATGACTTTGCTTCGCCTAAACCAACTACAAATGTCTATTTTCAGTTTTAAACATCAGGGAATTTCCATATACACTATTATTATCTATCATTTCCACCGATTTCACGCATAGTGATTACGTATAGTGACTTCATGTTGACTGGATGCTTTGAACCCATTAGTGAACAATTGAAGTTAAAGAATTAAGATTGGTTTCTTGACACAGCTAATACTAGAATTTGGGAGTTCGTTAACACCTTGTCAAAGAAATGACTTTTAGCAGCCAAAATCAATGAGCTTACGTGTAGACTATTTACTCTAGATTCTACTAGACTGCAAGAGTGATGAGGAAAGACTAAAGAAGATCAAGACTTCAAAGTGTGCAGTATATGCTAACGAGAAACGTGAACTGCTTCACATTGACGATCTTCTACTACACTGCAAGAGTGATGAGGAAAGACTAAAGAAGATCAAGACTTCAAAGTGTGCAGTATATGCTGACGAGAAACATGAACTGCTTCACATTGACGATCTTCTACTAGACTGCAAGAGTGATGAGGAAAGACTAAAGAAGATCAAGACTTCAAAGAGTGCAGTATATGCTGACGAGAAACATGAACTGCTTCACATTGACGATCTTCTACTAGACTGCTAGAGTGATGAGGAAAGACTAAAGAAGATCAAGACTTCAAAGTGTGCAGTATATACTGACGAGAAACAGTAACTGCTTCACATCGACGATCTTCTACTATACTGTAAGAGTGATGAGGAAAGACTAAAGAAGATCAAGACTTCAAAGTGTGCAGTATATGCTGACGAGAAACATGAACTGCTTCACATTGACGATCTTATACTAGACTACAAGAGTGATGAGGAAAGACTAAAGAAGATCAAGACTTCAAAGTGTGCAGTATATGCTGACAAGAAACATGAACTGCTTCACATTGACGATCTTCTACTAGACTGCAAGAGTGATGAGGAAAGACTAAAGAAGATCAAGACTTCAAAGAGTGCAGTATATGCTGACGAGAAACATGAACTGCTTCACATTGACGATCTTCTACTAGACTGCTAGAGTGATGAGGAAAGACTAAAGAAGATCAAGACTTCAAAGTGTGCAGTATATATTGACGAGAAACAGTAACTGCTTCACATTGACGATCTTCTACTAGACTGTAAGAGTGATGAGGAAAGACTAAAGAAGATCAAGACTTCAAAGTGTGCAGTATATGCTGACGAGAAACATGAACTGCTTCACATTGACGATCTTATACTAGACTGCAAGAGTGATGAGGAAAGACTAAAGAAGATCAAGACTTCAAAGTGTGCAGTATATGCTGACAAGAAACATGAACTGCTTCACATTGACGATCTTCTACTAGACTGCAAGAGTGATGAGGAAAGACTAAAGAAGATCAAGACTTCAAAGTGTGCAGTATATGTCTATTTTCAGTTTTAAACATCAGGGATTTTCCATATACACTATTATTGTCTATCATTTCCACCGATTTCACGCTAGTTGAATGTTCTCTAAATAAAATTCACAAGAATCATGATATACTAAAGGGACTCCCTGTTGTAGGTGTTTTGACTGTCACCTTTTAGGGACAACAATGGCAGAAGCAAATTCCACTAATTAATTCAGAACAATAGTTTTGTTTCTGTTCCTCCATTATAAGTCCAAGCGTACACTACAAAAGCGATTCTACTTCGGAGTTTCATACTATGACAACTGATGCCCGAAATGCATTCCACAATCCTCAAGCATTCCACAATCCTCAAGCAGTCCATGTCTCACGTACGACAGTATAATAACGATATAATTTCGTGACTTCTTTTTAGTCACAACGAGATCGGCTTGTCGTCGGAGATTGCTCAAAAATTGTATTTTTTTTAAAAAATGTATACATCTTTGAAACATATTTTCAGGACTTCAAAAGCGATTCTACTTCGAAGTTTCATACTACGACAACTGATGCCCGAAATGCATTCCACAATCCTCAAGTAGTCCATGTCTCACGTACG
Organism: Limonium bicolor; assembly: GCA_023374045.1. Lineage (NCBI taxonomy): Eukaryota > Viridiplantae > Streptophyta > Magnoliopsida > Caryophyllales > Plumbaginaceae > Limonium > Limonium bicolor. Next base: position 118,430,207 of record CM041778.1, read on the forward strand.
ACAGTATAACAACGATATAATTTCATGACTTCTTTTTAGTCACAACGAGATTGGCTTGTCGTCGAAGATTGCTCAAAAAATGTATTTTTTTAAAAAAATGTATATACATCTTTGAAACATATTTTCAGGACTTCAAAAGTGATTCTACTTTAGAGTTTCATACTACGACAACTGATGCTCGAAACGCATTCCACAATCCTCAAACAGTCCATGTCTCACGTACGATAGTATAACAACGATATAATTTCGTGAATTATTTTTAGTCACAACGAGATCGGCTTGTCGTCGGAGATTGCTCAAAAAATGTATTAACATATTTTCAGGACTTCAAAATCGATTCTACTTCGGAGTTTCATTTTTAAACAGCATTATTCACACGTCATTTGTCATAATGTTACAACTTAATCGACACAGGCAACATTTAAAATCGCAGAACAATTAACAAGTCTGTTGACTACCAGTACATGACATCCAAAAGTGGTTGTACTAATCAAGTCGGGGGACGTCGTCTCCTCGTACTAGCCCTGTAGCGTGCATTGTATTCTCTACGGTCCGCCTCAGCCCTGCTTCGTATTACATTGGGGTCTTTGAAGTCTGAATCATCTTCATACTTCACAAGAATCCTAACTCTTTCCATTATTTCTCCAAGGTCTAAGTAGTTCTGCAACATCATGCGTACGTCTGCATCGGTTAGTATATCAACGATAGAGTCGTTGTACATATCTTGGTCCATCCTAAGATATACAATGGAAAAGACGTTGAGATGATGATTATCAAAATGTGATCTGGCAATTTGATTTAATGACGATGTTAGATGGTTAACACTTCTTGGAGTTCTAATTTCTGTATCGATCACTGTCCATCCCGGACCACGTTGGAACTGTGCCCCATATTCATTGAGTGCGGTGTAATGGTTCACGTGAATTGCAAAGGGAATTGACATCCTAATGACATAAACAAGAATGAATTACTTAAAAAGCAAATAAACAAATATTAAACATACAATAATCACACCAGTTTAAGCATTAGTACAAAATGTTCAAACAACAACATAAACTAATAAGTCTAAAAATATCCGCCCCCCCCCCCCACTATACCCACCCCTACCATACCCACCCCCACCATACTCACCCACACCATACCCAGAACCACCATCAGCACGTCCTTCCTTGCCATCGCCATGTCCTCCCCTCCCATCACCACGTCCTCCCCTCCCATCACCAGGTCGTCTCATATCATCACCGAGCCCACCGTCATCCCCATGATGATGCTCCTACTCCATGTGCCTATGGTATATACCCTCCCCTCTAGGCCTAAGCCCTCTGGTGCGACGCCCCGTGAAGTACCACTCCATGCCAGCACGAGGCTGGTTAGTGTTCCTGTGACGTGTGGGCGAATCAGGGGTGGTCGGGACATTAAGCCGGCAATACTCAAAGGCCATCTCTAGCCTATCAGCCGCCCAGGTGGGGAAGCTGGTGGGCCAGCTTGGGTTGTTCTCCGGTGCAAGGCTCAAGATAAGCGGAGTTGTCTCATCCCAATATTGTAGTAAAGTATAAAATTCACGTTAGTATTTAAAAGCAATTACAAACAACAACTAAATTTAACAACACAAACTATATACCTGGAGCTGATCCTCTCGCCGTGTACTGGGGCCACCGTCCGCTCCAAGGGGACGCACCTGAGGATGGGAACGTCGCTGGAACCACCGGATGTAATCCGGGTCCATGGCCCATGGCATCTGTGCAGGCGTTAGAGGAAACCTCCATCTCGTGGGCCCCGTTGTGTTGTCCCACACGAATGTCCCGTAGTCGTACACAGCAAGGTATGTCTTATCGTCTCGTGGGCCCCGCCTCAACCGCCGCTTGAGAATCTAGGTGCCTTAGTGTACTCGGAGTCCACACCTCCAAATACTTTGCCCTAGGCTTGAAGCTAAGACATCCCTTCTCCTGTTGAATATTTATAATTGATTTCACACTATGTTAACCATTTCCTAAACTATCTAAAATTTTATAAAATCTATTACCAGAAGGGAAACATACCACTCCTCGCCACACGTCAAGCGCGACGTGACCACCGAAGCTCGGGATCAAACTCGTATCGTAGGGGCCATCGGGCATAGGAGTCCGTCCTAGCAACCAAACATCAGCAGCCAGCATCTGCGCCGCCTCCTCTCCCGGACCATGTAGTGAGGACCTGCGACGAATGCCCGACATACGTCTACCCTCATACTCAGCACCCGGCTCAACTACGTCCACGTCATCATCGTCATCCTCGCGATGACGTGCGTCTTGGGTCCCGGTCTGTGGAGGTGGGCCAAGCAGGACTATCAGACCGCACGACCAGCGTCCCATCGCCGATCAATGACTCGACATCCACATCCTGTTGCTGGTCCAACTCCTGCGCCTTCGCCTCTTCCAGCACATACTCCGCCTACAACCTCTCCTCGCGCGCTCGTAGAAGGTCAACCTCCTTACGCTTCCTGCCGAAGCATACGCGTACTGTGTACGCCTTCTCTCTGCAGTAGCGTTGGGACCGCTCATACGGGACTGTGATGAACTCTCGCCCCGCTCGGAAGTGGTCTTACCTTTACCCTTACCCAGACCGAACATACCAAGCATACCCTTGCCCTTTCCCGCCATCTGTTGTTTATCGTAGAATTTAGTCATACTATTTTTACAGTTAGTCAAGACCGATCGAGGTTAGTCATTACTGGTCATACATGCATTTCCGTAGTTCAACGTCAATAACAAATTCATAAAAATCCAGGTCCTGATTTACACACGCATAATAGAGGTATACAATGACTAAGACGACCAATTATATCACAAAACAGCAAAAAATGAGCTCTGACCCTTCCCGATAGCAGGCGCCCGCGCCGTCCGCTCCCACCGCGCGCCCACGCACCTGCCGGCCTCTGCGCGCCTGCGACCCGCCGGCCTTCGCACGCCCATCTCCTTCCGCGCGCCCGCGCGCCCTCCTTCCTCCCGGCGCCTGCGCGTGCTCTGTCTACTGGGCGCCTGCGTCCGCTAGTTCCCTCCCCCGTTCCCGAATTCGTCTTCTTTTTTTGATAAATGTGCTACTTTTACTGCTATACTACGCTAAAAAACTGTAATTTATGACAGAAAAGAACCTGGTTTTGCAGATCGAACTAGCAGAAATGATGAGTTGTGCACCGGCTTTCCTCCCGCTCCTGCTCCCGCTCCGATTAACGCTTCTAGAGAGAAGTCAGAGAGAATTCTAGAGAGATAGAGAGTTTGAGAGTTTGAAATTTTATGGAGAGATAATAGAGGGTAAAAGTGTATATATAGGAGAATTTAAGGGTAAGGGCAAAAGCGTAAAAATTTTTCAATTTCCGACTGTGCGAAGTGAAAACACAACTGAGCGTACGAGTTCAGTTAGTAATCATTAAAGTTGAATAGTTAATACTAATAATGAAAGATATCATTTAGTATATGTACATAAGTAAAAAGATTATACTATGGTTAAAATATTTTAAAACTTTACCGGTATTTATCGGACTATTTCACATTTTAGTTTTCTCTTTTTATGCATTTTTATCTCATTTCCCCTAAGCACATCAAATATTTAGCAAAGAAATGAAAATTTAATGGGAAAATTCACGATATACCCCTGTTTTCTTTCGTAATTCACAATATACCCCTGTTGGTTTTCATAATTCAACTTTAAACATGTTTAAATATTGTCCAAAATTAATGAAACTTTACATGGACGATGCTAAAATATTATATTTTGGTCCAATATCAAATTTGAAGTTTTGTAAGCTCACATGTGACCTGTGGGACTCAATAAAAATTGTGGCATGTTCATTGGGTCCCACATGTCACATATGAGCTTAAAAAATTTCAAATTTGATATTTGACCAAAATATAACACTTTAGCATTGTCCATGTAAAGTTTTATTAAATTCTAGATAACATTTAAGCATGTTTAAAGTTAAATTACGAAAACCAACAGGAGTATATTGTGAATTACAAAAGAGAACAGGGGTATATTGTGGATTTTCCCAAATTTAATTGATGCACCGAAAGGTACTTTAAAAAAAATAAGTTTTCATCCATTTTTTGGTCAGCGGTTTTCATCCTTTTTATTAGCTGAAAACACATCCAACTTAAATTTCTCTTACCAAATGAAATTTCTTTGGATCGTGAGAAAATATAACCAGGTACATCCTAGTATTTTTAATGGCAAATTCTTGCCTACAAGTGGATGTAGCTAGGATGGCTACATGTGGGGGTATTTTAGTCAAATACAAATAAAAGAAATGGGAGGGGAGGGTAGCGCCTAACATTGAACGTCCATTTTTTCTTTTTTTTTGTTTTGAATTTTTTTTTATCATAAAAGCTTTAAATTATTGTAATTTTTAATATATAAGTCCAAAATGAAAAAAAAAATTATATCATTGTTTATCTAAATTTGAGCTTTTCAAAACACGACCAGTCATGGATAAGTTTTTTGAACTTTTTAAAAAATTTATTTGTACATGTATACCATGATATTTTAATGTTAGGATGTATGTACATATTTTAATGTGAGAATGTACATATTTTATTGTGACGATGTACATGTTCAAATGTGAGGATGTACATGTTCTTTCATGAACATCTGTACATGTTTGTATGGTCATATGTACATGTTTGTATGACCGTCTGTACAAGTGTTCTTCCTTATATGTACAGGTTTTAATTTAAGGATGTACATATTTAATGATTCGTACAGGTTTATATGACTATCTATATGTTTTCAATGCGAGGATGTACATGTCTTTACGTGAGGATGTACATGTTTTAGTGAACATTTGTACAGGTTTGTATGATCATCTGTACAAGTTTTCTTTTATGTTCTACGCTTTATACATGTAAACATAATTTTTTTTTAAAGTTGTCAAAATATATCCATGACTGGTCTTGTTTTGAAGAGCTTGAATTTAGGTGAACAATGATATAATTTTTTTTATTTTAGACTTATATATTAAAAGTTATAACAATTTAAAGTTTTTATGATAAAGAAAAAAATAAATAAATTTTGTTAAAAAATTTAAAAAGAAAACAAAAAAGAGAAGGAGAGGCGCCGGAGACGCGAGAAGAGAAAAAAAAAAAAAAAGAAGTCGCTGCAGGTAGCCAAACATGCTACACCCGACACACTGATTTTTAATTAGTCGTGTCGCAAATTAGTTAATGAAGCTATTGATTTTTTTTTTTTTTTTGAAAAACAATGAAGCTATTGATTATAGTTAGGGGTGGCAATTTTTACCCAACCCGCTAACCCGACCCATACCCAACCCGAAAATAGCGGGTTTGGGTCACGATTATTGACCCATTTAATTATTGGGTCGGGTATGGGTTGCCTATTAAATTTGTGGGTTGGGTATGGGTTTAAAGTCCTAACCCGAAGTCAACCCGACCCGTTTATTTTATTTTATTAAAAATAATAATAAATAAATAAATAGATAAAAATATAAATATATTACTAAGTAAGTGTTAACCTACTATTAGTATAATACAAATTATGTAGTATCTTTTTGATGAGAGGTTGTTTATTTGATAATACTACTTTTTTGTATTTCTTTATAAAGCAAAATCAAGAGTATTCGTTATGTGAATTGTCAAAAGACAGTGTGCTGCTCTCTCCTCCACAGCTCCCACTGTGGTCCTATCTCTTTTGTACTCTGAAGATTTTTGTCTATGTTTTGATTCTATATTCTGAAGGAGAAAATACAGTTATATTTGGCTCAGGCGCGTACACATCACCTTCTTCTGTTAAGTGCCACTAAGCACGACATGTATGTAGAAAAAGAAAAACGACGGAGGATAATGAAAACTCTGGAATATCTACCATATTGAATGTATGATTTCATTCATTTGTAACTCTGTTTGAGCAATCATATTAAAAATTTAATTCCAGGTCTTTTAAATTTTGCATAGCCTAATTATGTTGGGTTAAACGGGTCGGGTATGGGTTTAATCATTTTATATGGGTTGGGTATGGGTTGATAATTTGTAACCCGAATATAATTGGGTCGGGTATGGGTCAATACAATTTTAATCGGGTCGGGTATGGGTGAGCTTCAACCCGACCCATCAACCCGAATTGCCACCCCTAATTATAGTAACGCATAAATGGGAATCGTATAGGATCTGTTTCGTATTGACGGGATCGACTTCCGCTTTCAATACCGAGAAAGCTTGGTCTTCTTGAACGCACCAAACACACTACATCGATATGAAATGGATTATCTTATCAAATAGTACCATCATATCGATCACTGGTTACGAGCAATCTTTTTCGTGACACAAATACCAAATCAGCCGAAGAATCGTGTATCATGGTATTCATATTAACTTGAATAAAAGCGGAAAAAAAAAGAATAAAAGTGGATTATCGTACAATTCAAAAATGGGTTCATTCTCTCATATTTCTTTGTTTAACAATCATATCTAATTTTTAACTATATAGGAGCAATCACATTTTGGTTCTTAATTTTTCCTTTTCATTTAGTAGCAGATTAAAAGGGACATTTTAAAGTTCTACAAAATGATAAAGTAGAAAAAGACATAACACTTCTAGATTCAAAATTGCCTTTTTAATATAGGGAAGAATTTAAGGAGTGAAGCATTCTTTAAAAAAAAGGGAAATTTCATGAAATGTCACTATATTTTTGGCTAATTCATGAAATACCACTAAAAAAGAAAGCCACAAAATGTTACTGAATTTTTATAAGTCCATGCAATGTCATTGACCAGATGAAAAAAAGACAAAAATACCCCTACTGGTTAACAAAATATTTTTAAAATTCACATTATGCCTCTAAGTGTTAAAAAATTCACAAAAATATCAAAATACAATAAAAATATAAACAAATTATAAAATTATAAAATTAAATAAATAATAAAATTAAAAAAATTAAAAAAATAAAAAAATAAAAAAATTCATAAAAAATTATAAAAATTATACAAATGAAAAAAATCATAAAATATTCAAAAAATAAATATTTCATGTTTAAAAATTTATTTAGTACCATAAAAATAATATTGTGTTCTAAACAAATAATTTAAACCAAAATTTCTACCAATTTATACCAATTAAATACCATACATTTTTATCATACATTTTCAGTTGTTATTTTCTATCAATTTAAGTTATTTCTTCAAAGTAATTTTTTTTTTGATAAATTAAAAATTCTAAATATAATAATTTGTTTTGAAGAAATTGCTAATAGGAAATTTGTAGGGTAAAACTATATACAAAAGGAATATAATAATAAAGTAATTCTACAACTCTACTACGGGTAGCAAATAAAACTCGGTCGGAGTATAGTGTAAATATATTACGACCGAGAGTATCGAACCCAAGGGACTTATAGAAAACTAGTCCTAATCCGGGCAAAAGCCTATTCTAAACAGGGGGGATGTAAATAATAATTAATCTGAAAACTACTAACTAAATAACCTAATCTTCCTTGACTAGAGCCAATTATCAATGTAAGAACTTTATATGATCAAGAATCAGGGGTGGCAAGTCTCATAAAGAATTTATGTCTCGCAAAATGAATATGCCGGGTGACATGCCGGACCTTGGATACCCGGCATATTCAAGGCCTTTGAATGTGCCGGACAACTTCCATCCGGCACTACATCCGGCATCGTTCATTTCGTAAATACTACTTCCAGAATCGGATCTGAATAAAGGAACTCAATATCCATACTTGCATCATGCATAGCTAATGCCGCGAATACAAACAAAATAATGGGGAAATAAGAGATTAATCCTAAACCTTAGCATTTGTTGCCCACTTTTCAGAACAACAATATTAAAGATCACCAAAATCCTAACCTATTCTACTCTTGCTTTTGAAAGCCTCAAGTAGAACTTAGAGATAAGAGAATAAGTAGCTAATTCATTCTACTTGTAAGAAGATTAGAACTCGGGTTAAGAAACTCGTAAATTCCATATATGATCATAAGAGTTTTACAAGGAAATCTTTCTAACCAAAAACCTAACAAAGAATTCTACATCACCATCCACACAACTACAAGAAGAGAATACAAAGAGGGAGAAGGACATGTTAATAGCCTTAACCCGACAAGGTCTTCTTCTTCTCTTGCGTGGATGGATCCGTAGACTTCTTATGACACCAACAATGGAGTGGGGCGGAAATAGTAATGGAAATGGAGTATAATGTGATGTTGAAGTGTAACAAATGATGTAGACTCTCGACCTATTTATAGGGCTTCAATATGTCTCTTGCCGGGCGTCGCGCCGGATCATCAGTAGCCGGCACATGTGGAAAATGTGCCTACCTGTTAACTGGCAAAACCGCCAATTCCGCGCGAAACAGTACATATGCCGGGTAGGAGATACCCGGCATCATACCCGGCACCAGACAAACCACCAACAGTCAATAACTGCCATCGTTTGGTCAACCGTGGCGACTCTTCATTTATGCCGGATGGAATCCACCCGGCTTTGTATCCGATAAAGCCTCTTTTCTGATCTATATATGCTCGTGCCGTGCAGGATTAATCCGGCATTGAATCCGGCATCACTTGAACTTTTGTCTAGAGATTCGTTTCTTGCATAGAAAACACATAAAACATAAGACTGAACAAATAATATACTTTAATACGTAAAAATAACATAAATAACATATATATAATCTTATTTAGATAAATATAATACAAAATCTAGCACATAAAATATGATAAGTCTACGATTTATCAGAAATAATTTAAACTGATAGAAAAATAATAATTTAAAAATGTATGGTAAAAAATTATGGTACTTATTTGGTATAAATTATGGTATTTAATTGATATGAATTGGAAGAAAAATTAGTTGAAATTATTTATTTAGAACACAATATTCTTTTTAGGGTACTGAATAAATTTTTAAAAATGAAACATTTATTTGTTTAAAAATTTTATGTTATTTTCATTTTTTCAATTTTTATAATTTTATAATTTTTATAAATATTATTATTTTTATAAATTTTATGAAATGTCACTATATTTTTGGCTAACTCATGAAATACCACTAAAAAAATAAAGTCACGAAATGCCACTATATTTTTGCAAAAGTCTATGAAATGTCACTATGTCATTGAGCATAAACAAAAAAGATAAAAATACCCCTACTAGTTAACAAAGTACTTTTAAAGTTCACAATATGCCCTTAAGTGTTAAAAAATCACTAAAATTCATAAAAAATTTAAAATATTATAAAATATAGACAAATATAAAAAATATTTAAAATATATTAAACTATCATAAAATATTAAAAAATAGATATTTCTTATATTTTTTTCAAAATTATTTAGTACCATAAAAAGAATATAGAGTTTTAAACATATAATTTATACTAATTTTTCCATAAATTTAGACTAATATAGTAACATAATTTATACTAATTAATTAGCATACATTTTTATATTATTTTTTCTAGTAAATTAAATTATTTATTCAAAAAATTATTTTTAGTTTTAAATTATTATTAGGAAAATTATTATTTTTAAATTTATTTTCTATTTTGCGGGTCACTTTATGACATAATATAATTAGTTTTGAATAAATAATTTAAATTGATAAAAGAAGATAATTTGAAAATGTATGGTTAAAATTTATGGTAATTAATTGGTACTAGTTATGGTGCTTAATTTGTAGAAAAATTGGTATAAATTATGTTAAAAATTAAGACCAATACCAATTTTCTACCAATTAATCATCATAACTTGTACCAATTAACAATTAAAATTTATACCATACATTTTTAAATTATCTAATTTTTTTATCAATTTAAATTATTTATTCAAAATAAATTATATTATGTCATAAAGTCATCTGTAAATTATAATATAAATTTTAAAAATTCCAAATATTAACTAAATATTTAAGATATCTTTTTTTGAATGAATAATTTTAATTGGTAGAATTTTTTAAAAAAATTGTATGGTAAAAGTTTTGGTAATTAATTGGTGTAATTTATGATACTATATTGGTCTAAATTTGTAGAAAATTTATATAAATTATGTATTTAAAACTCTATATTCTTTTTACGGTATTAAATAATTTTGAAAAAAATCAAAGAAATATTTATTTTTTCAATGTTTTATATTATTTTTCAATGTTTTTTATTTATTTTGATAATTTTTATAATTTTTTAAAGATTTTTTATGGTTATCTATACTTTGAATTTTTTGTGTGAATTTTAGTGAATTTTCAATATTTAATGATATTTTATAAACTTTAAAAGTATTTTGTTAACTAGTAGGGGTATTTTTATCTTTTTTTACTGACTTAGTTATATTTAATATACTTTTGTAAAAAAATATTATGATATTTTATGACTTTATTTCCTTAATAATTAGTTTAAAGTATAATGACATTTCATCAAATTTCTCAAAAAATAAAAATAAATAAGGAGTGAAGCAAGCAAACGCTTTCGACGTCGTGTATATATAATTTTATACGTGTAGACCCACCCAATCTTTTCATTTCCCCAACCCTCATCGTACTCAAAGAAATCCGCCAGACGCCAGACGGACTCGGAGCAGACGACCCACCGTGTTTTTCGTCGCTTATTCCCAGAAGTTACGCTTATCATCCATCCCCATCACGAGTCCGTCCAAAATTCAACTAAGAGATGTCTACGACGTCAGGAAAGATTGTTCTGAAGAGTTCCGATGGGGAGACTTTCGAAGTGGAGGAGGCTGTCGCATTGGAGTCTCAGACGATTAAGCACATGGTAGAGGATATCTCCGCGGAGAATGCGATCCCTATCCCCAACGTCACCGGCAAAATTCTAGCCATGGTGATCGAGTACTGCAAGAGGCACGTCCAGACGCCAAACACCGAGGATCGTGCCGTCTCGGAAGAGCTTAAGGCTTTTGACACCGAGTTTGTCAAGGTTGACCAGAACACCCTTTTCGACCTCATCTTGGTACGAGATCCCCACTTTGGAAAATAGGTTTTTTTTTTTTCCTGATTAAATGCACTTGTCAAACATGTTAAGTTTTTCTTTTATGTTTCTTTATTCGATTATCTTGCTTTATTGTATAAAAGTTCGATTCCATGGGGTTTCCCACCTCTTCAGATCTGAATGTTTGAATTTATCTTCGGTGGTTCGTAATTGGAAAAAATTTAGTTTAGGATTTTCCAGCGGAGAACTGTCCTGTAAAATTAGTTTGTCCATGATTCTGGATGACTGTATTTTGTGTAGAATTATGCTCAATCAAATATTTCTTTGCGTTCGCTCTGGCTTTGTTTTTTAGATAATACTATTTATAAATTATTCACAGTTTTTCTGTAGTGCAATTAGTCTAATTCTGTTGTCACCCTCTCAATTGGTTAAGTGGTCAATTCTTAACAATTTGGATGTGAACTGTATCGACTAATTCTCTTTTGTGCCTGTTATTCCATTCTCTGGTTTTTTGTTGATAAGAGGATAAATATGGGTATTTATCTTGATCCATCTGTAGATACATTTTACTCCGTGGATAACCTGGCTGTATCAACGTCCTAAGCTCATTTTAGGTGCTTTTGAGCTTAGATGGGGGTGGTTTCTAACTGTGGATTGGGATGTTGTTTGGGAATCTAGCCGATGGGTGTATGCCATCAGAAAGGAGGGATGGTATATTTCATCTGTGAATGTAGGCATATAAGTTTGTTGTATCTACATTGATGTCTATCTACCTTGCCTTTGCTTTTCATTCTCTGTGCTTACTGAACATGAATACTATGACTGGCAATTTAATCAATTGCATAGCCAGCTTATATCTGATTTCTGAGTAGTGTTTATTTATAAAGTCATTGGACATGTTTCTTCTTATAGGCTGCCAACTATCTTAACATCAAGGGGCTTCTAGACCTTACTTGCCAAACTGTAGCTGATATGATCAAGGGGAAGACTCCAGAGGAGATTAGGAAGACCTTTAACATTAAGAATGACTTTACACCTGAGGAGGAAGAGGAGGTCCGCAGGGAGAACCAGTGGGCTTTTGAGTAGCTGAAAGCTACAATGCTGCATTTGTGTCACATTGTGGTATCTGGCGGTTAAATGTCTATAGTAATAGGTAATGTTCATATAGCAGCGGGTCATTGTGTGGCAGCTAGAAAAGTAGAATGCCAATGAATATTACGAGTGTATTATTATTCAGTATCTTAGCTTACTGAAAGGTAAGCAGAGAGTATATATAAATACAATACGAGTGTAATGGCTATATGAGGCTGATGTAAACATATATGTGCACAAATGACTAACGGACTTATAAGTCTAACACCCCCCCCCCCCTCAGATCGACGGGGTTGCCTGGAGATCTTGTAACAGAATAAGTCCGATGTCTTGTAGTATTGCTGTGTAAGTTTTGCCGGGAAGAGATTTTGTAAGAAAGTTTGCGATCTGCTAGCTGTTTGGGATGTGCTGTACTGCAATGAGACCATCTTGAATTTTCTGTCTGACATAATGGATGTCAATTTCTATATGTTTGGTCCGTTGGTGCTGAACTGGGTTTCGGGCAATGAAGACGGCTGACTTGTTGTTGCAGTTAACTGGAATTGGCTCGATGCTTGTGACTCCGAGCTCATGTATGAGTCGACTCAACCAAGATAGTTCACCGGTTACTGCTCTCATTGCGCGGTACTCGGCCTCTGCAGAAGAAAGGGATACGTTGTGCTGCTTCTTTGACTTTCAGGAGATCGGAGAGTTGCCCAGCAGAATGTAGTATCCGGAAATAGACCGTCGCGTGTCTTGACAAGCAGCCCAGTCACTGTCGCAGTAAGCAACCAGGGAAAGATCTGGATTGTCATTTAGATGTATGCCGTAGTCGATGGTGCCCTGCAGATAGTGTAGAGTGTGAAGAGCAGCGCACATGTGGGTGGTGGTGGGTGCCTGCAAAAACTGACTTAGTAATTGGGTTGTAAAGGAAATATCAGGACGAGTATGAGTTAAATAATTTAGTTTACCAACTAAGCTGCGATAAGGGGTAGGATTAGGAAGGATCTCACCAGAAGAAGCACTGAGTTTGAGTGTAGAAGGAAGAGGAGATGCAGAGCTGTCAGTACCATTGACCTTGTATTCTGTGAGAATCTCAGTGCAAAACTTGCGTTGAGTAATAATCAAACCTGTAGAATGATGTAGAAATTCCATACCCAAGAAAAAATGAAGTTTTCCAAGATCTTTTATTTTGAATTCTGTGTTTAGTTGCTGTTTCAGATTGTGGGTTTCATCTGGATTGTTTCCTGTTATCAATATATCATCAACATATATAGCAAGAAAGGTAACTTTGTTGAGATTGTTTTTCAAGAATAGAGAAGAGTCATTGCACGATTGAGTATATCCCAAGTTTCCTAAGAAAATACTTAATTGTGCAAACCATTGTCTTGACGCTTGTTTTAATCCATAAAGGGATTTTTTTAAGCGGCAAGCATTTACTTTGTTTTCTACAGTCAACCCTTTGGGCAGCTGCATGTAAATTTCTTCTTGTAAATTTCCATGTATAAAAGCATTGTTGATATCAAGTTGTTTTATTTCCCATTTCTTCTTAACAGCAATGGCTAATATGGTTCTAAGTGTGGTCATTCGAACCACAGGGGAGAATGTTTCGGTGTAATCTAAACCATATTTTTGGCTAAATCCATTTGCAACGAGACGAGCTTTGTATCGTTCTAAAGTGCCATCAGCTTTAAGTTTTGTCTTAAAAACCCAATTACAGCCTATTGCCTTTTTGTGTTTGGGTAATTTTGTTAATTCCCAAGTGTCATTTTGTATTAGAGCTGTAAGTTCAGTATTGATGGCATCTACCCAATGCTTGTGTTTTGAAGCTTCCTCATAGGTTTGGGGATCATTGATGTCAAGAATGTTGTCAAAGGTGTTTCTGTTTTGAAGAGATGTGGCAGCTAGAGAAAGAGAGGGAGTGATATCGGTTAGAGAATTTGGGAGAAGAGATGTTGAGTGAGAAGAAGGAGGGTTGGTAAGTCTGTGTCTGATTATTTGAGTAAAAACATATTGGTCAAGAAATGTAGAGCTTGTTTGGTAATCTTGAAGGTATGTGGGTGGATGTCGGGATCTGGTGGATCTCCTGGGATGGTCCTGGATGGAGAAATCAGTGGAGGGTGTGTTGATGGTGGTGGGAATATCAGGTTCTGTTTGAATTTCAGCTTGGAATGGAGGGGTGGTGGATTGTTGTTCTTGTGGTGCTATTGTAGGTTGCTCAGATGGAAGAATAGGAAGAGGAGAAGAAGGTTCTTCATCATCAGAAACATATAGTGGTGGGCCTGGTGTTGTGGGTAAAACAGATGGATTAGATTGTGTAAAAGGTGGGATATGGGGATGTGGGTGATGAAAGGGATAAACACATTCATGAAATAATACATCTCTAGATGTAATAATGGTGTAATCCTCTAATCTCAATAATCTATATCCTTTCTGTTGCTCAGCTAGACCTAAATGAACACAGGGTGTTGATTTGGAACTAAATTTTCCTGGTTTTGGTCCGAGAATAAGGGCATAAGCTAAGCAACCAAATGTTTTTAAATCAGAATAATCGACTTGTTTATTGTAAAGAACTTCATATGGAGTTTTTCCTTGTAATGATGAAGAAGGAAGCTTATTAATGATATCAGTTACAGTCAAAAGGCATTCACTCCAGTAATCAATTGGAACTTTGGATTGATGAAAGAGAGCTCTAGCAGTTTCCATTAAATAACGGTGTTTTCTTTCAACGATTCCATTCTGTTGTGGTGTGTATGGACAGGAGGTTTGATGAATAATTCCTAAGGAGTTAAAGAATTGTTTCCCCTCATTAGAACTGCCAAGTTCGAAGGCATTATCAGATCTGATGGATTTTACCTTTTTGTTGAACTGTCTTTCTGCATAGGTTAAGAAGTATTTAATGAAGGTAAAAGCTTCTGACTTGTATTGAAGAAGCTTGATCCAAAGGGCTCTGCTTTTATCGTCTACAATACTCAAGAAATAATTCTTGTTGTTATGACTAGGCTGCCTAAAAGGGCCACAAATATCTATGTGAATTAAGTCAAAAAGATCAGCACTAGTTGTTACAGAGTGGGGAAAAGGAAGACGGTGATTCTTAGCCCTATTACAGTTATCGCACAAAAAATCTTTGACCACATCTGTATATTTGATGAGTTTTAGTTTCAACAAATTGTTCAGTGGTGTATGACCTAAACGCAGATGCCATATAGTAACATCATTCAAAGCAAGAGAAGACAACACATTGGTATTCATATTGGCAATCCTATCAGAATCTGTTACATTTTCAGTAGAGAGAGGAGAAGAATGAGAATTACAGTGTTTGTTCATTTGGGAAAGGAAATCATTCAAACAAACAGGATCTAAAACATATAAACCAGTTTTCTGGTATGCAAAATTGACACAAATGTTGGTATTATGGTCCTGCAAAGCACACGTATTTTCAAAAATTATCATGCTAGTTGTTATCTGTTGTAAAAACTTGCGGGCAGATAACAAATGAAAATGAAAACTAGGGACATATAATACATTCTGCAACAGAAAACTATCGGTAAGATGAACTGTACCAAAACCCTTTATAATACCAGAATGTCCATCAGGCATTTTAACACTTGTGTGGCAGACAGTGAAATCAGTGTCAAGAAATAAATTTATATTGCCACAGATGTGATCAGTAGCACCCGAATCAATCACCCAGTAATTAGACAAATCATGCACATAGTTAGGTTTTAGAGAAGAAATAATTGTACCGGCAAATTGGTTAAAGAAACCAGTTTCTTGTTCCGCAGTGCTTGTGTCAAGGTAGGCACTCAGAGATGCTAATTGTCGTGGATTAATGCCTGGAACAGAGGTCTTCTTATCTTTCATGTAGGCTGTGAGTGCTTGTAGCTGGTCAGTAGTGAAGCCCGGGACTGGTGTTGGGGTGGAGGAAGAAGGAGAAGCATCATCAATGACAGCAGCGGTGACGGGATTCTTGGGTTTGTTGCGCCAGTAGCTTGGAAAGTTTCCCTTTAGCCAGTAACAGTCGTCGTAGGAGTGCCCCGACTTTTTGCAATGCGAACATTGAAGTTTCTTGGAATCACCGCGTGACGGGTTGTTGCGAGCATCAGAAGATCTTCGATTTGGGGTATTAGGGTTTGTAGCGGCAAATGCAAGACCGTCGTCTACCTCTCCTTTTCTGGTCTTCCGTGAATTGCGATGGTTCTCCTCTTGTCGAATCGTGGAATAGACTTGCTCCAGAGAAGGCAAAGGATTGATCATAAGAATATTGCTGCGAATCGATTTGTAAGCGTCACTGAGACCCATGAGGAAGTCGAAGACGCGTTCATTCTCGCGGTTCTTTTGAAGATCGACTGCGGAGCCACAAGTGCAAGGAGAGATATTTACCAGCTCGTTCTGCTCATTCCAGATCTTGATCCATCTTGTGTAGTATTCATTGACGGTATCGCGACATTGCTCAAGATGTTGCGATTCTTGACGGAGGGCTTAAAGCCTGGTACCCGCGGGATCGTCCCATCGTTTGCAAAGATTGGACCAGGCTTGAGCAGCGGTAGGGTAGTAGATGATGCTTTCCTTTATGGATTCGCTGACGGAGCTAAATAGCCATGCGAGTACCATATTATTCGCCTTGTCCCAGTCAAGCTGCTTCGCAGTGTCATAACTTTCACGCTTGACATCACCGGTGAGAAGACCAAGCTTGCCTTTGGTAGAGAGACCGACGATGAAGGCACGTTTCCAGGTAGCAAACCCTTTGCCTTCGAATTTGTGGGCAAGAGGTGTCCCCGGGCTGTCGGAGGGATGGATATAGAGGACTTTGTCTTTGTTTTTGTCGCCGGAAGTGGATCCCGTTTGGGGATTGTTTGAGGGTTTGTCGGGATTGGGGTTTTCTTCATCGTCGGCCATCGGGAAAGAGAGGGTCGAATGTGTTTGGCTATTCTAATTTCTTACACATCTGATACCATGAGAAAAGTAGAATGCCAATGAATATTACGAGTGTATTATTATTCAGTATCTTAGCTTATTGAAAGGTAAGCAGAGAGTGTATATAAATACAATACGAGTGTAACGGCTATATGAGGCTGATGTAAACGGAAAAATTCCCGTACGCGTGCCTTTCCTCTCTTCATTTCCCAATCACGGTTGATATTGTTTGAATTGACCGAGAACGAGTTTTTTTTTTGTTGTGTACAGAAGCCGATAACGGCTCTACCGGCTTCCAGATGCCGATAACGAGACTATCGGCTTCTTCACAAATCAAATTTCGACCGTTGGAGTACTTGCAAAGAAGTCGATAATACTGGTATCGGCTTCCAGATGCCGATAATAGTATTATCGGCTTCTTTGCAAGTACTCCAACGGTCGAAATTTGTAACGACTAGTGTTGTATTGACTACAAATAAGTTATTTTGTCCCAACATTTGATTGTTGCTTCCTATTTTCTTCTCTAGCTGAATCAAAATTTGTTGTTCAGTCCACACAATTTCACACTATACACTCTTTCCTGTGGGTTATGAAATGGATATTCCATGTACTCTTTATCTCAATGCAGAGCTCAAATACAATCCAGATGGTATATATTTTCATATTCATCCTCATTGGTCTAGATTCATCGACACACAAATTTCCGAGCATTCCACATTTTAATCCTTCAAAGATAATGTCAAAAATCTTGTCGACTTGGAGTTTGGGGGAGATTATGTTATCACCGACATGGTTTACAGGAAGTTGCAGAATAAATATCCATCTTGTTCCTACCTTCCACTCAAAATCAATAGCGATTCTCGAGTGAAGCTGATATCAAACTTCATCAGAATTCAGATTTGCTGAACAATGTGGCTGTGCTAATTGAGTTCGAGCATGCAACTACACCTTCTCCGGAGGAAGACAATGAAACCGATGATGATTTTTCCGAGCATCAACAAGCCGAAGATGAAAATCTGCAGAGTTCGGATGATGATTCTGAGATGGAGCCTGAAGATTTACCGGATGACGATGACATAGTTGATGAAGCTGGGCCCTCCACACCGTACACTCCTTCAGCGCCGTACTCATCGCAAGTGGATTTACAGGCCATAAGCCAGATACCATCAGACATTGATCGACGTGGTTTGCCATACTGGAGGCCAGGTCAGGAGTTCGTCGTGGGGCAAGAATTTGCTGATAAAAATGTTCTTGTGACTGCAGTAAAACAGTATCACTTGGAGAGAAACGTAGATTTCGTTGCCCCCGAGAATAACAGGAGAATTTACACCCTAAGGTGCCGACAAGGGTGCAGTTTCAGATTTCGAGCTGCGCTGTTGAAGAATTCCATTGAATGGCGCATACGGAAATTCAGTCCTCACACATGCGCTGCAGTCCTAGATGAGGGTAATGATCGTTTCTTGACTTACAATTTCATTGCTGAAGTCATGATACCAAGGGTCAAAGAGAACCCCGCACTACAAGTGAAGACTGTGATTCAACTTATCCGTTCAGAAATAAAAGGAAGATCAGCTACAAGAAAGCTTGGTTAGGCCGTGCTGAAGCGATAAGAAGGGTCTACGGTGATTGGGAACAGTCATTTACTGAATTACCCAGGTATCTCATTAGTATCAAACATTTTATACCTAATTCGTATATCGACCTAGATTCGACTGTTGTGTTTCAAGATGAAACACAGACTACTCAAGTTAGGCGGTTTAAGCGATGTTTCTGGGCATTTGGGCCTTGCATTAATGCCTTCAAGTATATGAAGCCTCTACTACAAATAGATGTTACTCACCTGTACGGTAAGTACAAAGGTAAACTATTGGTTGCTGTTGCCCAAGATGGTAACAACAAGATAATACCAATGGCCTTTGGTATCGTTGCTAGCGAGTCAAGGGATGACTGGAAATATTTTCTTGACCGTGTTCGTACCGTAGTCAGGGCCGTCTCGGTAATTTTCAGGGCCCTGTGCTAAAATCTAAAATGAGGCCTTTATAAAATTAAATTATATAAATAAAAAAATTATTTTATTAAATTATGCATTTATATTTACAATGTTTGAATATTTCAAATATAAAGTTAAAATATGTTTCATTCAAAATTAATTTAGACCCATATATAATTTTTTTATGACAAAATTCTAAAGAGAACAAATAAAAATTGGGCCCCCATAATTAGGGGGCCCTGTTCCGTCGCCCAGATTGAACGGGTTGAAAGCCGGCCCTGACCGTAGTCATTGGAGCTAGGAATGATGTGGCAGTGATTACGGATCGGGCTGGAGCTATAATGTCGATCATGAGGGAAGAACAGTACTGGCTTCCACCTTATGCCCAACATTTCTTGTGTATGCGTCATATTGCTTCAAACTTTCAGACAAGATTTGGAAACAAGGAGTGGAAAAAGTACCTCATCAACACAGGTAACAACTAGAGAATTGTATGTAGTCATCTTTTATGATATTGGGTAGGTATCTAATCTGAAGTTATTACTTGTGCAGGTTACTATTTTAGAAGGGATAAAGTTCAAGAAAGATTAAATCACTTACTTGTTCTTCACCCATCAATTGCTCCTTTTTTCAATGAGCTACCCCCCGAGAAATGGTCACGTGCGCATGATGATGGAAAGAGGTGGGGTCATATGACAACTAACCTGGTGGAGTGCATGAATGGTGTGCTGAAGAGGGTCCGTCTCCTACCGGTAACGGCTATTGTTGAAAGCACTTTGTATAAGTTAATTGACTACTTTCGAGATAACCTAGAAACCTATAATGCACAAAGTAATAGTGGGTTATTTTTTACCAAGCACCTCTTAGACAAAGTAGCTGAAAATCAAACCCTTGCCAACTACCACCGTGTGGTTGTTATTGATGCTATGGATTTGGTGTTTGAGGTGGTTGATAATGGGGATGCAAACCTACGGCGAGACAAAGGTAAGTTTACTGTCCAAATCAACTCAAGGGAGTGTGAATGTGGTGAATGGAAGGCGTTTAAGTATCCATGCTCACATGTCATGGCCGTGTGCTCTACTTGCACCCTAGATTGGAGGAATTATGTTCATCAAGTTTACAGACTTGAAACGATGATAACGGCTTATAGCGAGAACAAGTTTGTGCCACTAGGAAATCAAGGGAAGTGGCCTACATATGGTGGGCTTGCAATTATTCCAGATCCAGCTATGATGCGTAATGTCAGAGGCCGGCCAACATTCTCCCGCATTCATAACGAGATGGATGAGAATTATGAGCGGTGAAACAAGACATTGTGGGCTATGTCGGCAACGCGGTCATGTTAGGACAAGATGCCCGAATGCAAGTTACAGTTAATTCCCCAGTGTAATTGTATGTTATTGCATTAGCCAATTATGCTCCTGCTCAGACAGGTCGTGCCTTTAGCAAGCACACCAAAAAAATGTAATCTATCCATTGTCTGTTGTAATGAATTGTCTTTAACTTGTATTTGTTAAATATGCAAGGACTAAAGATTGAGTTGATACACCATTCTATTGGCAAAGGAAATAGTCCAAATACATAGATCGATTCAATGACATCCATCATTGTTTTATTACATACCGACACAGTAATACTTAATCATCTTCTTGTATGTGCTTGTTGTATACAAGAACGTCTATCATAGGAGTAGCCACATATCACTTCTGTTGATACCTTACAATGGACGAGATATGTATCATCCACCTACATATTAACCATCGCTTTCGCTGTCATCTGTACTGTAATCTTCATTATACTCTTGTGCCAAGGATAGGCTCGCAAAATTATCACGTGGTTGTGGGGTAACTTCCCTAAATGCATATACCTCATAGAATTCTAATCGAGTGTAAAATTGTTGATTATAAACAAACCGTTCAATCATTGTTCCAACGTCAACATCTCGGTTTATTTGCAATGGCCCCCCATACAGGGCGTGGCTGGGCGCACAGCAGTAATCGATGAAGTATCGATTCAACCACACAATGGTAACCGTAACGCTCTTTCAACCTAGTCTCTACAACATTTGCAAACTCGGCGTACGTAATATCCATTTCGATATCCAAATCGAAATGTTCAGTGGAATATGTTCTGGCAAAATACAAACCTGAATCGTTGGTGATTGCTCAATGTCAAGCAAGATAGTGCAAGGGATCTCCATTGATGAAATGCGTCGATGAAGTGCAGCAAGAGATATGGATTACTTATGAAATATAGTACTAACAATGGTTGTAGGTAGTTATTCGTGTAGTTGAAAGTAGAACGCTTGCTGTATTTATATCCATAAGATAAGTGAGTATTTATGCATTGAGAATAAAGATTGCTTTGAAAAACCGCAGTTGGTATTCCACACGATAGTCCACATGCAAGGAATAATTAAAGCTTCATTTTTTTGGCAAAGACAATATTCCAAGATAAGGAATTGTATTCTATTGCAATGTAGCAGAAAAAATTCAATTATAAAAGCGCTACACGGTGTACTAATGTCGTCACCTCTCCTTTCCTCGACTGTTCCACGATATTCAATTCATATTACATTTCCTCACAGCTCCTCAACTGGTGAACCATAGATCAGAGTGATGTCTTCGACGAAAATGTGGATGGCTTTGTACCGAGGAGATGATATTATCCTTAAACACTTTCTTAATGTGTACTTGGTCAATGACATCATGCTCAGAAAAGGTGTAGAAGTTGTGGTAATTAGTAAGGCTACTAACCTTCCTCTGACTTGCTCTACGGAAGGAGTTCTTGTCAACCACTACTGTAATGTCTACCAGGTAAACAACATCACTTGGAGTGATGATGGCGAAGTTGTGGTGGTTAGTATAACTTGGATGAGGGGTATGTTTTAGTGTATGTTCCCCAACTTGCGCATACATTTTGAAACAGTAGTTGTTGTTCACCTCTCTTTTGTTCCTTTCTTTTAGAAAGATGGGCAGGGTGGCGAATATAAACAACGTTTGAATATGGATAAAATCCTGTCTGCCATCATCTGCATCTAATGCTTCAACAAGTTCTAAAGGGATCGGCTAAGGGGAATATTAAACTGTTTTACGTGGAGCAGCGCATCACCACATACTCTTATAGAAAAATAAAATCTACCCACCCGATTCAGATTGTTGTTACACAGTTACGTAAAACCTAATTGTTCCCCGACCTCTGCCTGTCAAGTTGTTGTGCTATCACCAGTACTCTGTTTTATAATACTGGATAACGGTTACTAAAACGGATAGTTCAACGGCTAGTTAAACGGCTAACTCAACGGCAAGTTGAATGGCTAGCTAAACGGCTACATCAATGCGTAACAGGTACATCAACGGATAGTCCAACGGCTAGTTCAACATCTATTATCCAACACGCAAAGACGCAAACAGGCAAAAAACTGCATATTTAAAAACTGCACTATGGTGCTACTTTGCGCTTACAGTTTGGACTAGCAAACGATTCACGTTGTGCGCCAAATTTGGTGTGTATGTAGTGTTACATACACAAAACATTGTTTCCAAAAATGGTGGCCAACGGACAGCAGCAACCTAATCGAATTAATGGCTAAAGTAGCCAACAGGAAAAAACTGCATATTTAAAAACTGTACTACGGTGCTACTTTGCGCTTGCAGTTTGGACTAGCAAACGATTCACGTTGTGCGCAAAATTTGGTGTGTATGTAGTGTTACATACACACAACATTCTGTCCAAAAATGGTGGCCAACGGACAGCAGAAACCTAATCGAATGAATGGCTAAAGTAGCCTACAGGCAAAAAACTGCATATTTAAACACTGCACTACGATGCTACTTTGCGCTTGCAGTTTGGACTAGCAAACGATTCACGTTGTGCGCCAAATTTGGTGTGTATGTAGTGTTACATACACACAACATTCTGTCAAAAAATGGTGGCCAAAAGACAGCAGCAACCTAATCGAATGAATGGCTATAGTAGCCAACAGGCAAAAAACTGCATATTTAAAAACTGCACTACGGTGCTACTTTGCGCTTGCAGTTTGGACTAGCAAACGATTCACGTTGTGCGCCAAATTTGGTGTGTATGTAGTGTTACATACACACAACACTGTGTCCAAAAATGGTGGCCAACGGACAGCAGCAACCTAATCAATAAAATGGTGAAAGTCCAAAACAAATGCAAAAAACTACGCAATAAAAAACTGCCAAATGACATCCATTGTCTACCAAAGTACTTACCACAGAACCATAGTTCAACAACAAAATAAACATAACATAAAACCGACTACATAAATGTAACAATGGTTCACAGACTAAGGACTGGTGAAATCCGGGTTGTAAATCCTACGGTTCCTATATCGGGAGTTCGATCCTCTCAGCCATATACCCCTAACTTCATCATTCTGTGGATCAGCATCAGGTGTACTTGCATCCACTGGTGTAGATGGCGCGGGGGTAGCCTGCTGCAACGGAGCTGAAGGAGCAACCTCGATCAAAGATGATGGATCAAATGATGGGGCAGTAGCAGTTTGTATTTGTTGTGAGGAGGTACCAGCTAGCGTTTCCCATGCCACTCCCCCAAGGAGACCATCGTCGTATACTATTTGATTGCATAAATCAAGCAGCTCCTGATTTTCCTGATCAGTCAGTGATCTAGTAGGAGCAGGCTCAAAAGAAGGTCTATAAGGTGAAGGAGGTGTAGCATGTGAAGGAGCTGCAACAGGTATAGGGTTTGAAGAACCAGAACCTACATCGAACTGTGTACCAAAATCATGTGGTACCTGACCAAATGTAGAGTGCTGGAACTCAGGAAATGTACCAGGTGGTTGCTGTCCACGCTGTTCAGCTGCAGTAAAAGGAACCAGCGCAAAAGTAGCTTGTGATGAAGCTTAATTTGGGGTGGTGTGCACGCGGCCCTCTTCGTCTCTGACTGTACGACCGGTTTCTGGCTGCTCTTGGAGCAAGGTTGTCGTTGATCACATACTGAGGGTACTGCAACTCTACCCTTTCAGGCGCCTGCTGTGAGAAGTTTTGGGAGAAATGCCCAGTTCGATGGTAATCATCTGCATCTATCGTCTGAGACAGCTGTGAGGCATATTCTCTTACACCCTGGTCACCGGGAATCCGTTGAAGCTGCTCCAAGCCTGACGCCTGATAAACCAAATGAAACAAGAGATTAAATAAAGTAAAACAAAT
Source organism: Limonium bicolor (assembly GCA_023374045.1). Classification (NCBI taxonomy): domain Eukaryota; kingdom Viridiplantae; phylum Streptophyta; class Magnoliopsida; order Caryophyllales; family Plumbaginaceae; genus Limonium; species Limonium bicolor. Next base: position 118,454,312 of record CM041778.1, read on the forward strand.
ATTATATATCAAACAAATACAGAAAACAAAATTAGAATGTGCTTACCACAATAACATTCCTCCTGCTCTGCTCGGTGAACCATGACACAGATGCATGGTACCATACCATATATGCACTCATCCTGTCCAGGGGAACCCTTCTTGGTAATTGTGAGATTTGGATCTGGTACAAGTGTTTGTTATTCCACATCTGGATGTGGTCACGAAAAATCTCACACCATGGTGCATCTGTCCTGCCAGTTCTTGTGACTACATGCAGCATGTCACAGTCGAGTGGTGGGGCAGGGATGGGCTGATCGACCCCAAACTGGCGAAGTACACGGTCTGGTTGATGTCCCTCGATCACGTTGAAGTGGATTATAAATACCACTACAACGAAGGGTTGAGGGTTTGGTGATCGATCACCATATGGCTGCCATATCCACTACATATATTCCAAATAAATATTAAAATTTAGAATACAAATTATGAAAAATGAAATTGTAATAAACTTTAGTGGCAACTTACCTCTCCATCAGTGGGAGAAATGCTAATTGAATCCAGCGTTTGTCGAGCCATGAATGCATAAATGGTATTCAGCTTACCATTGTATCTGTAACACAATTCAGGTGAGGTTTGTACCACAGTTCAACAAATTTTAAATTATATACCATATGACACATTATTGTTACCTGTGGGCAAGAGAAAGGTGGGGTGACAGATTTATTCGATCGGGGGAGAGTCGTGGTCTGAACGCAGGAAACCGCTCATACGCCCACACTGTAAGCAGCTTACTGCAGCCATTCAGATATTTCGTATCAAATTTCGTAGCATTGCACATCTCCCTATAGAAATGTGCAAGTAGTGCAGACCCCCAGCTCAGGGAACCGCTGTAGTCGAAGTCCTGTAGCAGCCTCAAATAGGAGACATCGACTTTATCCCCATTAGAGTGGGGGAAGAGTAGCCCTCCAATGAGTCTGAGAATGTACGCTCTGGCATGCTGCTGATGTACGATCTCACCTCGCTGACCAAAATCAGCATCTGTCTCTACGAATCTCTCAGCTAGCCAAGCCATAGGTATCTGGTTCCCCTTCCGAGAAGGGGGGGCATCACCCAGAAGCTGCCTACATACAGCATCCACGTCCACAGCACTAGTAGATGCACAAACGGGGATCCCATCGGTAGAGAGCCCAAATAACACATTCACATCCTCCAACGTAATGCTGACCTCTCCAAAGGGCATCAAAAAGGTATGCGTCTCAGGACGCCATCTATCAACCAAGGCACTAATGATACCCGTGCAGTTGTTCAACTTCAGATTTGTTGGACCAAAGAAACCAGCTCTAACAACATATGGTAAGATAGAATCATGAAGCTGTGTCGCACCCTTCCAACAAGATATGGTTTTCAAGATCCTATTTTTGTACTATGCATATCTCTACATTTCATACACATACATGTTACCGTTATTAATACTATAAATAACTAATTCAACTACATTTGCAAAGTTGACAAGGACTATAAGATAATCAAAAACAATCGGTGGATATTAATAATAAATTAAACGTAGCACAATCATCTATTAAAATATAGCATTTTATTAATAATGTATATATTGTGTGTTACATAACTTAAAAATAAAATAAACTAATTACCATAAAATCCTACGGTAACTAACAATTAGTTACACAACTATTAATTAAATAATCTACCAAATATATCTGTTATAAATAAACCATTTGCAAATGACTAAACTTTGAATATAATAATTACAAAGATTTATTAATGTGCAAGAAGTGACGGTTACTTTAACAAATATTACCCATTGCATAATGTATATATTGTGTGTTACATAACTTAAAATAAAATTGACTAATTACCCTAAATCTTCCTACAGTAATAGTTAGACAACTATTAATTAAATAATTTACCAAATCTATGTGTTATAAATAAACCATTTACAAATGAATAAACTTTGCATATAATAATTACAAAGATTTGTTAATGTGCAAGAAGTGACGGTTAGTTTAACAAATATTACCTACAAAAATAATGTATATATATTGTGTGTTACATAACTTAAAATAAAATTGACTAATTACCCTAAATCTTCCTACCGTAATTAACATTTAGTTGAACAACTATTAATTAAATAATGTACCAAATCTATGTGTTATAAATAAACCATTCACAAATACTAAACTTTTGAATATAATAATTACTAAGATTTATAGTACAAAAACTATTACTAACTAACCTAGCCTAACCGTCGACTGTACAATTAATACTAATATTAACACATTAATAAAACAATGTACAAGTTTATAATTATTGAATGTACTAACCGGATCATTAGATTCATATGCTGCAGATATATGGGTCGTCTGCAGGCTGAAAGGCGTCGACTCCAATGGACCTTGTTGGCTAATCTGGTATTCGTCTCTGCTCATTTTGCTCCAGGGGAAAAGAGAGGATTTGTTGGTTTAGAAAGGGTGGGAGAAAGTGAAATTTTAAGAAATGGGAATGAGGTGGTGGGAGTATCGGCATGTGTGTTGGTTTATAGATTTCGGTAATGGGAGAAATGCAAAGAAGCCGATATCGGTGATATCGGCATGTGTGTCGATCTGTGAAGAAACCGATATCTCGGTTATCGGCTTCTGGAAGCCGCTACTGCCGTTATCGGCTTCTGTACACACAAATAAAAAAAAACCCGTTCCAGGGCAATTCACACAATATCAACCAGGCATGGGAAATGAGTTGGGGAAATGCTTGTTCCCGGGAAAATTTCCTGATGTAAACATATATGTGCACAGAATGACTAACGGACTTATAAGTCTAACAGTCTTGTGTTCAAGCTACTGGATTGGTTTTCACATGCTTAAGGCGCATTTTATGATGAAACAATCAGCTGGACGTTTAACAATGGTGAGTTGCTGATTTTTTTGTTTTGTTTTCAGTTACAGTCGTTTGGATACGATGTAGCAAGCATACGCAAAGAGTGACGCTAGTGAGATGAAAGCTCTGGTGTGTTTTTGAGAAACATGGGCTGTTTTGGAAGTATAGTTTGTATTTGCGTTTGAAGCTCACCTTGCGTCCTTCTATCTTCTTTGCCTCTCAATCCTACTATATCCGTTCATCTTCTTCTTACACACGCTCAACTATCACAGCTTTCTCATAATTACTAGCCAAATTAATTTAGTACAATCAATAAACCCAACGATAGGAGAAAAGCTCTCTTTGTTCTGGGGATTTTTGGGGCGACGCGGATGCAGAAATCAACCCATCTTCGCTGCGTCGTCGGCTACTCCTATGACGGATAAGGTGATTTTGGAGAAGGTTTTTCCCCTCTTTTCACATCGGCAGTGTGATTCTATCCAGTGTTTGGTGCTTTGCCTGAGGTTCCTCAGCTATTAGTTGAAGTTGTTAAGTTGGAGTTAGTTTGCCTGCTTTTTTCTCTTCTCCCTTTGGGAGGTCTTGTGCTCTGACCTTAGATCCTCTTCCAGGGGCGGATCGAAAGGGGGCCGGTGCTCCGCCCTCGAAACTTTTAAAAATTTGTAAAACGTTTTTATAAATTTTTAAAAAATACAAAATAACATAATGTTTTAAAGAACAATAGTGTCAAAATTTTTTTGACCCCCTACACAAAAGTTTTAGGTCCGTTAGTGTCCTCTTCAACATTTCTATCAACTCTTCTATTGCTTTGGAATTAGGTTTTTGATTGCTATCCTCCTCGGGTTCTTTTTTATCCGTGTTGGTTTGACTTATTTTTTTCTAGCGGTGTTTTCTCATCTGGTTGCTCTCAGTGCTGCCTTCTCTGGGTAGATGTGGCAAAGGGGCTTGTTATGTCTCTGGTTGTCCTTGCTTCTCTTCATTCTCCATCCACATTTACGTCTAATGCCCTCTGTCGTAGGTTATCTATTTTGACTAAAATTTGTATCTGGTTGTTTTCTTTTGGTTTGCTCCTCTGTCAACTATCAGTTTTGGCTTCTTAGTTTGTTTGCGGGGGGATAATTTTTATTGAAGTAGGGAGGTTGGATCAAGGTTGGAGCATAAAAGGGGTAAGTTCTACCTTAAGACTCATTTTGATGTTTTAAAGTGTTTATGGTTGGAAACTTATTCAAGCTGTGAAAAAACTATGGAAAAGGATCTATAATGACCTAAGTTAAGACATAAAATCATACTAACATAATTGGTAATGTCTACCAAGGATTTAAGTACTTAAATGTCACAATAACTTAAATTTAAGGGGTTTTATGTAAATTATGGACTATGGGTAGTGTGGGAATTGATATGGCTGAATTTAAGTGTTTTTTGGCTATTTTACGCTTATTGGAAGTTTATTTTATGGCTTGTATTATGGTCAAATGTTTAGGCTAAGTTTATGAGCATTATGGTGTTTTAAGGTTTCTAAGAGTAAAAACTTTATGGTATTATGTTAGCTGTATAAATATGCTATTAATGGGCTGTTAAGTTGCTTAAAAACACTTCACAAAGTTGGTGGAAGAATACCTATGAAATTAGGAAGTGTTTGGTTGAGATTTAAAGACAAATTTGGGCTCAAAAGTGTTTAAGGTTAATTGGAAGTTTTGGTGTTGATATGCTTAAAGGATAGGTTGGATAATGTAATTAAGCTAAAGTTAGGAGTGTTAGGTGAAAATGTAGCCAAAAGTTAAGGGTTGATTTGGGTTAGAAATGAAAATGCAACCCCATAACTTTCCAAACTTTCTAGAGAAAGGATTGAAAATTGGACTTAGAAAGAGTTCATGATGAATTTGGAAAGTTAGGAAAGTTATGGGGTTAAATTGTAAACTCTGGAAAATATGTAGTAAGGTAGCATAAATTGTAAACTCTAGAAAATATGTAGTAAGGCGGTATAAATTGGTCAAACCTAGTTGGACTTAGGGTTTTGACCAAGTGAGAGAAAGAAATGTTGGAAATGTGAGTTAAGGAAAGATTAGTGGTGAATTATAAGTTTATGAAAATATATGGAGTCATTTTGTAAATATGGGAAAGATTAGTGTGAAAATCATAATAGACCAGTAGGGGTCTGTTTGGCAATTATAAAGATTTTGGGTTGGAACTTTAAATTAAATTAAGTGAGAAGCTAGAATTATAAGATATGTGCATTTGGGATGAGATTGTAAGATTGAAAAACATTTGGTGGGAAAATTGTAAGATTGGACAAGTATGGGGTATGGCTGAGAATTACATAGTTTAAGTGTAAGTTTGGCATAAGGTTGAGAATCATATTATTTGACATTAAGCATAAGGTCTTCATGTAAGTGTATAACTGTTAGTAGAAACCTTAAGGAGTTTATGGTTCACATGAAATAATGATTATTTGGATTGTCGTGGAATCATATACTAAGGTGGGATTTATATGATTAATAAGTGTTACATTAAGTGAAGGAACTAAATGTAAATGCTTAAGGTTGGTTGGAATGGAATTGTTGTTTAAGTTGGAGAATTTTAAAATTCAAGGAGTTTTTATTTCATGTGCATTAACATGAATACTTGGAGTAGGTGGATTATTTACTAGGGTTAGGAGATAGTCGACAAGTGTATACCATAAAAGTTATATAATGATACAACATGGTTAACTACTAACAAACGTTAGTAGATTGTTTACGTTTATTTCCGCTGTATTGTTCTGTTTAAATTTAGACCGATTATGCTAAGTACATGGTTAAGACCGGATTACCAAGTATGGGTGTTACATCTTACCTTAAGATGAGTTAGAACTTGCTAGGCTTCACCATGGTTCTCCATTGATCTTTGGCTTCCAAAGGAGTATATTTTCGTCACTAACACCAGAAGGAAAGGGGTTGATGCTCTCCTTGCTTGTTTGATGAATATTTGCTTAAGAATGAGCTAGTTTCAAGTGTAAAGGGCAAGAGTGTTGTATAAGAGTTATGTTTTGCTTTGGTGTTCTTCCATGAAAGCAAGTGAAGAAAATAAAAGGAAGAAGATGAAGTAGGGGCGGTAGCAAAGAGATTGGAGAGAGGAAAACAAGTGTGATCATAAGGTAAGACTTAATGGCATAAAGAGAAAAGAAGTAATGAGTGCTTTTATGACTTAAGGAGAAAGTCTTCCAAGGTGCGAAATGGGTTTTGATCAGTTCATTCTCTTCCTAAAAACTGGTCACTTCAAGATATTTTGGGAGGGTACTTTGGTCATTAGATAAAGATGAAGAAAGTTAAGGCCTTGTTTGGCTTGGACCGAAATTGGTACCCTTTTTGGATGTTTTTTTGTTCAATTAGGCTCTTTCATGTTTTTAATATAGTTCATGACTTCTCTATAATACACATAAGTCATAATACACACAGTCATAATAACCACAAGTCATAATAACCACTTAAAGTCAAGTTCTAAACTCATTTATCCAAAATGTGTTCTTAAATCATGTGGTAACATCTTATGTGTTTAACCCGCTTTATGATTTGATTTTTCTTTGTAGTTGTTCCCTCTTATTCTTAAATTATATGAGGTTTAATAACCCTCTTTGGACCCTACTTAAGGTTCCATAATCTCTTAACGATCTTAAAGCACATTTTTGGCCTTAAGTGATCTTAAAGCACATTTTTTCCTTAAATGATCTTAAATTGGTCCCTAATGGGTTTAAGGCACATTTTAGACTTAATATTTCAATAATTTATCCCTAATCATCTTATATTAGTTAGTGGTATTTCAAAGTCGTCGATTGTAAACAACAACATAGCATAAAGTGTAAAGTTTTCCATTCTGTATGAATCATAGACTGTTTCTCTTCATTCCATAAAAGTTTTAAATCGGAACACATTAATTTAATTCACGGTGTTTTGGACCTGATATCAGCAGCGAGAGCATAATATATAGGGGTTCATGCACAACCATAGTGGTAGATTGTATATTGATAATTAAACATGCCAAGTACTGTGTATACTACTCAAAGTGCCATAAAGGTTCATCCAATTTGTGCATAAACCCACTCTAAGGTTTCTCGCATCAATACCATACTAAGGGTACATAATGTCAATGTTTCTCCACTGTGGTGAATATGCAAGATGTCTCAATTTACCATATTTCTTCATATGTGTTGCATGTCATCTAAGATTCTCAGCGTCCTTATGAACTGCAAATAAACGTTTGAATCATGGAACTAGTGGTAGTACCACAACACATTGGCAGGAGAACCAACTTTAGTTCCACTGCTATCTTTCTGATCTTTTTTTACATAACGTGATTCTACACATTCAGGGCAACGATCATCAAACTGATTCTCTTTCCAGTACAAAATACACCCTGTTGGACAAGCATGGATTTTCTTGTACTTCATACCCATTAGACACATTAACTTCATTGCCTCATAAGTTGTCGTGTGTATAACATTGTTCTCTAGTAGTATATCTTTCATAAGTTGTAATAATGCAGTGAAACTAAAATCTCCATCCCTACTTCAAATTTGAGTCGAACAGTTTTAAGACCACACTCAACTTGTTTAACTTCAATACATCACATCCATTGTACAATGGTTCTTTAGATAATTGTATAAATTTTTCATAAGCATTCGGTTTGTTTGAAAAACGTTGTTCAACATCTTCTATCATTGCATCAAGACTCTCATCATCTGAGTCACGGTTAACTAGCTCATCTTGAGCATCATCACAGTTATCTGCACCACCCCTTCCTGATTGTTCTGCAGGAACTTCGGCACATTCAAACACATGTAGTGAATGTAGACCATGCCATAGTGCTATGTCTTTGTAATATTTTATAAACCCTCGATGAATAACATAATCCTTAATTTTCTCTACACTCGGTATTTGAAGTCTTTTTTCGCAGTCGATACATGGACAAAGAATGTAGCCTTTATCTTGTGGTTTAAGATTGTTGAGAAGAACCTTGCATACTTTATCGATCACTTCTGGGTATTTAATGTCCAGTCTGTCTTTGTACATCATTGAACACTCCATCTCCGTTTATATATTAGTGTATGGTTTGTTACAACTGATCTCGTGTGGTTAGTAGTCTCTTATATCTTTAAAACATTTCAACCTAAACCCATCCAATTACGTTTGATCTCACCTATGAACGAGTTTATAATATATAGGTCATTGAAAATTTTTACATCATTTCCCTACAGTCCTTCAAGTGTATCGATATATGAAATACTTAATCATATATACATACATATATATACACTCGAAGAAAAGTAGAGAGATACTACTAAAATTGACAATAAACTAGATATTATAAACTCGTTCACAACCTAGATGGTGAGATCAACGATCATGGACAGTCCCGAGGGGGACCATCCAAGATATACCTCTATTAGGTATATCTTAAACGGGTATCTATGTTCGATTTAATTTCATAGATATTCAAATAAACGACATGAAACATACAGATAATTTTTTTAACAAAAGACACGACGAACTAAAAATGGTATTAAGACATTTGAAATCTAACCTGGTCGATGTAACTAATTACGTAGGAAAAATGTGAAATAGGAAGCTAAATGGTAGTGAGACCTAATAAAGAAAAATAAAAATTATTATACACAAATAGCAAACAATATTATTAAGACATTTGAAGTTTGGAAGGTTTGAAGTACATATTAGATTATGAGTGTTTTGGAAGAGGTTATGAGGTTTTGAATTATAGTTAAAACATTAGCTAAGACATTTCTTGAAACAATTCAGCATGACCTTAAGCACTCACCAAAATCATACAACAACCAAAATCTCTGACCATTGGCAGCAATCAAACCAGATACGAATTCAACCAAAACTTCCCACCATTGGCAACAGTCAACCAACATCCACAAAGTCTCAAACCATAGACACTTAGTCTAGCAATTAACCATCCAATTCATTACCATAACTTAGGAATCAACCATAAATTTTCAAAGTTAGGACATATCATAATTTCTAAATCTTACACAACTTTAAGACACATACAAATTCAATCATCAAACCACACTTAATCAAGTAAATCCAGAAAAAAACATACCTTGGAAACATGAGTCGTCTCTGGTGGTGATAAGTGTCTAAATGAGCATGTTTTATGGGTGTATTTCATATATTATATCTGCACTTTTCTGCTCATTTCTCACTTATCGTATGTTTTTCCTCTAGTTTATGTTTTATTGATAATCTCACAAATTTATTGGTTTAAACATGAGGAACAACCAAGCTAGGAGAAAAATACACGAAGAGACGAACGTATAGGCGCAGACGGCTCAGAAAACGGAGCCCAAACGAAGAATCTAGAGCTAGTAGAAGAAATAAGCTTGACATCGCGATAACACGCGGTCTTCTCACAGGCAACCGCCTCGCGGTCAACATAGAGGCTACCGCCTCTTAACTCGCGGTCACCACACAGGCTACCGCCTAGCGGACGAGGCATAGGCTACCGCCTCTTAACTCGCGTCGACACAGAGGCTACCGCCTCTTAACTCGCGGACAACACTGAGGCTACCGCCTCGCGAACATACAGAGGTTACCGCCACTTATTGGGCGGTACCAGCAGGCAGCCCCAATAACCGTGACTAATTATCAGTCCGACCAGTATCTTCTTCACGCCGTCGTCGTCTGCAACTCGCCCGCCTCGCCCGCAACTTATCCATCTACTCCGCACGCGTATTAGTCTGTCCCCTGCGCAATCAATGAAGCAATCAATGCTCTTCTTCTATCTGCGATCAAATTCGTACGATCCAAACCTCTTCTAAAACCCACCACCTTAACTGCATACACAGCACGCACGACGGGAGTCTGAAGAAACCATTCACCACACTCACCCATTCGCTTCCACTTATATTTCCTCCCGTATCACCACATCATTCCACACTCACGCAGTAACAAAAGAAATAGAAGAGCAGCAGTGAGAGCGAGAACAGACCAGTTCTTCCTCTGAATTAATGTCAAATCTATCTGTGTAATCTTCTTAACTCCGTTAATGTCTGAGTAATTTTCTTTTGTATCCTAGGATGGGGGTTTGATTTCTAATATTACGTAAATTAATATTTATCACCTGTTTCTCTCATTTAACTTGTTTTAATTCCTTTCAACTAATATTGCTAAGTTTTGCGCGACAAACGACTGCATTTATTGGTAATTATCAACATATGATTTTGAGATAGTCTAGGTACCACAAAGGTTAATCTTAGTATTTACACTCCGGACTGAGCAGGAAAATATTAAGGCTTTTATTAAGAGTTTCGTAACTGACAATTATTAACTCTAATAGGCAATAAATAATTGAGACATGGTTATAAATATGGTTAAGTAATTTAGGAATTCCCCCGCTATCCTAGGATACATTTTTCCATCCACATCACTTAATTCACCTTTAACTGTTTTTATTATTCTGTATTAATTTAACAACAAATCAAGCTGCCTCCGGCTAAACCCCTTTTACAGTTTTTAAAGTAACTACCAAACTAGGGTAAATTGAACAAGCTCCCTGTGGATACACACTCTTTATACTACTACGACCGGAATTGGTTGCAGCCCGACTTTATAATTTGAGTTTTTAATTTCTTTCTTTAATTTGATACCACTCTAACCACTCATAAATACAGTCCTGTCAATTGGCGCCGTTGCCGGGGAGATTGATTCTATCATTTCACTTTCAGTCCTAGTTCTCCAGTCTGCAAATTGGCGCCGTTGCCGGGGAGATTGATTCCATCAATTTCCCTAGTTTCCGGTAGTTCACCTGTTTTATATAATAAACTGTCAATATTATCTTGTTAATAATCTAACCTTGGACATCGGACTTATAATCTGACTTGGACATCGGACTTCTGACCTGACTTGGACATTTGACTTCGGACTTTGGACATCTAACTCCTAACATCTTAATATTATTGTCATTTCGTTCCATTGTCATTTCGTTCCATTGTCCTTTCTTTCCATTGTCTCTAACTACTAACTTTAAATTTCCTGTCATTTCTTCCATTGTCCTTTCTTCCATTGTCCTTACATTTCTTTCCATTGTCCTTAACATTTCTTTCCATTGTCATTAACTTTCTTTCCATTGTCTCTAACTACTAACTTATAATTTCCAGTATACTAACTCCTAACGTTTATCAGCCTAACCAATATTTCTGTCTTTCTTATTTTATTTACTAACTAATTTTGCAGCTTCTGACAAACCACAAGTTATCTTCTGTGCATGCCAAATACTCGAACCCGAGGCTCTCCACCAATCAGTCCGAGCCCCGAACCCGAGCGTACTTTATTACAAGCACAGAAACCTGAGAAACCAAGCCATGGCCAATAACGAAGTTATAAATGAAATGGACCATGCAATTCAACCAGAACACCGTGCCCTATCTGATTATCACCAACCTAACACCGAAGGAAGAGCATCAGCCATAGTTCTCCCCGAACTAACACCAGAAGAAGCCGGACGATGGGTTTTCAAAACCCACTACATCACCGCCGTCCGGGATCTAGGCAAGTTTAGTGGAGCGAACCCAGATGAAGCCCCAAATCATCTGAGTCTCTTCCTAGACTTTGCAATTCCTTTGGTCAAACCGGCAATGTCAAAGAAAGAATTCGACTCCAACTATTTCCTCACTCATTATCGGATTCAGCAAACCGGTGGTACCGAAGCCTTCCCTCCCGATCAATCACCACATGGCTTCAAATGGCCCAAAAATTCCTTGCCAAATACTACCCAACCAGTAGAACAAGGCAATTGATCGGTGAAATCAACACTTTCTGTCAGGAACCGGGAGAAACGTTGTACGACGCATGGGACAGATTCAAAGATATGCTAATGAAATGTTCCCACCATGGTCTTGACGATCAATCCCTCTGCCTGTCATTCTTCAACGGTCTGGATGATGGGAACCGACTACTCGTCAATTCCTCTGCAGGAGGAAGTTTCATGATGAAATCTCCTAAAGAAGGAATGGATCTTCTCGAAACCATGACGAGCAATACAACAGTGGACGAGATCCAAGGAAGAACGCCACGAGCAGCAGGCCTACTCCATGTTGAGCCTACAGATCATTTATCGCTCAGATCTCGTCCCTTGCAAAGATGGTGGAAAAGCTAACAACATCACAAACGAAATTGTAAAAACAATAGCTTCCCCACCTACAAGTTCACCAGTTCCACCTACAGAAGGATGTGTCATATGCGCCGGTCCTCATGAAACCATCAGTGCGAAGGCAAAGGCCAGTACGAGGAAGCAATTCATAGGAAACCGCCCGGTAATTCCTACAACAACAACATTCAACAACAACTATCCATGGAGAAATCACCCGAATTTCTCATGGAAAAATAATGATCAAAACCAAGGAGGGCAGAACAACAATTCCAACCCTATCAGGGAACCGACCCCAACCAAACTCTAATATGGGTTATAGAGCACAAGGTGCCCCTCCAGGTTTCCAACAACACAACAACAACAACAACAACCATCTTCATCCTCTTCTGATCCAAACGCAGAACTCAAAGAGATGATGAAGGGATTCATGTCCATAACTCAGAACCAGCTCTCTGCACAAGAAGCCTTCAACCAGAAAATCGAAGGAAATTCAATCAACTTGCAGAACATCTTGCTCGAAGACCGCCAGGGGCTCTCCCCAGCCAAAATGAACCAAATCCAAGAGAGCAAGCCAAGTGCATCTATGTGAAGGAGCACGATGAAGAAAAGACGGAGGTGGCTAAAACAGCTAAAGTTCCAGAACTACACCCTTCCCTCCAAGAGTGGGTTGTAGCAATTGAGACTTCCAAAAGGAATGTAGCTGAACTTGAAAGCACCGCCAAAGTCTATAATAATCGTATTCAATCTGAGAATACCTACCTTGAGCACTTGGTGGCTGGTTATGAAAACGAAAAGCTCGACTTCGAAGAAGACGAAGAAGAGGTTAAGGCGATAACCTTGAGAAGCGGTAAGAAAACCGACGAGATTCACATCCCGCAACAATCAGAAGAATCCAAAGAGGATAGTGAAGAAAAAGCTGAGTTCCCAGCAGAAAAGACATCTCCAAGCGTCCTCACTATTCCACCAGCTTCAGAACCTCCTTCACAAGAACCGCCTATACCATTTCCTCGCCGACTCCAGAAGCAGAAATTGGATAATGAATATGGTAAGTTTCTGGCATGCTGAAGCAACTAAACGTCAATACAGTTTGTAGACCTCATTGCCAAAATGCCAAACTATGCCAAATTCCTCAAACACCTCATATCCAACAAAACTAAATGGCCGAAGTCGGTACGGTACCTCTCAATGTAGCTTGCTCAGCTACTCTACAAAAACCACTACCATCAAAATGCAATGATCCGGGCAGCTTCACTATTCCAGTCACAATTGGTAGCACCTCATTTCCATACTCCTATGCGATCTGGGTGCCTCCATTAATTTGATGCCCCTCTCCACTTTCAAAAAGCTGGGAATTGGAGAGATGAAAAAGACTAAGATGACCCTGCAACTGGCAGATGGTTCGGTAACATACCCAAGCGGAGTGGTGGAGGATGTTATCATTAAAGTGGAGCACTTATACTTCCCATGCGATTTTGTCATTCTAGACATCGAAGAAACTCCACTACACCTCTCATCCTTGGACGACCATTCCTTGCCACAGCCGATGTGCACATTTGGGTAGCCCAGGGGAAGATCACCCTTCAAGCTTACAACGAAAAGCTGGAGTTTGCATCAGGAAGATCTCCAGATAGCAAATCCAAAGATCTCAAGTTTGTGAGGGATACTCAATCATCATCATCCCCACTTCTGTTTATTACCCTTCCAGACGGCATGTCTATCACAGAGATACCACCACCAATCCCGGACGAAGAGCGGGATAAGAAAAGAAAACATGCATCCAGGTGGACTCTCAAAAAAACCATCGAGTCATGCTTTGGATCTCTCCTCATAACCACCCCCCTGATCGATCTAACGAAAAAGCGTCTAGCCAAAGACGTTAAAGAAGGGCAGCTTTCCGGGAGGCAACCCGGACGAACTTATCTTTTATATGCTTTTATGCTGTTTTAATTTTCAGATTCCCTTCAATTTTATTTTTGCTAACTTTTAACCCCGTTTATAGTATGGTTGCTTCTAGTGTTTTATGCAGGTGCAATTTCATGTCTACACCGCAACCAAGCTACGCTACTTGAGGCTGAAGCTCAAGTGTGGGGGAAGTCCAAAACACGCTAGCAAAAATAAAATCAGGGGAGTACCAGTTTCTTTAAACTTGCTTTTATTTAAATAAAATATGCAGAGGAGAATTTATATGCTTAAATGAATATTCGTGAGCTTCGTGTTCTCTCTATTTTATCTACTTACCGAAAAGGCCTTCTGAATCTTTCCCTTGTTTTTCTAGTGAACAATGAGGACATTGTTCAATTTAAGTGTGGGGGAGTGTGCCCTTTTCGGTGACATTTTATGCTTAAATGCTTAATCTCTCTGCTTATCTTGCGTTTGTTCAAATTCAATATCGTGGACCCTTTTTATGTGGGTTGTTCTCTTTAGGAATAAATATTGTTATGAATTGTGGGATAAATGGTACAAATGTACAAAAATTTTAAAATTTTGATTACTTTTGAGGAGCATTTTTATGCGGTGTGACCAAATGATCTGAAATGGTTGGATTTTTATTACTCAGGGGTTCTTTCTGTCTTCTTTCTTAGGGATTGCTAAGGGGTGCTTCTCTGTCAAAAAGGAAAAAATAAAATAAATAAGGGACTTGTGAGACACCATTGGTAACCAACAAGAGAGTTGAGTGTTCTTAAATACAAGGATTGATGCCTACATATTATCTTCTCATCTCTTATGCAAAAGTGAAACAAATGCATAAATCTATTTTTCCTTTTGTTTTCTCCTCAATGCCCATTCTTGAGAGAAGTTGGCCATGGTAAAAGTTCTCAAAGTCACCTTAAATCAAGAAGCATTGAAGTACTCCGGATCATACCCCGAAACTCTAATTTTTATTTTTGCCCTGAGTACACCTATGCCACCAGTAGGTGATGGATCACACTCCTCTAAAAAGTTTAAGATCATGTACTATTGACTTCTTTATCCTACCCTTCATAATAATATTTGTTAATATTGAGCATTCCCTACTTAGGTACGTAGTTTTGCTTGAGGACAAGCAAAAAGATAAGTGTGGGGGTGTGATAAGTGTCCAAATGAGCATGATTTTAGGTGTATTTCATATATATATTAGCACTTTTCTTGCTCATTTCTCCACTTCGGTTAGTTTTCCTCTAGTTTATGTTTTATTGTTTATCTCACAAATTTATTGGTTTAACATGAGGAAAACCAAGCTGGAGTAAATAGATAGACGAACGTATAGGCGCAGACGGCTCAGAAAACGGAGCCGAAACGAAGAATCTAGAGCTAGTAGAAGAAATAAGCTTGACATCGCGATAACACGCGGTCTTCTCACAGGCACCGCCTGGCGGCAACATAGAGGCTACCGCCTCTTAACTCGCGGTCACCACACAGGCACCGCCTGCGGTCACATAGGCTACCGCCTCTTAACTCGCGGTCACACAGAGGCTACCGCCTCTTAACTCGCGGACAACACTGAGGCTACCGCCTCGCGGACAACACAGAGGTTACCGCCACTTATTGGGCGGTACCAGCAGGCGGACACCAATAACCGTGACTAATTATCAGTCGCGACCAGTATCTTCTTCGCGCCGTCGTCGTCTGCAACTCGCCCGACTCGCCCGCAACTTATCCATCTACTCCGCACGCGTATTCAGTCTGTCCCCTGCGCAATCAATGAAGCAATCAATGCTCTTCTTCATCTGCAATCAAATTCGTACGGATCCAAACCTCTATATAAACCCACCACCTTAACTGCATAACACACGCACGACGGGAGTCTGAAGAAACCATTCACCACACTCACCCATTCGCTTCCACTTATATTTCCTCCCGTATCACCACATCATTCCACACTCACGCAGTAACAAAAGAAATAGAAGAGCAGCAGTGAGAGCGAGAACAGACCAGTTCTTCCTCTGAATTAATGTCAAAATCTATCTGTGTAATCTTCTTATCTCCGTTAATGTCTGAGTAATTTTCTTTGTATCCTAGGATGGGGGTTTGATTTCTAATATTACGTAATTAATATTTATCACCTGTTTCTCTCATTTAACTTGTTTTAATTCCTTTCAACTAATATTGCTAAATGCTTTGCGCGACAAACGACTGCATTTATTTGGTAATATCAACATATGATTTTGAGATAGTCTAGGTACCACAAAGGAATTAATCTTAGTATTTACACTCCGGACTGAGCAGGAAAATATTAAGGCTTTTATTAAGAGTTCGTAACTGACAATTATTAACTCTAATAGGCAATAAATAATTGAGACATGGTTATAAATATGGTTAAGTAATTTAGGAAATTCCCCCGCTATCCTAGGATACATTTTTCCATTCACATCAATTAATTCACCTTTTACTGTTTTTATTATTTCTGATTAATTTAACAACAAATCAAGCTTGCCTCCGGCTAAACCCCTTTTTACAGTTTTTAAGTAACTACCAAGACTAGGGTAAATTGAACAATCTCCCTGTGGATACGACACTCGTTATACTACTACGACCGGGAATTGTTTGCAGCCCGACGTTTATAATTTGAGTTTTTAATTTCTTTTCTTTTAATTTTATACCACTCTAACCACTCAGAAAATAACAGTCTGCAGGTGGCGAAAAGACGGAGGGAGCTAGTGATGAAGTAGTTCCACTACAAGTGATTTATCCCTGCAATGGCGCAGACACAAGAAGAGAATTTCAATCAGTACAATGGGTTACAAGACCGGGATTCCCGTATGATAGATTGATTCGACAAGCAAAGAATACAACAGTTCCATAAAGCATCACTACTGAAACACACATATGCGAACAGAGAAAATGATATACTAAAAACTAAATAAATTAATCTAGAATTTAGTAAATCAAAAACCAACGGGTTGTAAAAATCTTGATCGTGGCAGTATAGTAGATAACAAAGTAACCGGGAATCGAACCATGGAACTGGGAAAGCAAATAAGCCTATATCTAAAAAAGTGGAAAGCAGGAGGTTGTTTTTGTTGTTGGAAATTAAATAACGGAAAGCAAGCAATGATGTAAATAATTTAGCAAGCAGAAAAGAAGTGACTAAATTGAAATGATTAAAATGGAACCACGGATTCAAGTTAGTTTTCACTAGATAGAGGAAAGCAACTTCTACAGTTCAACACGAGAAATGGATTGACAAATTCTTTTATTTCATTTTAGTACTAAATCCTAGTCTCACAAACGCTCACCTATTAGAACATGCAAACTCTAATCTACAATCAAGCACACATATAGATGGATTAAGTGTGAAAAATTATAAGCACCTAAAGGAAATCCTAATCTATCCTATTTGATTCTCCATAGGCTCTCAGACTAATTTGACATTTCTATTACACACCAATCAGTTTGTAATAAGTTCGCAAGACAACTTAAGAAATTCGTGAGATTAAACGAGAAATGCAAAGAATAACATTAATCTGAAACAATCCATAAACTTATTGTATTAAAACTACAAAAAACGTGGCTAAATCATATCTAGTTACAAACAACCATCCACACGAGTAAATATTACTTAGCCAAACATACTTGCAAAAAAGACAAAGAAGACAAAGAAACAATTCATCTAAAGAGAGTAGAAAACTCATGAAATTGCTCCGTTATCTAGATTTAAAGATTTTCATACTCGAGAGTGGAGATGCGGAAGAATTCTCTTGCGGCCGCCTAGGGTTCTATGTGTGATTGTTTCTTGTGGAATTAAGTCATGAATGAATTACGTTTGTGCGGATACCTTTCTCTACCAAAGTCTTCCTTATTTATAAGTTAAATTCAAGACTCTTCGCTTGTTCATTGATGATTTTTTTAATTTCCTTCAGTTTTGTAAAGTAAATAAAAACCTTTCAATTCCTTTAACCTACTCTCTTCAATTATCTTCCTCCTTCAATAACTCAAGGAAGATGCTAGAGTTACCTACACATAAATAGGAATGCATTGTAAGAACTTTATTTCAATTACTTCCTCCGTAAAATGTGGAATTCTTTATATACCCGTCATAAGTCATTTAAACATCAAAATAATTTTTTTTTAGACAATTTCTTTTAGATTTAGAAATAAGATTCAATTAAGTACAAAATTAGGAAAAACGGAAATAAGGACAAGGATTTTGACAATAAAAAGTAGGTAAATTAGTGGTCCATCAAATCCCCCCACACTTAGAGTTAGAGACTCAGAGTTAGGTACAACGGAAACAAAACAGATACTGAATCTAGCGATGAAGGAGAAAGCGGTGGAGTGGGTGAAAGGGGTAAGCAGGATGTTACATAAGAATCAAGAGCTATATAGGGTTTGAGGAGCATGAAACGAGTGTGTTGATCAGAAGAAAGCTAGATTAGATGCGGGTCAAATATTGATACCCGTTTGCTAAGACGGGTGTATGGAGTTGGATCGGGTCAGGGGGGCCCCAGTTTGTAGCTCTCAGAGCTGATATGGATGCTCGGCCCATACACATCACTACTATCAATTTTTTTCGGTTTAAACATGTATAGATCATCACTACTATCAATTGTACTATACTCTCCTAAATTGAATTTTTTTGGTTTAGTTGGAAGTATAGTTATTTCCTCGGCCTGATCTATATTCTCAAAATTTCTCTCGCATCTTGTGCAAAAGCATGCAATTAGAGGAAAGCCAAGGTAAACAGAAACCGGGCAGCTCTTGCGTTTCTCAACATTAGAGGTCATGTGCGCTTTCTGTCACAGGCGCACTGAATCACCAGAGCACCTATTCTTAATGATGGTAGCACCGAGAAGCTTCGGTAGAGTTTATGCTCGTGGTGGCGAGTTCCTTTGTTTCTAACTGATAACGTTCATTCCAACTATGCCAGTTGGCCGTAAGGCCCGTAGCCATTTGCCGCCGAGAAAATGTAGACAAATCAAGGCTTCGATTTTCCTATTTGCTACTTGGAAAATTTGGGGCATCATAATCAACCTTGTTTTCAGCAATGCTGAATCAAAATGGTTTGAAGAGCCTCAGACTGTTAAGAGATTAATCATTAAATGGAACAGGCCCAAGTTCCCACTAATTTCCTCAATAAATTCGCTTGTCTACAATCAATTTCAAAGTCGTTGCTGGAAGGCTGATGTTAGACCCTGATAAGTCGGGAATTTATCTATGTCTATGGGGTTTATTTGTGCTTAATTCGTTGTTATCTGTTATTAAATTCCCGCCTTATGGTTATTTTTATGCTTCTACTTGCAATTGTCTTCTATGATGGGTTTATATATTATTTCAGGCGAAAATCTCAAGAAATCACGTTCTCGATCATTGTAGTGTTATTCTGGACTCTCAAACATGTTGAATAGAGTGAAGACATGCATTATTCTTCAATTTTAGGTTGGGTCCGGGACCTTGCACAGACCCTAAGTCCCGGACCAACCATTGACTTGACTCTCGACCAGATTTGAAGACTGGTCCGGGATTTGATACACACCCTAAGTCCCGGGCCATACAAAGGCGTTACTCTCGACCAGATTTGAAGACTGGTCCAGGACTTGATACACACCCTAAGTCCCGGACCATACAAAGGCGTTACTCTCGACCAGTTTTAAGGACAGGTTCGGGACTTGATACATATCCTAAATCTAGGACTATGCTTGGAGATGAATTCTCGGCGGTTTTTAGAGGCTGGTCCGGGACTTTATACTCGGACCAAGTCCCGGACCAAATAGATAAAACGCGGCCAGATTCTGCACGGAAGGAAGAAATTAAAGATAGATTTTGGGAAGTTATAAAAGGGGAGACTTACCTGACGTGAAGGATATGCTTGAATACACCACAGAACACAGTTTTTACACAGAAGAGAAAGGAGAGAGAGAAAGGTTGAGTTTTGGGAAGATCTTGGAGATTATCAAAGAGAGAAGGCTGAAGGAAGAACAAAGATTTCACGACGGGTACTGAAATTAGAGTTTCTTCTTGTTCTTCCTTTCCCGAGTCTTTTCTATTCAACTTGAGTATTGTTATTATGGATATGTCTGAGTAGTGTCTTTTAATTCCGGTTTGCTATGTATCCCTAGATTGATTATTCCTGTACCTTTGTGATTTTCTACAATTCGATTGAATAAAGTTCTTTTCCTTGCTGAATTTCCTTAATCGTTTATAATCTGGCCAGTTATAAAGATTATTATTTTGTTAGCTTATAAGTGACAACTGCGGCTTTCAGTTGAATACAGGAAAAGAACCAATTAGTATAGAGACGGTAATTCCTCTAAATTGCTAATTGACCATTAATCTAGATTGTTCTTAAAGCGGTTAGTAAATAGTGGGTTCGTAACGAGAGTTAGAATTCGGTCTTTACTAACTAGAATTTGCTAAGCGGGAGACCGAAGGTAAATAATCTTTGTTCTAGGGTGTTATTCATAATTGTCTTGGAAATCACTTAGGGAAAGGAATTACAGATTTAGGGAGAAGTAGTAAACCGGGATTTCTTTCCCAAATCAGTTTCGAAACAATTATTTTCTTGCTTTTTACTGTTTTACATTCTGTTTACAGCTTTTATTTCTCTTCAAATCAAAACCCCCAATTTCCTGTTTTAATTTGTTATTTAGTTTTTTTATTCCTTTTCATTTAGTAAAGATTAAAACTAGACATCGCCTCCTCTGGTTCGATACTTAGGGAATACTCTCTATTAAAACTTGCTAGAATTGACCGGTACACTTGCCGTTAGGTTTTATCCCAACAAGTTTTTGGCTCCGTTGCCGGGGAGGCACGGTTATTTAGTTTAATCTTTATCTTATTTATTCTGTGTTTATTATATTCTTTTATTTGATTTTGAATTAGCGTATTCTGTTCAGATTTGTGTGTTTTATTTTCTTAAATTTCCGTTTAGACTTTAATTCCATTCGTACGAGTAGGTTCATTAGGTTTTTAATCTTTATTTTCTTTCCTTTGTTTTTGATTCGATTAGATTAGCTTTTAGGTTAGTTTGTTTAATGTTTAATTGTTAATAGTATTTAGTTGACCAGGTTGATATTCAGTTTACGTTTTTAGATTGGTTACTTTTTACTTTATTTTATTTTTAATCTGTTTTATTTCTAGGGTGATTTTGTTCTAGATTTTCTTTTATCTTCTAGATTTATTCCAGATTTTATCTCTTTATTTTGAATATATTCTACGTTAAGTCACTAGGATTTCTTATTAGGTTTGCTTTTATTTATATTCCTGAATATTGTGTGAGTTAATTTTTATATCTCTCTGGTTTTTGCTGTTTTATTTAATTGATTCTTGTCTTTTAATTTACGCTAGTTCAGCTTCAGTTCACTAACTTTCGGTTTATGGTTAAAACCCGCTCTACAGGTGAACCAGAATTTGAACTCAACCTCGAGATCAAAAGATTAGCAAGGCAGATTCGTAAGAGTTTGAATCTGGATCCACCGGTCGAGGAGAAGGTTCCTGAACCACCTGTTGTCAAAGAGGTTCCAGACGTTCAACCAGCAGCTAACATGGCTAACAATCAGAGGCAGATGAGGGACTACACTCGTCCAAGCGTTGAGGGTTTGGTTTCACCGATAGTAATTCCTGTGTTACCAGCAGGGGTGCTGTGGCAGTTCAAGACCCACTACGTGACTATGGTGATGAACGCACCTCAGTTCAGCGGGACAGTTACCGAAGACCCTAATGTTCACCTCACCACATTCCTGAGATCGGTAGGAGCATGTTCAACACCAGCTTTGCAAGAGGTTGCTCAACTCACTCTTTTTCCATTCTCCCTGACGGATAGAGCAGTTGAATGGTTGAACTCACTGGCGCCTGACAGCATTACCACTTGGGAAGAATTGGCTAATGCGTTCCTGGCGAAATATTTTCCACCCTCTCGGATGCTGACCATGAGAGGTGAAATTACCAATTTCAAGCAGTTTGCTGGTGAGACTTTATCTGAAGCATGTGAGCATTTTAAAGGGATAGTAAGGAAAGTACCGTATCATGGTTTGGGAGAAGAGGTAGTACTGCAGTCTTTTTACAAAGACTTGGATCCTTCTAGCTGATTGTTGGTTGATACGTGTGCTGGTGGAAGTTTAATGGAGCTGCCTATTGCAAGAATCAAAGAGCTGTTAGAAACTATCACTACAACAGCTAATCAGTGGGTACGAGAACCGAAGAAGCTGCACCGAAGAAAACTGCTGGTGTTTATGAAGTAGATTCGAACACTTTTCTGGCTGCCAAGATAGAAGCAATGTTGAAGCAGTTTGAGCGTATGTGTGCAGTGATGGACCCGTAGTCAAATGTAGCAGCTGCTCCTGAGGCTTACCCACCTTGTGAATACTGTGGTAGAGGTTCCAACATGTGCCAGTGTGCTCCACCGCAAGAAGAGGCAGCAAATTATGTTGGTAACAGACCGGGGAATTATTTTGGGAATCAAGGTAACTCAGGTTACCATCCACAGCAGCATGATCGTTACGAAGCTGGCGGTAACAGCAACTACAACTAGAGACCCCAATAGCAATACAATTCATCTTATCAGAAGCAGCCACTACAAAATCAGCAAGCGCAGAATTTGGGTGCTGGTGCGTCCTCTAGCATGGATGAAGTTCTGGCCAGAATGAATGATTTCATCTCGATTAGCACAAAGAAATTTAATGAGCTGGAAGCTTTCAATCAGGAGTAGAGGACCTTCAATAATGATCAAAGGACTTTTAATCGAAACATCGAGACTCAGCTGTCTCAGATATCTCAGCAGTTAACTCAGCGTCCTTTGGGTTCCTTGCCTAGTCAGTCAGAGCAGAATCCAAGAGAACATGCCAAGGAAATCAAATTAAGGAGTGGTACACAACTTGACCCGGTGGTCCCTGAAGCTGAGTCTTCATTACCTAATGATGAGCAGAAAGAAGAAACTGCACCAGCAAGTTCTAAGGAGAAACCATCTGAAGAAGAGGTGACAGTCAACAAAGCTCCTACGACTCCACCACCTCCACGACGTACAGTTGCTGAAGCACCAGTTCCTTTTCCAAACCGGTTGAAGAAGAGAGACTTGGATGAGCAGTTTGGTAAGTTTTTAAGTATTTTTAAGAAGCTAGCCATTAACATTCCTTTTTTTGAAGCTTTGAAGCAGATGCCGATTTATGAAAAGTTCATGAAGGACATCCTGTCCAACAAACGGTCTTTAGTGGAGAAGGATATTGTGCAACTTACCGAGAGTGTTTCAGCTGTTCTTTCAAAGAAGCTTCCACATAAGCTTGATGATCCAGGTACTCCGGTCATACCTTGCATGATAGGTAATTTGAATTGTGGTAAGGGTTTATGTGATTTAGGTACAAGTATTAATTTAATGCCCTTATCAATGTAATTGAAGCTTGGTTTAGGAGAGTATGAACCTACCCGAATTACTTTGCAATTAGCTGATAGGTCGATCATCTTACCTAGAGGGGTGGTAAGAGATCTAATTGTTTCAGTTGGTACTTTTGCTTTCCCTGCTGACTTTGTTATTTTAGACATGGAGGAAGACAAGGTAGTACCACTTATTTTAAGTCGACCATTCATGCGAACAGCGAGGACTCTAATTGATGTTGAAGAGGGGAAGATAATACTGCGGTTACATGATGAACAACTTGTATTTGACATGACCAAGACTGCTACCCACCCTTCTGATGTTCATGCTTGTTTCAGTTTAGATTGTATTGACACCTTGATGCAGGATTATTCTTACAGCCCCGTGGAGCTGGATGCATTGGAGAAATGTTTAGTAGATTCCATAGAAACCACTCATGATAATTATGAGGTTTCTACTACATCATTTCAGCTCTATGCTGGGAGGCCATATAGGAAGAACCACATAATCGAGGACGAACCGCTGGACCGTGTTCCAAAGACGCTAGCTCCTTCTGTGGAATCACCACCTTCTCTTGAACTTAAACCTCTTCCTAGTCACCTTAAATATGCTTTCTTTGTTCCTCCATCTGATTTTCCTGTTATTATTTCTAATACTTTAACAGATGAACAGGAGGAAGCTTTGTTGCATATTCTAAAGAGGAACAAAGAGGCGTTAGGATGGTCCATTGTTGATATCAAAGGTATTGCTCCCACGTTCTGCACCCACCGCATTTATCTTGAGGAGAATTACAAGCCATTGAGACAGCCCCATCGAAGACTGAACCCAAACATGAAAGAGGTAGTTAAGAAGGAGGTTATCAAGCTCTTGGATGCAGGTATTATCTACCTGATTTCTGACAGCGAATGGGTAAGTCCTACAGAGGTATTACCTAAAAAGGGAGGTTTAACTGTGGTACCTAACGATAAAGGTGAATTAGTTCCTCAGTGTACTATTACTGGGCATAGAGTTTGTATTGACTATAGGAAATTAAATGCCGCCACTAGGAAAGACCACTTTCCCCTTCCCTTTATTGACCAGATGTTAGAAATGCTTGCAGGACAAGAATATTATTGTTTCTTAGATGGTTACTCCGGTTATTTTCAGATTCCAATTGCTTAGGAAGATCAGGAGAAAACCACTTTTACATGTCTGTATGGTACTTATGCTTATCGACGCATGCCTTTTGGTTTATGTAACGCACCAGCTACTTTTTAGCGGTGCATGACGGCTATCTTTGCTGATTTTATTAAAAAGTGCATCGAGATCTTTATGGATGATTTTTCTGTATTTGGACCGACTTTTGATTCTTGCTTGAGAGACTTGGATTTAATCTTAGCCAGATGCAGGGAGACTAACTTGGTGCTTAATTGGGAGAAGTGTCACTTCATGGTGCAGGAGGGCATCGTGCTAGGACATAAGATTTCTAAGAAGGGGATCGAGGTCGACAGAGCCAAGGTTGAAGTAATAGAGCAGCTGCCACCACCATCATCGGTAAAGGATGTCCGGAGTTTCCTCGGTCATGCAGGTTTTTATAGGCGTTTTGTTAAGGATTTTTCTAAGATCTCTAAGCCTCTTTGTGATTTGTTAATTAAGGATGCTAAATTTGAGTTTACAAAAGAGTGTTTAGATGCTTTTAATTTGCTTAAAGCTAAATTAGTTTCTATACCTGTTATTGTTGCTCCTGACTGGTCACTTCCTTTCGAGATTATGTGTGATGCTAGTGATTACGCTTTGGGAGCAGCTTTAGGACAGAGGCATGACAAAGTGTTGAGGATAGTCTACTATGCCAGTAAGACTATGAATGAGGCGCAGAAGAATTACGCAACAACAGAGAAAGAGCTGCTGGCAATTGTCTTTGCATGTGATAAGTTTCGACCTTACATCATTGGCAGCAGAGTCATTGTGCACACCGACCACTCGATCCCCTCTCAGGTATCTCTTTGAAAAGGTTGATGCTAAACCTCGTTTAATTAGATGGATTCTACTTTTGCAGGATTTCGACATTGAGATCAGAGACAAACCTGGAGCGCAGAACGGAGTGGCTGATCACTTATTCCATATGGAAGTTCTCGATGATGGAAGACCAATCAATGAATACTTCCCTGATGAGTATGTCTACATGATCGATCGCGCCACGGACCCTTGGTATGCTGATATTGCGAACTTCCTAGCTAAGGGCATCGTTCCTCTAGAGTTGACATATCAGCAGAAGAAGAAGTTCTTCTCCACGGTTAAGCATTACCTTTGGGACGACCCCTTTCTGTTCAAGGTTTGTGCAGACGGTATGATTCGCAGGTGTGTTTCTTAGGATGAAGCTAGAGATATCTTATCGCACTGTCATTCTAGAGAAGCAGGAGGCCATTTCGGTCCGGCTAGGACGACCACGAAAGTTTTGGAGGCTGGTTTCTTTTGGAAGAACTTGAATAAGGATTGTTATCAGTTTGTTTCCACATGCGATCAATGCCAAAGGCAGGGGAATTTATCCAGACGTCACGAGATGCCATTGAATTCTATCTTGGAAGTTGAACCGTTCGATCTTTGGGGCATTGATTTCATGGGACCGTTCCCATCATCTCAAGGTAACCTCTACATCTTGGTAGCAGTGGATTATGTTACAAAATGGGCTGAAGCAATAGCAGCACCTACCAATGATGCAAGAGTGGTGTTGAAGTTTTTAAAGAGGAATATCTTCACCCGTTTTGGTGTCCCACAAGCGATCATTAGTGACGGGGGTACCCACTTCTGCAACAAACAGTTTGATGCTCTTCTGCAGAAGTATGGTGTACGACATAAAGTTTCTCTAACATATCATCCACAAACGAACTGGCAAGGCGAGATTACAAATAGAGAACTTAAGTGGATTCTCCAGAAATCTGTCACATCCTCGAGGCGAGGCTGGTCGCTCAAGTTAGATGACGCCTTATGGGCATACCGCACTGCTTTAAAAACACCTTTAGGTATGTCCCCATACAAGTTGGTTTATGGCAAGGCATGTCACTTACCTGTAGATCTGGAGCATAAGTCTTTTTAGGCAATCAAGGCGTTAAATTTTGATCTACAAAAGGCTGGTGAGAAACATAAATTGTAGTTGTGTGACCTGGAGGAATTCAGAGAGGAAGCCTATGAGAATGCCAAAATCTATAAGGAGAAAACAAAGAGATGGCATGATAAGCTTTTGGTCAAGAGAGAGTTTCACGTTGGGGATAAGGTTCTTCTATTCAACTCCCGCCTGAAACTATTCCCAGGGAAGTTAAAGTCTTGTTGGTCTGGACCGTTCACGGTGACAAGTGTCTCGCCTTATGGAGCCATCGGTTTAATCAATACAGAAGGGGAGACATTCAAAGTCAATGGGTCCCCGTAAAAGCATTATCTAAGTGGTGACATCGCTGAAGTTCATTCGGTGATTACGGTGCATGATCCTTCATATTGATCATACAGTTGTACGGTCTAGCCAAAGACCGAAAAGACGGGCAACTAATTGGGAGGCAACCCAATCTTCTTTCATTTTCTTTCTTTCTTTTAGTTTGTTTAATGCTTTTACTTGTTCTAATTCTTCTTTTAGTTGTTTTTCCCATGTTTGGTTTTGTTAAGTTGTAGGATTGATGAAGGGTGAGAAACAGAGTTCAAGGAAGCAGTCTTTCGGTGGAATTAAATGTGGTGGTCCGGGACATTGTCCATACCCTAAGTCCTGGACCAATCGAAGTGGAAAGCTTCGGCAGGAAAAATGGGGTGGTCCGGGACCTGTTACAAGACTTGAGTCCCGGACCCACGAATGGTAGAACTTCCGAAGAATCGTAGATGGTGGTCCGGGACCTGATCCATACCCTAAGTCTCGAACCAGAGGAGCACCCAACTCTCGAAATGAAAATTCACATGGGTTGGGACCTTACCCATAACCTAAGTCCCGGACCCAAAGCGACCATAAGTCTTGACCTATTTTTCATTGCGGTCCGGGACCTCATACACAGCCTAGGTCCCAGACCAACTGCACCTCTGAAAAAAATAATCGACCCGTCGTCTTCTACCTCATTCCCAAATTTTCCCAATTCAAAAACCTAACCGCCGCATCCCATAGCTCTCGCCCAGTCCCCACTTCAGTCGCCCACATCACCACCACCACATCCCACTTCCGTCCACCACCGTTCCAGTCGCCCAGTCCAGCCGCTAGCACCACTTCACTTTCGCACCACTCCAGCCGTCTTGTCGTCAGCCCAGTCACCCACTCCCGTCGCTCATCTCTACCCTCCACCACCCACTTCCACATCCGTTAACCACCACCTGCTCCACATCCCATGTCGTCTTCATCCCTAGTTGCCCCATACTCCATCGCCGCCCTCACCAAGCCACCACCTACACTCCACTACCCACACCGCCATCTCAGTCGATTCCCGCACACCACCACCACCACAACCTCACCCGTCTCCAACGCCATCGCCCCTATTGCCCAAACGATTTCCGTTACCCCGTCGAGTTTTCGTCGCCCAACCCAACTTCACCTAGCCCAGCTCCACTCACCACCCCTGTCGCTTCCCAGTTTCC
Organism: Limonium bicolor; assembly: GCA_023374045.1. Taxonomy (NCBI): domain Eukaryota; kingdom Viridiplantae; phylum Streptophyta; class Magnoliopsida; order Caryophyllales; family Plumbaginaceae; genus Limonium; species Limonium bicolor. The sequence goes on from CM041778.1 coordinate 118,482,195, forward strand.
TCCATATCCACCACCACAGTCCACCCGTGCCCAATTCCAACTTCCAAACCAGCCGCACCACTTTCAACTTTCCCAATTGGCATTCAAGTCCCCACCCGACACACCACACAAATACCAATTGTTAGCATTCTCCATGGCTTCTAAACGTGCCCGCCGATCTGTCACCGCCGGAGCTTCTTCCTCCGTCGGAGCTCCTTCCTCCCTCGAAGCAGCTCCAATTCGGGTCCGGGAGACGGTCGAATCCGAATTCATCAATGAGGCTGCCACAAACTGGTTCTACGTGCGGGAGCAAAAAATCATAACTGAAAGGTCAGTTTGCCCAAATTTAATTGCTAAGTTTGATTTGGAGAGAATATTTCGTGCAAGAAGCTGGTTGTGTCTTCTGAATAGAGGTAGAAAATTTTATCCAAGACTGGTTAAACTGTTTTATGCGAATGCAACTATCAATGAGGATAGAAGTGTGATTAATTCTGTGGTTAAAGGGAAGGATATTACGGTGACTGCCTCCCGCATTAGGAGGTTTCTGGATTTACCTGTAGCTGTTCGGATTCCGACTCAGGAGAATAGGGATAATCAGCCTGTGTTAGAGCGACATGCTAAGGAATATTACATCAATTTGATTGTTAATGATCCCGAGGTTCAAAACCGGCAGAGGAGGAATAATCGGGACAAGCAGGTAGTCACGGGGGATAAGCTACTACACCGGTTGAGCGTCTGATTCTAAGGATACTGATGTACAATGTTCACCCCCGGGAGTACGCCGATCTAAACGCTTATGACTGTTGGCTCTTGCGCTACATCCTGGACGATGACTTTGCCCAGGCAGGGGTTCCACCTTCTCTGCACTGTATTATATTTAACTCCATGGTCCGGGTGGTTGAGACAGACAGCACCGCTTCTCTACCATTCTCGCATTTTCTACAGTCACTGTTTGCTGATAAAGGGGTGGATTTTCTGATGAGCAGCCTCAATTTCCTCGATCTAGTCTCGACATGACTATGATGCGCTTCTTTCAGTGGCAGAAGATCGACGGACAGTGGGTGAAGCGTCGACGCGCTGCACGAGCACCCCAACCTGCTGACGCTGCTAAGGCTGCTGCCGTTGGTTGATGAGGCCCCGAACATTCTGATACCTGCTGGTCCGGCCCCGGGTTATGACGAGCTGCTCCGTGAGTTTACTGAGTGGCGGGAATGGCCACAACGCGCTTTGACGGTTTTGCAAACTATATGACTCATGTGGATGCTCGCTTGGACGACATGAGTTCTAGCCTGTATGATTATGGAGCGCGGATCTCGGCTTTGGAGACCCGTTAGACGGAGTATGAGGCTAGGCGGGATGCGTAGTTTGCTGAGTACGAGGCTCACCAGGAGGCCCGTTTCCATGCCTATGATGAACGCTTTGTATAGCTGGAGTCCTGACGCCTCCCCCGTGATCGTCCGCCACAGCAGTAGTCATTTGTTGGTTTATCTCTTTTCTTTATCAGACTCACTATCTTTTATTGCACTCTTTGCTTTTCTCTTATTTCTTCACTTTCAATATTTTGATGTCTTTTTAGATTCTTAGTTCTAATTTCTATGAATTTTATCGTTTTGTTTGGGATGTAACTGATAACTCTAATGATTCTGCACCTTTCTCTCCGTGGATAATGATCTATTATTCTGTTGTAGCACTTTGTCTGATATTCGTCTAGGTTTGCCAATATTTTGATAAGTTTCACACACGATACAAAGGAGACTCTGCCCGCTTCTTTCCAGAACTCCATTTGCCCGATCTTATCACCACTTAACCAGGGGAGTTCTGTTCTCCCTTTTGCACTTTGTTTTTCTTTTGAAAGCAGTGAGGGCATTGCTTAATTTTAAAGTGTGATAAAGGGGGGTTACACTTGGTTTTATTTTGAAAGCAATGAGGGCATTGCTTAATTCTAAAGTGGGAGAAAGGGGGGAGTTTACACTTGTTTTTATCGAGGATATCAATTTGCTTATTTTTCTTTGACTTTTGATATTATCTGTTTTCGTTTTATATTTTCTTGATTTTTTGGGAGGATTATATTTCTTGAAAATTTTCTCTTTAGCTTTGAAGATGTCGACTTTAATCCAAGTACTTTTATTCCCAGGATCGTGCCGTCGATAGTGGATTCGTCCACGACCGTGACCTCGACTTCGCCCACGACCACTTCCATGTACAAAGTGGATTCATTAACATCCACTTTCACGTTTTGGTCGACACTAGGGCTGATCCATTCGGGCGGACTTGGTGATTTTGCATAAGCAAACTATTTTTTTCTTCAGCCACCAACAAACATGAAATCAAGTCAGAATAAGAGGTAAACCCTTTGATCTGTACTGCTGTTGAAGTACAATATTTGACAAATGGAAAGTGGAAATAATTTTTTCTAGCAAATCCTCATTTGTAAATGTTTCACCACACAATCTTAGTACTAATACAATTTGAAACATGGTAGAGTTATGTTCACTGACTCTTTTTAAAGTCTTATAACCTCAAGTGTATAATCATAGCATACACAAGGGAGAATCACAATCATCTGGTGGTTGAAACGATCTTTTAGTTCTTGGGATCTTTGATAGCTAGGTAGTGATTTTTTGGCTCTCATGCGAATGATGTCTAAGAAGGATAATAACTTATGCTTTTTGTTTCTCATACATCTCATTATTTTCCTCAGCAACACCTTCCAAGCCTTTTCCAGCCAGGTGACGCTCGGAATCCAGTACCCACGACATATAGTCCTGACCTGAAATATCCAATGGGGTGAAATCAAGCTTATTAAATTTTCCATTATATAAAAAAAATCTTATAATTAGTCATAAAAACAATAACCAAAATGAATAATATAATAAACTATAAAATAAAACACTTAAAGGGTTTTCTTGTCTTTTTGAAAAAATGTGCTCTTGGTCTCTTATTATTATTATAAGAGGTTTGGCAAATCTTCTAAGATTCCCTAAATTTGAAGAGTTGTAGTTGATTCTCATGCGTTGTTTCAAAACATTGTCAAAATATGTGCATGCTTACACTTACATTCACTTGGGTGGGGAGTTATGGAAATGACAGCAAAATGAAAGCAACTTAATATCTGTAATCGGAGTGGATTAGTATAGCCTGTCTGCTGATAACATGTAATAAAAATAAGAGAATGTGAGAGTATAAAAGACAATATGGGAGGAAAGAGGCATGTCTCTTGCATTACATTATTGTAGCAGAAATATGTGACTTTCTCTACCTTGGTAGTGTACCTATCGTTTTTGCGGGTATAGTGAATGAAATGGGGTTGTCGATCTCAGGGATCCCGTTCAATGAATTGACAATTTATTAACTAACTGAAAAACTAAACTAAACTAAGAAAATAGGAAATGTCACTTTATAGGGTTTTCTTAATCTAACAAAAATACTAACTCAATAAACAAACATAAGATAATAAAATAATTAAGTAAATATATAAAGATTAAAACTCTAAATATAAGGAAGCACCCCCGGATTGTTCTGCAAACCTTCTTTTTCTAAATCTATTGATAAACCCTTCTCTAATTTTGCAATAAACTCAGAAACTATAATTACTTCATCAACGGCTAAGTCTAACGAATCTTAACAAGTTTCTAGAACTAGCAGCAGACTAATGCTCTAATCCAGACACAACTAATCGCATAAAGAACAGTTTCTATTGGAGACCGATTAACCTATAGGCGGGATCATGCTTCTAGTCATTAGTCAGGTTTGACTTCCTACGTCTTGTTATCTATCTCAGCTCTCGTGTGTTGATTAGAAAACTACAAAGATTGCTTTAATAATTGATCAGAAGATTAAAGTGCATGAAGAACTAGAATTAAACTAGTGCATTAATGAATTAGTAAAAAGATTACAAGATAAATATAAAGATCATGTTTGCTACCCCAAATCGGGGAGCTAGTCTAACTACTCAAACATGACTAAAAATAACAAAGAACAACATTAAAATATAACAACAATAATATGTGGAAGTGGTGGTGGACTGGTGCGTGGGTCGATGAAGGTATGAGTACGGTGGCGGTGGTGTATGATGGAGATTGACGAAGGTGGTGGTCTGTTGATGTTGAATCAGAAAGAATTTGAGGCGTGAGCCCCTCTGCTAGGACGTGAATCAATTTTGCAACCCTAAATTTGATATATATATAGTAGTGAACATATCGATCATTTAATAAAAATCTTTATCATTTCTTTTACTGAAATGCTGCGTCGAGAGCTGTCAAATTTGCCGCGTCCGGACATGTATGTCTGGACACCTCTGTTTGCGCCGCGTGAAATTTCTCTCGACTTGTGTCCGGACATGCAAGTTTGGACACAAGTCCGGACATCAACTCTGGATAGTCTCAGCCTTTGTCCGGTCTTGCACGTTTGGACACAAGGTCGGACACAACTTCAGCAGGCCTAAATTCTTCATTTTAGCTCCGTTTTGCTCCCTATTTGTTGTGTTGAAATCCTCATGAGAAAATATATGCATTTCATTACTTTTTCGTGCATTAGAAACATAAAATGTATTAGTTCACATCAAAACATAAATGTAAGAAAAGACATATGACAAGTGAGAAATATGGTATGAATCGTTATCAAGATATGAAGAATTATAACCTTAAAAGTAGATATATTTCGCACTTATATATTGTTCGACCTTGTATAAGTACTTGTGGATGTACATCCCCTAAATAGGTGATTTAAAATACCCTATACATATTAGTATATGTTGCAGCATTGATTATTTCACTACTTTATCAATTCTTCATTTTTTGAAGCAACCAAATTTACCATATCAGTGACTTAATAAGTTACAAAAAGATGGAAATCATAGCCATATACATGACCTAGATTCAGACAAAACCAAAAAGGTCCCACTATTATTCGCAACGAATCCCTCAAATGTTACATGAGTAGCTTGATAATGGACATGCCAAGACCCAAGGGCTAGCTTAGGACACTTGACGAGCTCCTTCTTTGTTAACCCCAATAACCTAAACAATATCTTCATCAGAATCAACCAGCAAAAGCATATAAATTAAACGACAAGCATCGAAGTTTGTACCTATGCCTGGGTGGAAACAAACTAGGAAAAAAGAGACAACCCACCATAGCGATTACTCCACCCGAGTCAATCAAAAGGACACTAAGTTAATAAAAAAAGGAGAAAGCTCTTCTAAATGCAAGAGTAGTGTCCATAGTCTTGCAACAAGAGCTAATAAGGATCATTCCTCACATAGACTCAAGGAAAACCCCAAATTCGTGTTCATCTTATGCCTTTCGTGACTTGTACTCCCACCATCCTCTGTGCTTCATCCCACCCCCCGTGATTTGTGTGAATCTTGAGAGTACATAACTTTCTTACCCTTCCTATTAGCCTCACTAAGCATCAAATCCCAATATTCGGTCCTGGATGCATCTACTAGAAGGTGACCAAAATCTCGCTTTCTTGACCAGGGGGGAAGATCAGATGATTGAACAGGATCAATATTCATGGGGATCTCCATTTACAACCACTGGATTCTCATGCTGTATTGGGCTGCCTGATGTATCTTTTGTCAAAGAAATGGGTAGATCCATCCCCGAGAGGTCGGACACAATTCCACATCGAGCTCCTGATAAGCCTCAGAGTGATCTTAAATTAGATATTATATTTTTTTAAATAATAGATAGACTTAAGATAAAATGGGTTTATTTTAGTGTAAATTATGTTATAAAGTCTATCATATTGTTAAGAACTTATTATCGGTCTACTTTCATTGTAGGAACGGGTCCTTGGACCAAAGACATTGGAAAAAGAGTAAAGTGCAACATTACAGAGGCATGTCGTGCGTTCTGCCGGGTCCCAATTACAAGACACATTATCATAAAAAAACTGAAGAATGTGCAGGACCGTGTATCCGGGTGACCAACTCATGACAACTTAGAGATGCAGATGCCGGATGGTATGCTGGACAAACCAGAGTCGGTACATGTTCAAAGACGGTTAAATTTGGCAGTTAAAATGCCTTGTGTCGTGCATACATTACTCAACACATTATGGAAAAGGAAAAAATATAAAAAGGTCTAGATAAGGAGGTTTTGTCTTATTCTTCAGGACAACAACTTTTCATATATTTTTTCTAGACCACCATTCACCAAGAGAGAGAACAGAGAAGTGCCTCCTCTTCCATTTATCAAGGTTCAATCGAATCCGATCAGATTTTGATTCAACTTTCACTAGAGCACTTCTCTTGTCTCGCTCTACGATTCCATGCCATTGTCTTCACCATTCGTCAATAGGATTCTATAAGGCCAAATCAACCAGAAGAAGAACAATTACGGGTTTGAAGGAAACTTTCATTATGATTACTTTTCATCTCTTCTTCATTGTGATTCTTCGGTTTTTCTCTATGGTTGAGTAGAATCCAAGTTATCCTTGGTTAGGGATATGTTCCACCATTGTAAACTTTGATTAATTATACGATTTATGGCAAGTTGAATCATGATTTTTGTTTTCCATTCTAAATGAACTGGTGTCGCTTGCCTTTACGTTTAATTCAAAATTCTACTTTAGTCGATCAACGAGAGTAGAATTCGTTATCGTTTTCTTGATTACCTGTGTTGTTGATTATGATATAGGAAACAACTTTCAAGATTAACTAAATAACCATGGCATATTTCTACTGTTTCGGTCTTACCTGGGCATGATTTGCTCAATTTGAAATCAAATGATTAAGTTCCTTCTTTTTGTGATTCAAAAACTGGAAAATTTATGAAAATTTAGTGTGTCGTACGTTTTGCCGGGTATATCATTCTGACACCGTGAAGAATGTTTTTGTGCCAGATATGTCATAGCTGGCAGACAACCCAGCTGAAATACCCCAAACCTTTATATGGTGTTTAAATATTAAATTATTATAACAAGGCTAAAAAGTGTCTTAGAAACATTAGTGAACAATTTAAACCATAGAAAACACAATAAAATACCATAAAGGCAATTAGAGCAAAAAATGTGCTCTAAGCTTGGGATAACCTTGGTTAAGACTCTAAGATCCTACCAAGACCTTATGTGCATGTTAATGAACATGTTAAATCAATTACCAAAGAAAACCAAGCTTGAAAACAAGTTGAAACACAAAATGTGCTTTAAGAAGCCTTAAAGGACATTTTTGAAAAATTGTCTTAGAAATGGGTTTTGAGTGACTAAATGCCCATCATTACTCTTTAATCAACATGTGTACTACTTAGTATCACATTAGGAAGTCTAAATCAATGGGAAATCAAAAATTTCACAATTATATGCACTAATTTGTGAATAGTGACCAAATAGTGCTAGTTTAAGACATTGGTCAATATAAGTCAATTGATTGGTCAACAAAGACCATAAAATACTCAATTTGACTAAGGGGGCCGGTTTTCAAGGATGACTCACCATACTTAACTATCTAAATAAAGAAGAAAGGAAAAAGTAAGTAAATTCACTATTTTTACTTTATGTTACATATCTTACAAACTTACCTCTCTCTTCATTCTCTTCTTCCTTTCTCATTTCCCACCGTCTTCATCCTCTCCTCCCTTCTCCATTTCGGTTTTGCTACAGCACACACACCATCTCCATCTTCCATTGCTTATATCTCCTAGCTCCATGTACCAAAATTAATTCCAAGACCACCATTCTCTTAGTTTAGTCAAGCTCTACAATCTTATCTTTTCAAATCTCCAAAACCTTCATTTCGGTGCCAAGAGGAATCACCATGGAAGGAGCTTGAACTCATCTTTTTACATCTCATTGTTCTCCTTTGCTTCAAGGTAACAAAAACCAAAGAAAAACTTCATTTCCTCTTGTTTTTATATGTGACCGAAAATCACCTCTTCATGGTGTTTTCTTTTGCTCAATCTTAGCTTCATTCCAATCTTCAAAGGGCTAGGTGGAGTCCTCTCTTGCTACTTAATCCAATTCCCATTCAATTCTAAGGTAAAACATTCATTTATGTGTTTTAAGACATTATATGACCTAAGGTTTATTAATGAGTATAAGCATGAAGCTTAATGCTTATTATATTTACTTGTGTATGGATAGAAGGTTGACAAGTGATCAAGTTCCTTGCTAATCTTCAATCCAAATAAACAAGAAAGAAGTTTGGAAGGAAAAGAGGTAAACAACCTAACCTAATGTGTTTTAGGAAATTTAGCTTTAAAATGCTTACTAAACTATCTAAGGAGCCAATGGTAAATGAGTTAGAAAATTATCCTCAAAGAGGTTATTAAGGACATATGAAACGATGTGTGTATTTGCAGGTCAAAGGCATATATTATGTGGGAAATTCAGTGTTTAAGGTTTATGTAATTTAAGGGCCTAAGAGCCATGCAATTTAAGGGCCTAAGTGCCAAGCAATTTAAATTATGCACTATATTGTGATGTAGTGTAGTTTAAGGCTTAGTTGTGTGTAAAGAACATTTTTTTATCGATAAATGTTCTTGAGTGTTTAAAGGTGAAAAACCTTGTGTTTTGGGTGTAAGGAAATACTAACAAAGCTATGGCAAAATTTGAGTAGAAAACAAGAAGTTTGGATGTTTTAATGAAGTTTAGTGACCTAGGTTGTACTAGGAATTGTAAAGGCTTAAACTGGTGAAAGAAAGGGAATTAAGGTGTTCTAGGTGTTAAAAATGCATAGGCACTATCTTGGAGAACTTAGTGTTCATTTGGTGCCAGTGGTACATCAAGGTCATGGAGGAAAAATAGTTAAGTTTAGAGAAGTTTGGTGAACAAGAGAAGAAATTATGTTTATGAAAGTTTAAGTGTGAATTGGAGGAGAGTAGAAAGAACTTGCATAATGGAGGTGCTGGGCTGAAATAATGCTTAAGGAGTAGTGGTAGTGTAAATAAGGTAACATTTTGGTTAGTTGGTATTGTAGGCATAAAAACTACCACTTAGAAACTTAAGGAAAAATATCACAAGTGTTGGTAAATTTTGTAAGAAATCGAGTAACAAGTTGGTAAGGAATTAGACAAGTTTGAGGAGTTACTTTAGCATTAGAATATACCTAAGATCATATGGGAAGCTTGGGTAAACAATGGATGAGGAGAATAGAGGAAACAAGACTTGAAAATGTCAAATTTGGGAATCTGTCGCAGTGGTCCGGGACCTAGGTCCAGGGTAATGTCCTGGACCATGCAGAAATAAGGGCCGAGAATACAACTACTACCTTGGTCCGGGACTTAGGTCTTGTACTAAGACCCGAACCACCCCCTGATTTACCCCCGAGAAATTCAACTTATATTGGTCCGGGACTTAGGTCCCATATAAAGTCCCGGACCGCCTTAATAAATTAGCTGAGACTTAAGCCATGGATTGGTCTGGGACCTTAGATAAGGACCAAGTCCCGGACCACTTAAAAAACTTAGTTTAAGGTTAGTAAATGATGTCTAAGGATGGTGATTAGTTAGTAATGATGTTATAAGGTTGTTTAAGACATGTTAGGTGTGTTGTAATGACAATTAAAAGGATGAAAAGTTATAACAACATGTGAGAATAAAATAAGTAAGAAAAGTGAAGTTGTAAGTTAATCGAAGTCAAGTACGGTAATTAACCGACAATTACTAAATGTGTATAGGAGTTGCCTACGGTGGAAACCAATCGCAGAAAGGACCAAGGTATGGTTTTCTTGCAGTCTGTTGCCTACCGATTTACACCAGCTTGTGTGTTGTTTGTTTTTCTGTGTGTTTATGACCTTGTAAGACTTAAGTCATGAAATGAGTTTACAGTTGTTATTATTATTGTGACGTGGGAATACCGGTACTGTTAACCTCGGATATGTGCTAACCCGTTAGTTGACTAAACTAGGATACGTAAGAGAGCGGTACCCGGTTACAACGTTTCCATATAAGGAACGTACTAACCACGGCTATGTATGAACTAGTTGTGGTTTGTGTTGTTAAGCTATGTCTCATCTCCCTTGTGTGTCTAACTGGACCTAAACACCTACTTGTGAATAAATTTACTAAGTTTCAATAATGGGACTTCTAACAAGTGCTAATCGAGGAGTGAGGAGTCCGGTCGTTCCGGCCACGCGTGTGAGTATGGGGGTCGATATCATGTCAGGTTCGATTCTCTCTGTATGTTATGGTTGTTTTCCTTTTTGGTTTTCAACCTCCCTTTAGCTTATCCAAGGCTATTTTACTGACTCACGTCGGGCCATAGGGGCATACTATGTTCGGTGTGCTTGGATTACTATATCCGATGCACCTTGGGGTTAAGTCATCCGTTCATCTAACAGGACGGTGACGAGTTATGTAACGAGCTTAGCATGAGTTTGGCAGCATTCTCTAGGCTCTCCAAGTGAACTAACAATGTTTGGTTCGGTTCCTGAAGAGAACCGTACCCTTTATGTTATGTGTTAATGTTGTGATGTATTTCTTGTTGCTATGTTATGTAAATTGTATGTTAAAAATCAATGTCGTGTTATCATGATAATTGGTTGCGTGTATCCCGGTAGCCGACGGGCTGCACGTTAGCCATACCAGCCATGAGTTGATGAGCCCCTTTGGGGCACCATATTTTTCTATGTTGCAGGATGAGGATCGAGGACGCAGAGTGGCTCTAGATCCTAAGTTTTATGAAGTACTTTTGATGGATTTTGGATGTTTAGACCCGGGATGTGCCTGTGCTCCCATGGTGGTATATTATGGGTTGATAGTTATACAGTTATGGATGTAAATATTAATACTCGGTAATGTTGTTGTCTTTATGGTTTAGTACTTATGCTCGGGAGTCTGTGCATCAGACCGATACGTTTGTATGTATTCTGCCTTGTTAGCCACGTGGGTGGCTAACGGCGTGTAACACCAACTTGTTTAGTTAATGTTAAGTTATTAAATATGTCCGCTGTAATTCGATTTGTTGTTTAAGTTACCGTGAGGGTGAGTTGGTTATTATTGACTTGTCGTGTGTTGTATATATCATTGTTTACAAAGTCTGGTAATCTAGAGTCCTGAACCTTGGGTAATTTAATCTATTTATATCTCTAGTAAGATAATCGTAATCGTTTATTAATCATTTGACTTAGGTTATTAGTATTTCACTGTACCCCCTATTTACAACCGTGTGATTATATTAGGATAAGTGTCTAGTTTAAATATCACAAGTCCGTAGGGTTCGACAGTCCTTGGTCTTAATTCACTTTCCAGCTATTTCGACCAGGATATTTGCATCCCGTAGTATAATTTTGTAGGATTTAATTAGGTTTTAGTTACCTATTATCCTATTACATTAATGTATAACATCTCCTAAGGTCTCATACGAGCAAGGAATACCTTAGTGTTGAGCCACATCCCAAATTGATTGTCATCTTCCTTAGAAGCAATCAACAATGGGCAATCGTCAATGGAGTGAAGGAGTAGACCACACTTAATCCAGATTAATGACATATTATCATATGTAATAGCAAAGACCAAAGCCATTCCATCCAGACAGAGATGAATGTTCATAAGGACTTTTATACGCAAGCAGTTATCTCAAGTGAGTTGTACCCTTCATTATCCCTATAAATTTCCCTACCTTTCCAGCCACCTTCTCAATGAAACTAATGTTAGAATAAGCCCTAAAGATATCATAAATGCAGATCTAGAATGGAATCCACTTAAAATCATGTTCCAAAATGGGTTACATGGCTCCAAGCTTTAAACTACAAACAAATTATAGTTAGCAAGCCATGGTCCCTAGTTGAAAGAAACTTGCATGACACTCTTCTCCTCAAACTCAAATATGAACAAATTTGGAACAACCTTTGTCTGCAGCCTCCAAAAGCACTTAGTTTCTTTCCAAGTGAATCTTCAATAGAAGCGCTTATCGACTGATGAGAGAATACTTTACCTAGTAAATTACGATCAACATCCAAGAGAGCACCATAAACCTCAAAGACTAGCATAGTTTGAAATTGTTTGAAGCAAAGATGAAGGATAATGATAGTATATAGGATGAGAAAAGATAGGCGCAAAGAGTTCCAGCTAGGTAAATGAAGAACTAAGGGTAAGTGGAGAATAAGAAAAGCTCAATCTCCTAACCCGATATAAGGCCAAAGAAGGAAATCAAAATAGGTGGCAATAGTAGAGATGGAAAGCATGCAATGACAGAAGCAAGAGATCAAACAGAGAGAGGTGTATATATCGAAGATATGAGTTTGTTTGAGATGAGGTAGAAAATATGAAAAGATGTAGTAGTTCGAGGTAGATATAGGGAATCAAAAGAAGTAGTTTGGCAAGAGGAGAGGTAAGGAAAGTAAAATAGATGAAAAGCTATCCCCAATCTTTCAAGCAAAAATGAATCATTAAGGTACCCATTTCCAACACTCCTTAAAGTAATCAACCTATAGAAGTGACTAGAGCAAGAAAGATTGGATTTGTGGTTTTTAAGTGGTGGTGAGGAAGACAAGAAGTTGCTATCAAAACACCCGCTGAAGTGAGAACTTCGTCCAAGGGCATCCACAATAGGGGCTCTTAACATGACTACATGAGCGAAAAAATTTAAAAATGTTCCACAATGGTATGGATTCCACCCATGTCCTCTCTCATGGGTTCTTAACTAAGATTTCCACTTTTTATGATACAATAGACCCACTATATACGTGTCTCTCTTTTATATTTTATCTCACATCTAAATAGTGATAGTTCATTAGTTGTTCATTAAGAGAGAGAAAATTAAAAAACTTTGTTATTGTAGTGAACATAATTTCTTATGTAATAAAATACAATATTTTGGATGACATGACACATAGGAATGTGTTAAGAAACTCACCACTATTGTGGATAACCCTTTCTAGCTTTTGTTATCAATTCTTTAATGCTTCTTTCATTGTTGTGCAATGTATGAGACTTGAAGGACTTGATTGATGTTAATGATGTCTCCTTCAATGCACATGGTCCTATTGATTGGTTTTACCGTAAGGCCAATGAATGGAGTGGTAAGAAGCTCTCTTATATTGCTAACAACCTTTGGGTTATTTATGTTGCCAAGAACAAAGTTAAGTGTAATATGGAGCTCTCATGGTGGCGAATGGTCGAGAACAACAGAGCTTTTACCGAAGCCTTCATACAGGTGATGAAAAAGGATAATGCCTATTTTGCTCATGCTCAGTGGAGCCCTCCCCCCTTTGGATACTCCAGTATCAGTACTGGTATGCACAGAAGCTACAAAGGGGAGCTTATCATTACGGGGTTAATTCGTAATGAGCTTGACATACTGGTTCTTTTCAACTTGAAAATTTGTAGCACTACTAAGGTGTAAGTAGCGAATACCGAAGCAAACAAAATTGTTATGGAACTTGCCTCCTCGGTGGGTACCCATCACATATGCTTGGATTCAGTTAAGGAGCACTTCAAAGATGCTCTCAAAGAGGGAGCTAGAAGATGGAATAATTTCAATTGGAAAGAAGCTATTAAAGTCAGGAACATTATATCCCTCTTTTCTATCATTGTATGTGGTTATTAACCTCTTATGATAATTATCCTATTAGACTTATATGTAACTTAGGTAACCTCCACTTGGATAGGAATCGATACTCAATAGGGGATGATGTTCTCTTTAGTATTATTATCGCTTGTAAGTTGGATGGGGATCTTGCAAAATGATAGGGCTTTAGCTCGCTCAATTCGTCTTTTGTTAGATGCTTTGCTATATGATGATCATAAGTTTTATATATATAAAAAAAATTCTTGAATACCATTATGTTTTCTTTTATCCATAACACTCTCAAATTTTTAGAAAACTTTTCGCTGAAATACCATTTGTAAAAAAAAAACTTGCGGTGGTTTTTTTTCAAAAAATTATGCGGAAGTGTCAAAACGATGCAAAGATTCTGCATCGGGTTGATGCATCTTGCGGAAAACCGCACCAGAGCAATGTAGTTTCTGGTTCTTATTGCCATAAACCGCATCAGCCAAATGCATAATTGCCAAAGACCGCATCGGAGCAGTGTTGTTTCTTTGCAAACTGTATGGTCTGAAAAAAAATTCATATTTAACCTCAGCCGTCCATTTGGTAAAAATCAATTTTTGAAGTATTAGTTGTTAAATAAAGTATAAAATTCATAATTAAATATAACCATTAATTTTGAAGTTATTTTTCATTAAAAAAATTATATAAGTTGGCTAACAAAATATGTACACATGTAGTTAATTGTTTAAATTATTTTTTGTAAGTATTAGTTGTTTAATTAACTATATAATTTGTAATTAATTATGACCATTAATATAAATAGTTTTGCATAAAAAAAAGTTGTATAAGTTGGTTTAAAAAATATGTACACATGTAGTTAAATTGTTTAAATTATTTTTTGTAAGTTTTAGTTGTTTAATTAACTATATAATTCGTAATTAATTATGACCATTGATATATAAGTTATTTTTCATCAAAAAAAGTTGTATAAGTTGGCTAAAAAATATGTACACCTGTAGTTAATTGTTTCAATTATTGTTTGTAAGTTTTAGTTGTTTAATTAACAATATAATTCGTAATAAATTATGACCATTAATATATAAGTTATATTTCATAAAACAAAGTTGTATAGTTGGCTAAAAAAACAGTCGTTCTTGGCTAAAGCCAACTGTACCTATCTAGCTACATCCATGCCCATGCCCACCATCCATGCCCATGCGCCCACGCCCACCATCCATGCCCATGCTGAAATACCCCTAACCTTTAAAATATAATTAAATGATCTATTAATGATCTAAGATGATTAATAAACATCTAAATATTATTGGGGCACAATCTAAAAGATCTCAACAAGGCAAAACACGCCTTAAGATCGGTAAAGCCAAAAATGTGCTTTAAGACACCATAAAGGTTGTATGACCTCAAATAGGATCCAAAGTGGATTCCTAAGTATTATAATGAAGTAAGGAACACAACAAAACCGTTCTCAAGGAGAACTAAGCTCAGGAACACCCTGTGACACAAAAATGTGCGCAAAAACACCTTAAAGCACGTTTTTGTGAGATTGCCTTCTAAATTGATTTTTAATGGGCTTAAAAATTATAATTACCCTTAAATAAGATATTTTATCATATTATATCATATTAGGAATTTAATTCCAAAAATTTACGAATTTTTACAAATTAATATTAAAATATTAATAAAACCCTAAAGTGGGGCCCGCATGAGTCAATATTGACCAAGCATGGTCAATGGTCAATTAATTGACCCATTTGGACCATGGAGATCGGCTGGCAATAAGAGAGGAGACAGCTCACAATGATTAAGAGACAAATTGATACCTAACACAAATTTACAATAGTAAAACTTACTTTTTCAATTATTTCAAATCTTACCCACCTCTTCCTTCCTCCTTTTCCGATTCCCTTCTTCCCATCCAAGTTTCTCCCTTCCTAAGAAGCTCTCAAGTCTGGTTCTTGAGCATGGAAGGCAAATCTAACTCCTAAGCTCTTAAGGTAAGTGTTTTAAGGTCATTTTTAGCCCTTTTTCTTCATCTCTTCACTACCAACACCTAGATTTCATGGCTCATCAATTCATATGGCTTATTCTCAGTGTTCTAAGGTTAGAACAAGAGCTAAACTCGGTTGAAGCAAGTAGAGGGACCAAGGTTGCGCAAAATTGCATTTTAAGGTAAAAACATACCTTAAGCCTCTCAATCTTTCAAGCGGTTTTATTCCTCTGATTTTTATGAGTTTATACACTCATAATCTTCATATTTACATGTTCATTCAGTTGGTTAGCCATTTGGAGCAAGGGTGACCAAGATCCAAAGGAAATACCCTCTTTTAAGGCATTTTTCCAAGGTAAAACCTAATAACAAGGCAGCTTGTTGTGATCTAGCTATTTCCTATGTCAATATGGTGGATCTAACACCTTGTGGTGTGTTTGATTCAGGCCGAAACCAGCTTGAACTTCCCTTGCATTTTTAAGGTGATTTTTGCCTTAAATCTTACATTAATTGTTCCTTATGGTTAAGCTCAAGCTTGGAGTATAACCATATCTTGTTTTGGTGTATTAAACATGTCTAAATGAAGTGGTGAATTTTCCTACAAGTGACCGAGCCCATACAAGGATTAATCAAGGTATAAACACCTTAAACTTATGATTTTTATATATATATATATATGGCCGAGAGTGAAATTATATATATAGGTCATACTGACCTAAAAATGGAAAAAAATGGCTAAGATAAATTAAGCTAGTCATTTAAGAGATTTAATTAACATAATGGTCAAATTATGACATTATGTGGAAAAATAATTAAACCAAAGTGAGGCCGAAAATATATGCTATTTTGAGACATTTATTGTGTAATTTATTTTGCAAGTTCAAGGTTGTAATAAGGCCAATTCATTAGGCCATTTTAATTTAAGTTTATAAGCTTATTTAGTTTTATTTATGCTTATAATTAAAATTGGGGCCAATTCGTAATTACTAGGAAATTAGAAAGTCGTGGGCTTAATTTAGAGCAATTTAGGGTTTTTAAATGAATTTAATAAAAATTATAACATTTTATAAAGTTTTGGGTCAAAATTGTAAAAATAGAAAAGTATAGGTTATTATTGGTGATTACCGAAAAATTGGTTCCCATTTGGTATTAGAAGTCAAAGTTGACTATATAGGAGACTTTGACCAAGTTTGGAAAATTTAAGAAATTAAAACTACCTTATATTAAGATAAGTATTAATTTGTAAAAGATTTAAAAGAGATGGGGCTATAATGTAATTTCCGAAAACTTGGGGTACTAAATGGAGTTTAGTACAAACCTTAGGTTATTAGGAATTTTTAGAAATTTATTTGGTTAAATTTGGAGTTTATATGAATTATATAAGTATAATATAAGATATTTTGTAAAATTGTTACAAATGGGTAACATATGTGGTAAAACCGAAATTTAGAGGAAGTATAAGGTTAGTAATGATGTTTATAACCTCTTGGTATAGTTTGGTAATTTTTGGAGTTATATATAAGGTTTTATAAAGAAATATGTATAATATATAGTTTTAATGGAATTAGAAAACTATGTATTAAAAATGGGGATAGAATTGTGATTTATAGAAGTTTAGAGGTATGTAATGGAAGCCAAAAATATAAGGGGCTATTTGGTATTTTATAAACAAAATATAACTATAGGTTATAATTGTTTTAATGACTTAAATGTCATAATATATGTTATATAACTATAATGTAACACTACATTAATTAAGTGGTGGATTTTGGAAATATTTAAGAACATAGGTGCCGTTCGAAAATATTAACATTTTTAAATGGAATTTATAATATGGTTTTTAATGTTATAAGAGTTATAACATTTATAATATAAGGGATATTCAGTAAAAAGAATGAATGAAGATTATAAGACTTACCATATAATAAATAGTTCCATAATACACACATATAAATAAATATATGTAATGGTGTAGAAAATGTGATATGGTGCAATAACTATAAATTATCATAATTAAAATGATAATAGATAAGGAGAAAAGAATTATAAACATTAGATATCGAAATTCTAATGTTAGGAGTATACATGGAATAATAAGGATTTTAAATAATTCAAAGTATTGTTTACATATGAATTATACCACATTGAAAGAAAAAAAAGAGGAGAGACAACCTTAAAAAAAATAAATACTAAGGTGAGATACATAGTGCATGACATAGAATCACACATGCAATAATGAAACAAACTATATGACATACAAGGGTATGTTAAGTCACATGCGATAACAAGTTCAACAATAACTATACTAATATACAAGCAAGACTACGCATGTAATATAACACTTTTTCCAATCTCGAGTTAAACCTAAAACCCGACAAACAATGATAGTTAATAACGGGGGTTAACCGGGAGGTGTTAGTGACGGTACGGGGTACCGTAGAATGGTGTTGTTATACGGTATGCTAATCAGTAGCATTATGTATTGTTTAGACTGCTAGAGACTACACAAGGAGCATAGGATCTTGCTGATTCATACTCCACCGTAATACACCAGGGTGAACGGTATGTTGTTATGTGTCTCTGATTGTCTCTGAGGGCTTCCTCAGTTCAGACTTCTGTGTGATCTGTGATAAGATTGTTTGTCCGAATGTGATAATTAATATACATGAATTGTATATTTATAGCTGCTTGTTATTACTGTTGTTGAGTTAACAGTATCGGTTCGTATATATGGACCAATATATATAAAACGAACTAACGGCTATGGTGCTATCTTATATGAAATATAAGGATCGTCAGAAAAACGTTGTAGCACTAGGATAATAAGATATACATATTATCCGAGACTTTTATACGGAGCATTGGCCTTTCTGAACGCCGCTCTCGTATCTAACACTGGATCCCGAGTTTACAGACTCTAGATTGGACTAATGACCTTAGTCTGCTGTGTTAGGAAAAAAAATGGTAATGCGATGCGAAGGTATAATTAATTAATGGAAAGGAAGTAAAGCCAGAAGGATGTGGCTCTTGGTGCGCGCTGTGATCACAAAAACGATACCAGGATGTCCGCGTACGGGTCCGCAAGTATCAAGAAAATTTCCCGTGAGCTAGAATGGCTCGTTGGTCGGAGACTCTACCGTTGGAGTGGCTACTGCCGTAGGTGACCCGCCATAATATATGGGTAACTAGAGACATGTCGTTTTAATGAGACATTGTCACTAGGTATAACTGAACAAATAATACAGTTGAGAATTATACAGTGGCGAACGATATTGGTTTCTATACCATGGACGAGAATTAATACTTGTTTATCATTCTCGTTGTTTCGCTTGGTTGTTCATTGGTTATACTTGTGGTCATATTATACATGTTGATGGTTGTGTTTATTGTATGGATGTTACTGTTAATTGATCTACAGTTTTAAATATTAAAACGGTATCGCATGTAATGAACCTCATGCTCTCGACCAAATAATTGAGGGGTCTTTGGGGGCATGACGGGGCATGTGATGTGAAATACCCCAAACCTTGGTATGTTGGCTAAACATTAAAACATGATTTATTAAGACTAAAAAGAGTCTTAGAAACATTAGTAAACAAATTTAAACGAAAGAAAACACAAAATGTGCTTTAAAGTCAATAAGAGCTAAAATGTGCTCTAAGCTTGGAATAAGCTTGGGTAAGACCTAATGAACTTACCAAGACCGTATTTATATATTAATGAACATATTAAATCAATTACCAAAGAAAACCAAGCTTGAAAACAAGTTAAAACACAAAATGTGCTTTAGAAGTCTTAAAGCACATTTTTGAAAAATTGTCTTGTAAATGAATTTTGAGTGGCTAAATGTCCATCATTACTCTTAAATATATGTGTACTATATAGTATCACATTTGGGTGGCTATATTAATGGGAAATCAAAAATTTCACTTCTAAGTGCCTTGTTTGGTGAATAGTGTTTTTTATAAGCTAGTTTATAACATATGTTGTATTAAGTAATTAAATTGACAAACAAAGACTAAAGTACCCTCATATTAGTAAAGGGGGCCGGTTTCTTAAGTGTGGTGACTCACCACTCACTTGTTATTTTGTTAAACAAATAAAGATGACTAATATAACTACTTTTTACTTTATAAGCATAAATATCTTCTTAAAAGCAATCTTATCTCATTCTCTTTTTCCTTCCTTCATTTCCCACGGTTCCAACACCATCTTCCTCCCTTCTTGCTGTTCTCTCACGGTAATACCACCACCACCATTAAAACTCTAGCTTTGACCACTTGTAAAATCTAGCTCACTTGTCCAAATCAAAAACAAACACCACCAATCTCTTCCTCTCATCAAGCTCTTCATTCCTATCTTCTCAAAACTTCAAGAGCCCCATTTCGGTGCCATGGAGTTCCACCATTGAAGGAGCTTGAGCTTGTGTTTTTACATATTGTTGATCTCCTTTGCTTCCAGGTAAGGAATCTCAAAGAAAAATCATGTTTCCTCCATGTTTTGTTGTTGACCGAAAATACACATTGATGTAGCTCTTTGTGTGACTTTGTTCTAGCTTCATTTCAACCTTTCATGGACTAGGTGGAGTCCTCTCTTCATAGATATTCAAACTCTCTTCAAAGACAAGGTAAAACAACTACATTAATGTTTTTGAAACAATGTAAAATTAGGGTTTACAATGAGATGAAGCTTTAGCTTGAATACTCATTATAATGTTTGTATATTGTTTAGAACTTGTCAAAGAATCAAATACCTTACCGATTTTTAAAGGAGACAAGAAAGAAGTTGTTTGGAAAAGAGGTAAATCTACTAACCTAATGTGGTTTAATGCCTTAGGAGAAATGAGCTTATAAATGCTTATTAAAACTACCTAAAGAGCAAATGGTGAATGACCTAGTAATGTCCTCAAGGAGACTAGTAAAAGAACATATGTCTTGTTGTATGTAATTGCAGGTCAAAGGCATTATATTGTGGAAATTCAGTGTTTATGATTTAAGCACCTTAAGGCCTAAGAGCCATGCATTTTAAGGGCCTAAGTGCCATGCAATTTAAGTTATGCTTTATATTGTAATGTGGTGCGATTTGAGTAAAGTTTTGTGTGGGAGAGTGTTCTTGTTGATTTTTAGTGTTCTTGTGTGTTTTTAATGGAGAAAACAGTGTTTAGGCTTAGTAATGTTCTAGGGGAATGCATGTCAAAATTTAGGTAAGAAGCAAGAAGTTCTAAGTGTTTACATAAGGTTTGGTGAATTAGAGGTGTTAGGAAATGACTAGTGTTTTACAAGAGAAGATATAATGTCTTAAGTGTTCTAGAGTGTGACAAGGACTTAGGCATGAGCTTGAGGTTTAGTAAGTACCAAAGTCACTTTGGGACTTAGATTGAGACTTAGGCAAACTTTGGTAAAATAAGGAGAAAGTGCAAGCTTAGAAAAAGAGATTTCAATGATGACATAAAGAGTTTTAGTTTTTAAGAAATGATGTTAAGTAATTGTTGTGTAGAAGATATGTCTTGGTATAATGATTAGAATAGACAAGGAATACCACTTAGAAACTTAAGGAGAGGATACTATAAGTGTTGGAGGCCTTGGGGAAATTTGGTTAAGTGTTTAAAGGCTTAGAAATTGGAGTATAATGCCTTGTCCGAACTTCCGTCCGGATGTGAAGTTCGGACAGGCCCTGTTGGGTAAAGAAATTCTCACTCGCGAACAGTGTCCGAACTTGGGAAGTCCGAACACATTTCGGACGTACCCACCCATCCTTAGGATTATCCTCGAACTGTTCGAACTTGGGAAGTCCGGACACATGTTCGGACGCATCGGTTTTCTATTTCGTCTAAATTTTTCTCGGCTCACGTCCGAACTTCCGAAGTCGGACATAAGTTCGGACGTGTTGTCTGTTTTCTGTCTAAATCACGGCTTGCGTCCGAACTTGGAAGCTCGGACACAGTTCGGACAGGCCACTGTATGGACCAAAATTATTGTTTTAAGATGGGATTGTTATCTAAAAATGGTAGTTGGTTAGTAATGATATTATAAGGTTATGTAAGAATGTTAGGTGGGTTTTAAAGGCAATTAAAAGGATGAAAAGTTGTAACAAGTGTAAAATAAAAATAAACTAGTAATGTTGAGTAGATAATGTTAATAATGGACTAGTGCGTTAATTAACCGACGTTACTAATGTGTTTAGGATTCTCTCAGGTGGAAACGAACGAGGCAAGGACCAAGGTATGGTTTTCTTGCAGTCTGTTGTCTACCGGTTTACACCGGCTTGGGTGTTGTTTGCTTTTCTGTGTGTTTACGACCTTATAAGATTAAGGCATGAAAAGAGTTTACAGTTGTTATACATTAAGATGTTGTAATGTTGTGACTCCTTTCCCTTGGTTGTCTAACCAGACCTAAATATTTGCTTGTATGTGACTTAACAATATTGTGTGATCACTAACAAGTGCTAATCGGGGGAAGTGAGGAGTCCGGTTGTTCCGGCCACGCGTGTGATGGACGAGAGTCGATATCATATCCGGTTCGGCTCTCTTGGTGTATGTATAGGTGGTATTCCAATTGGGTTTCTACCTTCCCTTAGCTTATCCAAAGCTAGTTACTACTGACTCACGTCGGGCCACAGGGGCATACGAATGTTATTTCGGTGTGCTTGGGATTACTATATCCGACACACCTTGGGTATAAGTTAACCGTCTATATAACTGGACGGTAACGAGGTTAGTAACGAGCTTAACATGGGATTGGCAATAATCTCTAGGCTCACTATGTATACTAACTATGGTGGAAGGTTCCTTGTGAGAACCGACTTTATGGTGTATGTATTGATGTTGTGCTATGCAATTCCCTTGCTATGCTATGGTATATATATATGTTGGTTGTTTTAAAATGAATGCCATGTTATCATGACAATTGGTTGCGCGTATCCCGGTAGCCGATGGGCTGCGCGTTAACCATACCAGCAAAGGTTGCTGACCCCCTCGGGGGCTCCATATTTTTATTGCAGGATGAGGATCGAAAGCAGAGTGGCTCTAGATCTAGGTCGTGATGTACTTTGGCTTGTTTTTTGGATTGTTGAGCCCGGGATGCGCCTGTGCTCCCGAGGCATTCATTTTGGTACCGTTTGTTATAACATGGTGGATGTTTACGGTTGTTAGGTGTGATGTAATTAAATACTCGATATGGTTGGTTATGTTTATATATGGATGTTAGATTCCATGCTCGGGAGTCTGATCATCAGACCGATACTCTTGTATTTATTCTGCCTAGTTAACCACGTGGGTGGTTAACGGCGTTGTAACACAAAGCGTTTAGTTATTGTTTGGTTGGTTATTTCCGCTGCGATTTCGGTATTGGTAGGGGCGTTGTAGGGGTGTTACAAAAAGTGGTATCAGAGCGAAGTATCGCTCTGATGACTAGAATACCGAGCTTAGGGATATACCGAGTTAGGAAACCTAGCTACAGATACTAAGTGAACAGATTTGGAAAGGTTAACCACTAACTAAGTGTGGAATTACCTGGTTGTCGGGAAGATGCTATAACCATTGGACCGATAAGTGTGCAAGCATAATGCTAATGAGATGTTCATATGAATACAGATGGCAGGTAGACCACGAGGTAGAGGCCGCGGGCGCGGTACTGGAGGTATGGGTGACCAGGGCGATGATACTACGGCACAGACTATGGCTGAGGCAGTTGCCAGCCGCTGTAGCCCAGTTTGGTACCCGACCCGATTTGGTTGCTGCTATACAGCAAGGGCAACACCCGGAGTTCAGCCACCACCACCACCGCCACGAGAGACCAATTGGGTCAAGGCGTTGGCTGATCTGAGACCGCCATCATTCAATGGGGAGACTGATCCTCGAAAGCTGGAGGCGTACATCTCCGAACTGGAGACCGCCTACGAGACCTTGGCAGTACCTGCTGAAGCTAAGGTCCGTCTTGCCACTTACTACTTGAAGGGTACGGCACAGAGTTGGTGGAAGTTGGTGAAGGAGGACAGGATGGCTGATCCTGAGTTTGGTTGGAGGGAGTACACGGCTCTACTGCGAGCCAAGTATTACCCTGTACATGTGCAGGAGGCCAAGCGCCTCGAGCTGGATAGTCTGAGGCAGGGGGATAAGATGTCGGTTTGATGACTACTACACCGCATTCACCGGCCTTATCCACCTGTTACCAGACCTTGGGTATTCGAACCGAGTGTTGGGTGAACCGTTCTACAATGGACTTAGCCACCGTCTCCGCTACGGGATGGGGCCAGCTGAGTATACTACCTTGCAGGTAATTAGAGTACCACGTTGAGAATCAATTTATACCATGAGTGAATGTTAATGTGAGTTGGTAAGTTGTTTTTGCGGGGCATGACTGACATCCTAAAATTCAGGAGTGCTATCATGCCGCTGCTAAGGTTGAAATTACCGTCCGTCTGAGGGACGAGGAGAATGCGCACAAGCGCAAGGCCACCAACGAGGGCCAGAGTCAGCAAGGGTATGGGGGAGGAAAGAAAAGAAACCCTACCCTCAGCCCCAGAAGGGTCAGTACCAGGGTGACAAGGGCCAAGCCCAGACCACCACAGCTGATGAGCCACTGAAGCTCACGTATGCGTATGCGGCGAAGCCTCTACGCTCCTACCCCCGCCTAAGGGTAATTACTTATCATGTGTATCTAGTTGAGGTGTATGTTGTTAAGATGGAAAATGAGTATTGATTGTGTGTTGTTGTAGCAGCTAGCGCGGGTTCTGGACCGGAGCGCCACTTTTACTGTAAGTGGTGCAATGGAGACCACCCCGGCAAAGACTGCAAGGGAACGATGTTAGGTGTCGTCACTTGCCAGAAGATGGGGCACCGCGAATTTGAGTGTTGGACGAACCCCAACAGCAGGAACTATAAGCCAAAGGGGCAGTGGAAGGGTAATACTACCACGACCACTGAAGGCCCGAAGGCGATCATTCAGCAGACTTCTGACAAGAAGTACACTGAATCCCAGAAGGGGAAGGTACGGGGTCCGCAAGGCCGCCCTGAATGTGGTGGACCGGTCAGAGGCACCAGGATCCTCTTCGAGACCAGGTACCGCCTAAACTGTTAAATGAAAAAGTGATTGCTTACCGCATTCATGCATGAGTGTTGTATTAGTGAGTCTAATGTATAACCACCTAAGTAATGAAATAAATAATGATGTGGAGATACCTAAATTAGACAATTGGAAACCTAGGAACCTCCAATATCTGTTATCCAATCCCGCCCACACCAACCCCTGAAGAGACCACCATCAGCATCACCGAATTCCCACTGGAGCAATGTCAGGTTATCCAACCAGGTATGATACTCTTAAATGGATACCTGACACCGGAAGCACAAATCCACATCATCAGACGTTGTAACGAACTTGGAGCAGCACCAGGAGGTTTCTACACACACCGAATACCCGAGCGGTTCGAAGATGAAGCTGAAGATGATGTGCATGGGTAAGGACTGGAATCCCTACACCAAGTCATATCAGGATGTACGAGCTGAAGATGGAGCAACTGTACCAGGAATACCTGAGGAGTTCCTTGCGGTTGTTAACCACACCCGTGGGAATTGCTCAGCAACTTGAATCGGAACCGATTCCGAACGTGGAAGCAGACTTATGCATTGTGAACTTCTACCAGAAAGGTGGACGGTTAGTTACACACCAAGAAGGACGAGTCACCCGAGTCTCTAAGTAAGGGAGTACCCGTGGTGTCTTGGTCCATTGGTGATACCGCTGTGTTTATGTACGGCGAGCAGAAGCGTGGTGATCTCGCAAAGAAGCTAGTGTTGAAGTCAGGTGATGTATTAATCATGGGAGGACAATCAAGGATGTTATACCCACGGTATCAAGAAGATTAAATTGAATACCGCACCATCGACAGTGTAAATGCCACACATCTGAAACCCGGACGTTTGAATTTGACTTTCAGGCAGTTTTGAGCCTTGTGTAATCATGTAATGTATTAAGCCAGTGGTTTGATAAGGAGCTATATCTAGCCATGTCTACATGTAACCAACTTATGGTGTAAAGACTGTGTTAATGAATAAAGGAATGTTGTTTTGGAGTGTATCAACGTTTTACTACCGTATACTTATGAGTTTGCCAATGAATTAGGCTGTGCACTCGGAATGGGAGGTATACTGAGTGTCTGCAATAAGGCAGAAGCCGGCAAGAGCGGCACAATCCTCACCGGTACCTTTCCAGTGAATGGCGTGGATGCATCGATCTTGTTCGACTCTGGAGCCTCACACACATTCATTTCGCTATCATTTGCGAAGAGGCTGGGGTTAGACGGTGAAGAGATGCCAGACTTCGTGGTCACTCTCCCGTCGAAGAGCGGATCAGGTGTACCCGCTACTACCGAGATGCTGTTGTTCGAATCATGGATGAGGAGTTTCCGATCGACTTGATAGAGTTCGACGGACTAGGTTTTGATGTGATTGTCGGGATGAACTGGTTGGAGCGGTACAAGGGTAGAATCCTATGTGCCGAGCATCGACTGCTTCTTCGAGTCCATCTGGGGTTACTATATCATACCGCCAGAGGCCCAGGGAGCCTTCGACACAGATCATCACCGCCATGGCCATGTATCGTGAGTTGCGACGAGGAAATGATGTATACCTCTGCTATGTCCAGGACATAGAGAGAGACCCTGAGTTTAGCCCAGATGTGCCGGTAGTGTCGGAGTTTCCTGATGTATTTCCTAAGGAACTGCCGGGCATGCCGCCAGCACGAGAGGTTGAGTTTGAGATTGATCTAGTTCCGGGCACCGGACCCATTGCGAAAGCGCCTTATCGTATGGCTCCAGCAGAGATGACAGAGCTCAAGGAGCAGCTGAGAGACCTACTCGACAAGGGCTTTATCCCGCCTAGTGTTTCACCATGGGGAGCGCCGGTCCTCTTCGTGAAGAAGAAGGACGGTAGCCTCCGCCTGTGTATTGATTATCGGGAGCTGAATGCTGTTACGGTGAAGAACCGTTACCCTTTACCACACGCATCGACGATCTATTTGATCAGCTGAGGGGAGCATCAGTATTCTCCAAGATAGACCTACTCCGGATACCACCAGATTGCCATCCGTGACAGTGATATCGAAAAGACAGCTTTCAGAACTAGGTATGGGCATTATGAGTTCACAGTTATGCCGTTTGGCTTGTCAAATGCACCAGCAAAGTTCATGGACTTAATGAACCGTTTGTTCCAAGATCAGTTGGACAAATCAGTGGTAGTCTTCATCGATGACATACTTGTGTATTCGAAATCGAGAGGTGAGCATGAAAGCCACCTGAGAGATGTATTGCAGACATTGAGAAAGATCAGCTGTATGCTAAATTTTCTAAGTGTGAATTTTGGTTGAACTCAAGTATCCTTCCTTGGACATGTGATTTCTGAGGCCGGGATCGCTGTTGATCCGGCGAAGATAGATGCAGTGCGCACCTGGCCTAGGCCGAAGACAGTTACCGACATCAGGAGCTTCCTCGGTCTGGCAGGTTATTATAGGAGGTTTGTGAAGGACTTCTCCAGTGTCTCGAAGCCGATGACTTCCTTGATGAAAAAGGATGCACCATTCGAGTGGACAGTCGACTGTGAGAGTGCTTTCACGAGTCTCAAGGATGCTCTGACATCTGCACCGGTTCTGACATTACCAGACGGTCCAGATGTTTTTGAGGTCTATTGCGACGCATCAGGCAGGGGTATGGGTTGTGTGTTGATGCAACACGGAAGGTCGTGGCTTACGCCTCCCGACAGCTGAAGAAGCATGAGGAGAACTACCCTACCCACGATTTAGAATTGGGGGCCATTGTCTTCGCACTGAAGATATGGCGACATCATTTGTATGGGGTAAGCGTGACAATCTATTCCGACCACAAGAGTTTGAAATACTTGTTCACTCAGAAAGAGTTGAACATGAGGCAGAGAAGGTGGGTTGATTCTTAAATGATTATGACATCAATTTACAGTACAAGGAGGGTAAGGCAAACGTGGTAGCTGACGCATTGAGTCGCCGAGCACACTCTCTCCATTCGCTAGTCTCTCATACTGGCTTGGTTGAAGAGGTGCGGAGTGCTCAGATGACGGATCAGTATATGGTGGAGATTAGACAGAAGCTTATTGATGGCACATTCGAGGGTCAGAAGTACGACTTCAGACTCCACGATGATGACCTGATTAGGCTTAATGGCCGGTTGTGTATACCGAGGAGTAGCGCTGAGCTGAAGGAGCGCATACTGAGTGAATCCCATTGTTCTACTAACTACGATCGATTCACCCCGGAGCTTCAAAGAGTATAAGGTATGAAAAGATATTTGGTGGACTGGAATGAAAAAGGATGTGAATGACTATGTGTTGAGGTGTCTCACTTGTCAGAAGGTCAAGTTTGAGCACCGACGGCCTGGTGGTATGGTGCAGCCAATGCCAGTGCCGGAGTGGAAGTTCCATGACATATCTATGGACTTCGTGGTAGGGCTTCCGCCTACAGGGGAGGTCTGAATATGATTTGGGTTGTGGTAGACCGACTGACCAAGGTGGCTCGATTCATACCGATGAAGGACACCTGGAAAGTGGCTAAGCTTGCAGAGCTCTTCGACAGAGAGATTGTAGACATCATGGGGTTCCGAAAACGATTGTATCTGACAGAGATACCAGATTCCTATCCAGATATTGGAAGTCTACACGAGAGGCACTAGGTACTGAACTGAAATTGAGCACAGCAGTTTCACCCACAGACAGATGGTCAGAGTGAGCGCACCATCCAGACACTTGAGGATATGTTACGTGCATGTGCACTTGACTTTCAGACCAGCTGGATTGATAAGTTACATCTGATCTATCGAGTTTAGTTACAACAACAGTTACCATGCTTCGATCAAGATGTCTCCCTTCCAGGCATTGTACGGTAGACCATGCCGCACGCCTTATTCTGGTGGATGAGTCGAGTGAGACGGTCATTATAGGACCAGAGTATCTGGAACAAGTTCAGGCAGAAGTTCGCCAGATCCGGGCTAACATGAAAGCAGCTCAGGATAGACAGAAGTCGTACGCTGATGTGCGCAGACGTGACCTGGAGTTCGCCGTAGGCGATCAGGTATTTCTTAGGGTATCCCCCATGAAGGGAGTATTTCGTTTGGCCAGAAGGGCAAGTTGAGCCCGAAATATGTGGGGCCTTATTTGTGACGGAGCGGATCGGCCCGGTAGCTTATAGACTTGATTTACCCCGCCGAGCTGGGCAAGGTACATGATGTATTTCATGTGTCCCAGTTGAAGAAGTATATGTCTCATCCGTCTCATGTGCTTCAGCCGGAAAGGCTAACCTTAGAGCCGACCATGCGATCAGTGGAGACTCCCGTACGGATTCTGGATACTAAGACTCGAGACACTCGCCATAAGTCCGTAGACTGGTGAAGGTCCTCTGGTCTAACCAGGACGTTGAGGAGGCCACTTGGGAGCTGGAAGATAAGATGAGGCGAAGCACCCGTCATTGTTTGCTTCTTAGTGTTTATATGTATAGGGTACGGGGCGTACCCCTTTTAAGGGGGGTAGAGCCGTTTCGGTTATGGATGTGTGTCGACATGTATTATATACATTGTCTATGTTATGTTACAGACCGTTTGTGTCCGAATGGTATTATGTGGTTTGGACTTTGAGTCCGTTGTGGTGTAAGTATGATGGTTGTGTTGGTAATGATGTTTTGGAAGTGTGGTGTTATAAGATTTTCCCCGTGTTCTAATATTAAGATATGTGGGAAGTATGAACTTTGGGGACAAAGTTCTTTTAAGGGGGTAGATTGAAATACCCCAAACCTTGGTATGTTGGTTAAACATTAAAACATGATTTATTAAGACTAAAAAGGTCTTAGAAACATTAGTACACAAATTTAAACAAAAGAAAACAAAAATGTGCTTTAAAGTCAATAAGAGCTAAAATGTGCTCTAAGCTTGGAATAAGCTTGGGTAACCTAATGAACTTACCAAGACCTATTTATATATTAATGAACATATTAAATCAATTACCAAAGAAAACCAAGCTTGAAAACAAGTTAAAACACAAAATGTGCTTTAAGAAGTCTTAAAGCACATTTTTGAAAAATTGTCTTGTAAATGAGTTTTGAGTGGCTAAATGTCCATCATTACTCTTAAATATATATGTGTACTATATAGTATCACATTTGGGTGGGTGGCTATATTAATGGGAAATCAAAATTTCACTTCTAAGTGCCTTGTTTGGTGAATAGTGCTTTTTATAAGCTAGTTTATAACATATGTTGTATTAAGTAATTAAATTGACAAACAAAGACTAAAGTACCCTCATATTAATAAAGGGGGCCGGTTTCTTAAGTGTGGTGACTCACCACTCACTTGTTATTTTGTTATTAAACAAATAAAGAGACTAATAAACTACTTTTTACTTTAAGCATAAATATCTTCTTAAAGCAATCTTATCTCATTCTCTCTTTTCCTTCCTTCATTTCCCCACGTTCCAACACCATCTTCCTCCCTTCTTGCTTCTGTTCTCTAATTCCTCACGGTAATACCACCACCACCATTAAAACTCTAGCTTTGACCCACTTGTAAAATCTAGCTCCACTTGTCCAAATCAAACAAACACCACCAATCTCTTCCTCTCATCAAGCTCTTCATTCCTATCTTCTCAAAACTTCAAGAGCCCCATTTCGGTGCCATGGAGTTCCACCATTGAAGGAGCTTGAGCTTGTGTTTTTACATATTGTTGATCTCCTTTGCTTCCAGGTAAGGAATCTCAAGAAAAAATGCCTTTCCTTCCTCCATGGTTTGTTGTTGACCGAAAATACACATTGATGTAGCTCTTTGTGTGACTTGTTCTAGCTTCATTTCAACTCTTCATGGACTAGGTGAGTCCTTCTTCCTTTTATATAATATTCAAACTCTCTTCAAAGACCAAGGTAAAACAACTACATTAATGTTTTTGAAACAATGTAAAATTAGGGTTTACAATGATGAAGCTTAAAGCTTGAATACTCATTATAAGTTTGTATATTGTTTAGAACTTGACAAGGAAACAAATACCTTACCGATTTTTAAAGTAAACAAGAAAGAAGTTGTTTGGAAAAGAGGTAAATCTACTAACCTAATGTGGTTTAATGCCTAGGAGAAATGAGCTTATAAATGCTTATTAAAACTACCTAAAGAGCAAATGGTGAATCCTAGTAAATGTCCTCAAGGAGACTAGTAAAAGAACATATGTCTTGTTGTATGTAATTGCAGGTCAAAGGCATATATATTGTGGAAATTCAGTGTTTATGATTTAAGCACCTTAAGGGCCTAAGAGCCATGCATTTTAAGGGCCTAAGTTGCCATGCAATTTAAGTTATGCTTTATATTGTAATGTGGTGTGGGTGCGATTGAGTAAAGTTTTGTGTGGGAGAGGTGTTCTTGTGTTTTTTAGGTTCTTGTTGTTTGAATGGAGAAAAACAAAGTGTTTAGTAGGCTTAGTAAGTTCTAGGGAATGCATGTCAAAATTTTTAGGTAAGAAGCAAGAAGTTCTAAGTGTTTACATAAGGTTTGGTGAATTAGAGGTGTTAGGAAATGACTAGGTGTTTTACAAGAGAAGATATAATGTCTTAAGTGTTCTAGAGTGTGACAAGGACTTAGGCATGAGCTTGAGGTTTAGTAAGTACCAAAGTCACTTGGGACTTAGATTGAGACTTAGGCAAACTTTGGTAAAATAAGGAGAAAGTGCAAGCTTAGAAAAAGAGATTCAATGATGACATAAAGAGTTTTAGTTTGTAAGAAATGATGTTAAGTAATAATGTTGTGTAGAAGATAGTCTTGGTATAATGATTAGAATAGAAAGGAATACCACTTAGAAACTTAAGGAGAGGATACTATAAGTGTTGGAGGCCTTGGGGAAATTTGGTTAAGTGTTTAAAGGCTTAGAAATTGGAGTATAATGCCTTGTCCGAACTTCCGTCCGGATGTGGAAGTTCGGACAGGCCCTGTTGGGTAAAGAAATTCTCACTCGCGAACAGTGTCCGAACTTGGGAAGTCCGGACACATGTTCGGACGTACCCACCCATCCTAGGATTATCCTCGAACTGTGTCCGAACTTGGGAAGTCCGGACACATGTTCGGACGCACGGATTTCTGTCTAAATTTTCTCGGCTCACGTCCGAACTTCCGAAGTCCGGACATAAGTTCGGACGTGTGTCTGTTTTCTGTCTAAAATCACGGCTTGCGTCCGAACTTGGAAGCTCGGACACAAGTTCGGACAGGCCACTGTATGGACCAAAAATTATTGTTTTAAGATGGGAATTGTTATCTAAAAATGGTAGTTGGTTAGTAATGATATTATAAGGTTATGTAAGACATGTTAGGTGGGTTTTAAAGGCAATTAAAAGGATGAAAAGTTGTAACAAGTGTAAAATAAAAATAAACTAGTAATGTTGAGTAGATAATGTTAATAATGGACTAGTGCGTTAATTAACCGACGTTACTAATGTGTTTAGGATTCTCTCAAGGTGGAAACGAAACGAGGCAAGGACCAAGGTATGGTTTTCTTGCAGTCTGTTGTCTACCGGTTTACACCGGCTTGGGTGTTGTTTGCTTTTCTGTGTGTTACGACCTTATAAGATTAAGGCATGAAAAGAGTTTACAGTGTTATACATTAAGATGTTGTAATGTTGTGACTCCTTTCCCTTGGTTGTCTAACCAGACCTAAATATTTGCTTGTATGTGACTTAACAAAATATTGTGTGATCACTAACAAGTAATCTGGGGGAAGTGAGGAGTCCGGTTGTTCCGGCCACGCGTGTGATGGACGAGAGTCGATATCATATCCGGTTCGGCTCTCTTGGTGTATGTATAGGTGGTATTCCAATTGGGTTTCTACCTTCCCTTAGCTTATCCAAAGCTAGTTACTGACTCACGTCGGGCCACAGGGGCATACGAATTTTATTTCGGTGTGCTTGGGATTACTATATCCGACACACCTTGGGTATAAGTTAACCGTCCTATATAACTGGACGGTAACGAGGTTGGTAACGAGCTTAACATGGGATTGGCAATAATCTCTAGGCTCACTATGTATACTAACTATGGTGGAAGGTTCCTTGTGAGAACCGATTTATGGTGTATGTATTGATGTTGTGCTATGCAATTCCCTTGCTATGCTATGGTATATATATATGTTGGTTGTTTTAAAATGAATGCCATTTATCATGACAATTGGTTGCGCGTATCCGGTAGCCGATGGGCTGCGCGTTAACCATACCAGCAAAGGTTGCTGACCCCTCGGGGGCTCCATATTTTATTGCAGGATGAGGATCGAAGAAGCAGAGTGGCTCTAGATCTTAGGTCGTGGATGTACTTTTGCTATTTTGGATGTTGAGCCCGGGATGCGCCTGTGCTCCGAGGCATTTCATTTTGGTACCGTTTGTTATACAGTGGTGGATGTTTACGGTTGTTAGGTGTGATGTAAATTAAATACTCGATATGGTTGGTTATGTTATATATGGATGTTAGATTCCATGCTCGGAGTCTGATCATCAGACCGATACTCTTGTATTTATTCTGCCTAGTTAACCACGTGGGTGGTTAACGGCGTTGTAACACCAAAGCGTTTAGTTATTGTTTGGTTGGTTATTTCCGCTGCGATTTCGGTAATTGGTAGGGGGTTGTAGGGGTGTTGCATGATGACATACTCAGCGGGGCTGATTCCATACCACAAACCATCTTTATTGCAGGAGACTAGCTGGTGGGTCGCGGCGAGGCGTGACTATTGTGATATTACTGGTTTAGACTTGGTACGGTGTGATACTCAGGTTGTTTGGACTCAGGTTGTTTAACCGAGGTGTATTTGGTTTAGATGCTCACGGTCTGTAATAATTGGTGTTGTTAGATTTGTTTTAAATTGTTTAAGTACTACTATCTATCTCTTGTGGTCACTTGCGGGAATACGTTTCGCATGTTGATTATCAGGTAACTCGTTATCACCCGTATGGGCGAGTGATAACTGTGACACCATTAGAACGACAATCTGTTATTTACCGCTGCGATTATATTATTTTTAGGAGCAGGATTAGTAGGGGGGTTACACATGCCCACGCCGGTATTTGGTATTTGGTTTTTTGTTTTGCTTTTTTTTTTTTTATACACAAATAAATTATTATAACTTTTAATATAAGTCTAAAATGAAAAAAATATCATTTGTTCATCTAAATTCAAGCTCTTCAAAACAAGACCAGTCATGGATATATTTTGACAACTTAAAAAAATTATTTTTACATATATAGTACACAGAACGTAAAAGAAAACTGTACAGATGGTCATACAAACATGTACAAATATTCATTAAAACATGTACATCCACACGTAAAAACATGTACATCCTCGCATTAAAAGTATATAGATAGTCACATATATCTGTACGAATCATTAAATATGTACATCATTAGATTAAAATTTGTACATATAAGAGAGAGAACTTGTACAGATGATCATACAAACATGTACAGATGTTCATTAAAGAACATGTACATTCTCACATTTGAACATGTACATCGTCACATTAAAACATGTACATTCTCACATTAAAATATGTACATACATCCTCACATAAAATATCCTTGTATACATATAAAAATAATTTTTTAAAAAAGTTGTCAAAATATATCCATGACTGGTCTTGTTTGAAGAGCTTGAATTTAGATAGACAATGATATAATTTTTTTCATATAAGGAAGAACACTTGTACATACGGTCATACAAACATGTACAGATGTTTATGAAAACATATACATTCTCATAATTGAACGGAATGGAGACCATGGCGCTTACGCCAGGGTAGAAGGTGGCTCCTATGCACGTGTCAGCATATAATTGGGAGAAAAAAAGAATAAAAAAATGAAAGACTACTGTAGGTTTCATCCGTCGCATGCATTGGGGAGTTAGCTAGGAAGAGAGAGAATTATTTTTTTTTCAAAATATTATAACTCATAAAATATAAATGCAAAAATAATAAAATTTATACCATTGTTCATCATTTTCGTGCTCTTCAAAACAAGATGCATCATGGATACATTTTGGTAAACTTAAATTTTATTTTTAGAATGAGTATATATTAGGTATTTTTAAGTGACTCTTATTCATTAGCAAAATGAATATTCTTAATAATAAAATGAACCTTATTCATTAACAAAATGAATCTTACACCAAACACTCTAAAAACCACCATAGTAAAGTTAAAAACGTCGAAGACATTTTATAGTTTGTAGCCTAAACCACAAATCCTAAAAAAGTGTCGAGTCAGTGACGACAATATAAGTGTAGAACTAATGCCAAAAAGATTACCCTACCCCCAAACACCCTCAAAACCACCCTAAGATGCTAAAAACGTCGAAGGCGTTTTTATGGTTTGTAGTGCAGGTTTCTAAACCACAAACCCTAAAAAAACTGTCGAGTAGTGACGACAATATAAAGTGTAGAACTCATGCCAAAACATTACCCTACCTCCCTCAAAAAACCCTAAAAACCACCATTGCATAAGTTGTGGTTATGATTAACTTTACTAGTATTAAAGAAAATATTCACTTTTCGTTAAACCTTTGATTCACCTTAAAAGACTTTGATTCACTTTTCCTTAAACCTCTCTTCACTTAGTGAAAACAACTCTATTTAAGAGAATCGAGTTTTCTTAAACATTTGATTCACTTTGCTTAAACGCATGATTCACTTTATAAATACTTCTGATTCACATTTCATAAACCTCTTAATCTATGCTTATGAGATTCACTCTTATTACTCTGATTCACTTTGTAACAACTTGTGATTCACTTTTTAACAACCTTTGATTCACTTTATAAAAACTCTGATTCACACTAGTCAAACAATCTCTGTTTATGAGATTCGCTTTTTAAACATCTTTTTTACTTTTAAGCAACTATCTGATACACTTTTAACAACCTTTGATTCACTTTGTAACACCCTTTGATTCACTTTTCTTAAACTAATTCATAATGAATCTTGAAAAATATGTACATACGAAAAATAAAAATTTAAAATTTATCAAAACATGTTCATGTTTGGTCTTATTTTGAAGAGCACGAAAAATGATGAACAATGATATAATTTGTTTTATTTTTGCACTTATTTTATAAGTTATGACATTTAGAAAAAAAAGTATTTTCTCTCTCCTCCTCACATACTCCCCTCCTGTACGCGTGTCTGTTGTTCCATCTTATTCTTTTTTTTTTATTTATTTGATCTGCAATAGAGTATTAACATGTGCCTGAAACTACACACCAGTACAAAAGGACAAAAAAGATGTTAAAAGACCAAAGTGGACATCGCCACCTTACAGCATGGCGCTTGCGCCATGTACGAATTCGCATAATTGAATATGTACATTCTCACATTTGAACATTACATCGTCACATTAAAACATGTACATCGTCACATTAAAACATGTACATTCTCACATTAAAATATGTACATTCTCACATTAATGAATCATATTATCATTTTAGTGTATTATCATATACATGTAAAAAATATTTTTTTAAAAAAAAGTTGTCAAAAAATATCCATGACTGATCTTGTTTTGAAGAACTTGAATTTAGGTGAACAATGATATAATTTGTTTTCATTTTAGATTTATATATTAAAAGTTATAACAATTTAAATTTTTATAATAAAGAAAAAAAAATAAAAATAGGAAAAGCAAAACAAAACTTATGAACCTACAACCGTGTGAAACGAAGGAAAGAAAAAAAAAAGAATTCCCTACACGCGCGTGCGCTCCCCTCCCCTTGGTATGTAGCCAGCCTGGCTACAGTGACCTGTAGGTAAGAAATTGC
Organism: Limonium bicolor; assembly: GCA_023374045.1. Taxonomy (NCBI): domain Eukaryota; kingdom Viridiplantae; phylum Streptophyta; class Magnoliopsida; order Caryophyllales; family Plumbaginaceae; genus Limonium; species Limonium bicolor. The sequence continues at coordinate 118,518,451 of CM041778.1, forward strand.
ACTAAAAAAATATGCACACGTGTAGTTAATTGTTTCAATTATTTTTTGTAAGTTTTAGTTGTTTAATTAACTATATAATTTGTAATTAATTATGACCATTAATGTATAATATGTTTTCCATCGAAGAATAAGTTGGGTAAAAAAAATATGTACACATATTGTTATAGGTAAAAATCAATTTTTGAAGTGTTAGTTGTTTAATTAAGTATAAAATTCAAAATTAAATATGACCATTAATTTATAAGTTTTTTCGTTAAAAAAGTTATATAAGTTGGCTAAAAAAATATGTACACATGTAGTTAATTGTTTAAATTATTTTTTCTAAATTTTAGTTTTTTAATTAACTATATAATGTGTAATTAATTATGACCGTTAATATATAAATAATGTTTCATAAAAAACTTGTATAAGCTGGATAAAAATATTACTATGTACTTAATTGTTTAAATTATTTTTGTAAGTTTTGGTTTTTTATTGAATTACATAATTCGTAATTAATTATGATCATTAATGTATAATATGTTTTCCATCAAGATAGGAGAATAAGTTGTGTAAAAAAATATGTACACATATTGTTAAAAGTAAAAATCATTTTTTATGAAAAATTATTTATATATTAATGGTCATAATTAATTACGAATTATATAGTTAATCAAAGAACTAAAACTTACAAAAAATAATTAAACAATTAATTACATGTGTATATATTTTTTAAACCAACTTATACAACTTTTTTTGATGAAAAATTATTTATATTAATGGTCATAATTAATTATGAATTATATAGTTAATTAAACAACTAATACTTATAACAAATAATTTAAACAATTAACTACATGTGTACATATTTTTTAGCCAACTTATATAACTTTTTTTTGATGAAAAATAACTTATAAATTGATGGTTATATTTAATTATGAATTTTATACTTAATTAAACAACTAATACTTCAAAAATTGATTTACCAAAAGGACGGCTCAGATTAATTTGAATTTTTTATAGATCATACTGATGTGGTTTCTAGCAACGATATATTTGACTGATAAAATTTATGATAAGCCAGAAACTGTATTATGCTATTTTTCACAAAATACATCACCCCGTGCGATTTCTTTACATTATTTTATGGGTTAAAAAAAAATTCTTTACACTATTTTAATATTTCTGTGTAATTAAAAAAAACATCACAAATAATGTACAAATGATTTTTCAGTGAAAATTTTCCCACATTTTTATCGCGGAAAGAGGACATAGACGCCTCTATTGTGTCTATAAATACACCGATACCCCGATATGTTTCTTTACACACTCTCTACTTTGTACTTTCTCCTCACCCTTTGCGGACTCGCGCGGACCCCCAGCTCACACCCTCATAAACAACAAAAAGATGTCTGCGCCGTCAGGAAAGGTAATTCTGAAGAGCTCCGATGGGGAAACTTTCGAAGTCGCAGAGGCTGTCGCGTTGGAGTCTCAGACCATCAAACATATGGTTGAGGATGTATCCGCGGATAGCGCGATCCCTATCCCCAACGTTACCGGTAAGATCCTTGCCAAGGTGATTGAGTATTGCAAGAAGCACGTCGAGACACCAAACTCCGAGGATCGTGCCGTTTCGGACGAACTTAAGGCCTTTGACACCGAGTTTGTCAAGGTTGACCAGAACACCCTTTTCGATCTCATCCTGGTAAGACATCTCCACTCCGAAAACAGTTTCCTTTTTCCATAATTATTGTGATTAACTGTGCCTATCTGAAAAATTAGGGTTTTTTCGTGAGTTACAGTTTATGTTTCCTTATTCGATTATCCTTTTCTATTGCATATAGTGGATTGATTTCTTAGGGGTCTTCGTCCATTTCGATTCTGTATGTTTGTGTTTGTCTACGGCTCCTAGGTCTCCGTCTTTAGAAAGATTGCAGCCTAGGGTCCGTCTTGTATGGAAGAACGGTCTTGTTAAATTAGTTTGTTGATGAGTTTAGAAACTTTTGTAGTAGAATCGTCGAATCTTGTTTCGCTTCTGCCATGACTTTGCTTTGGAGACGAATCTCCTTGTAAATTACTCGCTTGAGTCTTGCGCTGATACTAGTTATTAGCGGGCTATTTCTTCTGTGACCCACTCAACTAGATGAGTGGTCATTTAGATATGAAGTATCCCGCCTGATTCAATCTCGTGTCTTTTATTTAGCAGATTTGCGAGTTCAGCCTCTGAAGTTTTGCTGGTAGGGTATAGACTTGGGTATTGTGCTATATTTAACTAGTTGCGTCTGTAGATGCATTATATGTTATCATCTGCGGATAACCTGGCTGGGTCCGCATTGGTTCATCTCTGTGCATAGGTTATGTTCACCTATATGAAGGTGGTTTGCGAGTGTAGATGGGATATTTGTTGTGCATTATATTCAATGAGAGAATGTTCCCTTGTTGCATCTGGAAGGTGTTATGGTCTTTATAGTTTAGCAGCCTTGTTATTCTGTGTCTTATTTAGGTGTTATTGCGTAGATTCATCTGTGTTATTAGTGTTAGTTTGTATGTATTTTATCTAGTTTCTATATATCATATATATGTTATCATTTGCGCGATAACCTGGCTGGGTCCGCATTGGTTCATCTCTGTGCATAGGTTATGTTCAACCTATATGAAGGTGGTTTGCGAGTGTAGATTGGGATATTTGTTGTGCATTATATTCAATGAGAGAATGTTCCCTTGTTGCATCTGGAAGGTGTTATGGTCTGTTTCATCTGCAAGTGTAGGCCTGGTGCTGTTAATCACTCCCTGGATTATAATTACTACGTCTCTTTGAAGAATTGCCTAGCGATTATAAGTTTTTATTTCCACTATATAACATATGTTTGATGGACTCTAGATTGATGTTTATCCTTCTTGTCTTTTGTTTTCATTTATTTCACGTACTAAATGATACCTCCATGACTGGCTATTCAATCAATTGCATTGCTAGTGTTGTGGTATATTAACTCGTTGGACATGTTTCCTCTTGTAGGCTGCCAACTATCTAAACATCAAGGGACTTCTAGACCTTACATGTCAAACTGTTGCTGATATGATCAAGGGAAAGACACCAGAGGAGATTAGGAAGACCTTTAACATTAAGAATGACTTTACACCAGAGGAGGAAGAAGAGGTGCGCAGGGAGAACCAATGGGCTTTCGAGTAGAATAAAGCTGCTATGCTCTTCGTACGGTTGTCGTTGTGGGGGTCTGAAACGTCAATAGTGGTAGGGATGTTCATATGGTGGGCTAGTAATTTGGGTTTTATTCAAGAACCTTGGTGCAAAAAAACTGTGAACCATCCTTCTGTCCTGTGTTTCATCGGCTAATCATATTTATGTAATTATAAGGTTTCGATTGCGGTTTGCATTTTGTTTGTATCATTTTGGTTTTAACCTAAAACTGGAAAAAATAATTTCAGATTTTTAACCGAATAAGTAACCGGTTCTTTAAATTTTGATTATTCAATTATTCAAATTATATTTGGTTTGGTTTTCAGTTTTTAAAATGACTAATTTGGTTAACCGAATAATCTAGAAAAAAGTAAATTAAAAATTATTCGGATCTATTCCTAAAAGAAATTTGGCTTTTGGTTTCTTTTCTTTCAAATTTGTATAACTGAAAAGTAGCTTAATGGAGCGGGGCTCAAGTCCTGCAGCGATTGAACGCAGCAGTGCTGCACTTCTTAAAACACGGCCGTTTAGCAGGTTGGTTCCGTGACGTCATCTGTTGCGTTTCTCCGACTTATCACAGAACGTTTGGGTTAGATCAAGCCTCCGTCCTCATCTAATTGTTTCTCTAAAAGGAGATAGTTGAGACCAGAACAAAGGCATCAAAATGCTAGGAGAATGCACAGAAAGTACAATAGTGCCGGCCTGAATCATCAAATTCTAACCCACCGCTATTTATCCACATCTCTTGTAAGAAATTACATATACGTAATTTTAAAATCTTTAAAAATATAAATTATAAGAAATATAATATTCCCTCCTTGTTCTAGATATAAAATTGTATTAAAATATTTTACTAATATAAAATTTTATTAAATTATAAAATTATAAGAAATATAATGCTGGTAAATGTTGCTTGAAAATCGTTAACCTATAACTTGAAAATCATGATCCTGTCGCATGTAAATGTCAATCATAAATGGTTAACCTGTCGCATGTAAATGGTTAACCTGTCTCATGTAAATGGTTAACCTGTCGCATGTAAATGGTTAACCTGTTGCATGTAAATGATTAACCTGTCAATCATAAATGGTTAACCTGTCGCATGTAAATGGTAACTTGTTGCATGTAAAATGGTTAACTTGTCGCATGTAAATGGTTAACCTGTCAATCATAAATGGTTAACCGGTCGCATGTAAATGGTTAACCTGTCGCTTGTAAATGATTAACTTGTCGCATGTAAATGATTAACTTGTCGCACATAAATGGTTAACCTGTCAATCATAAATGGTTAACCTGTCGCATGTTGAAATACCCCGAATAATTAACAGTTAAATTCGTGAAGGTTAAATTAAACTATGAGTAACCATTATGATCATACAGCTAAACGTGACAAAACAAAATATTATAACGTTGGTTGTGCGTATATGTATATATATATATATATATATATAATATATATATATATGACCATATAAATGTGTCGCATTGTTACTTATAACGTCGCATAACATCGTAACAAAAATAACACGATATAATATATAGCCTTACATATATATAAGTAAGCAAGTGTATAGTTTATACAAAAAAAGAAAAGGAGCAGAGGCGCTCCCATTGAGGTTCGAACCCGAGGCCTCTCGTACCTTCCCGAATGCCTTAACCGTTTGAGCTATTTTGAATTCAGTAGCATATACTGGCCGATTTAAACTAGTAGCGAGATTTGCACCTCTGAAGCGATGATTAATGGGGACTGCTGCATCTAGCACGCCAGATTGAAGCAGAGCCAGAAAAAAAAAGAAACAATTCATCCTAGAACCAGTGGTGCTTGTAGCTGTTGAATGAAAAGTGGAGGTAAAGAAAATAAGTTCTTCCACATCTGTTCTGTGTTTTCCTTCTTGAATCTACAGGATAATAATAATAATAATAACAAAAATTTCTAGACCTGGAGCTAGAACTAACTACGTTCTGTTTCGAATAAAGTCAACAAAAAAGAAATGAGTGGGATTTCAGATTGTAGCTCATTTGAACATCAGTACATGATGTTGATGCGGTTCTCTTATTCTGTTTGGTAGAAGAATCATATTGGAGGAACGATCGTCAGAGAACAGGGATGAAAGTGGTCTAGTTTAACTATGGGTGTGACTTACAGGAGTTTTAACAAAAAAAAAACATACCAGTTTCATATTTCAGTTCCAGATTTTCTTTCTGCTTCAGTATAAAGAAATAACCGGGAGATCTATGGTGTTGATTGGGGTTGTTTTTGAACTTAATTAGTGCTGTAACTCTTATCTAAGTTTGGGAAACTAGAAAAAAGGTTAAAGAACAGAAAAGAAAGATAGGAGTAAAGTCACCACCAGATGGCGTTTCAGTTTTTTTTCCTCAGTTCTAGAATTTTCTTGTTTCGGTACAAGTGGGTTGCTGTAAGATAAACAAGTTGTTTTGGGATGGTTTGGAGTCTAAAATCTCGACAAAACACTTAAATGAGTAGGGGACTACTTGGCTCATATTAAGAGAACAGAAACAAAACAATTGAGGAGGATATATCAGTTCATACTCCAGTTTTCTACAACATTCTTCAATTCTGTATAAGGAGTGGCTGAGGCATAGTTCTTGCTGTTTCGGGTTGTTTAGAGGTTCAAATTGTGTTAGGATACTTAACTAAATAGTTAGACAACCTAGGGGAAAATGGAAATCCAAAATCATAAACAAACAGAAAGATAGAAGAAGATGCATCAGTTTTATGTTTTGGTTCCTTTTCAGTTTTGGTTTTTTCTTGAAAATTTGCTCTCTGTATAACCCTATTACAGAGGGTTCATAAGGGTTGAATTGAGAAGTTAAAGAACCTAAACACACCTAATACGAATGAGTAAAGTTATATGCACCTTTGGGGTGATGTAGGAGTCAGCTTAATAACCTGACAGAAGAAAAAAAAGAGATACATCAAATCTGTCCAGTGCAAATCTGATAGCTAGTTCAGACTCTGCAACTCTCGTCCTTCTGTGCACCCAGCTTCCAGAAGTAGTATAGGGGTTGAGTTGGCCTAATGATGATCTTAAACAATGCTTAAACTGCTTTCTAATCTGGTAGACACGTTAGATGAAGAAGAAAAAAAAAGAAAGAGAGGTAGGCACCGATGTAGCAGTTCTTTTGGACAGTGTCTGTGTAAGTTTTTCCAGAGACATTGTCCATGTGATTCTGACGTGTTGAGGGTTTAGAACCTCAGGTAAACACTAACTAAGTAGGTAAACTGCTGAGAGGAATAGTAAGTCAATTGAGGAAACAGAAAGAGAACCACATAAGGGAACATGTCAGCTTATAAATCATGTTTCATGTCCCAGGTTTGAGAGATAAATTTCAGTTCTGTAACTTATTACAGAGAGATTGGATGGGCTGGGTTGGATTGTAAATGACTATAAAACACCTCTAATATACTATAGTAAGTGTGTAGGTACTGAGGGGATTTTTAGAAGTTAGAATAACTAACCACAATCAAGGAGAAAGCTGAAAGAACTAGATTCTTGCTTCAGTTTCCAGTAATAAGTGGTTTATGTGTATTTAAGAGCAGTAGGTTGTGAGTGCCTCATTGGTTTAGTTTTGAGTCTAAAACATTGTAAACGGCTATAACTAGTGGGGGTAAGATTGAGAGACAGTTAGGTGAACAACAAAAGGGAGTAAAGAAAAGATAACAGAAGTGAATTTTTCAGTTTTATGACTTTCTGAAAACCTGTTTCTGTATAACTCTGTACAGAATGGTTTGAAAGGGTGTATTGGGTTGCCAGCGAATTCTAGAACATCTCTAGGGTACCTTAGTAAGTTAAGAATGCATTGGGTAAATTAGAAACCAAGTTAGAGAGCAGAAAGGAAAACAGAAGAAAAGAGAATGCATTATTCTGGTTTGGGTTTTGATTATCTTCTGTATGTGTTTCTGTATAATTGATCACAGAAGCCATGTGAGTGTTGTATTACAATTGTAATGCCCAACCTTAATCCGGAAATTTTTGCGCGGAAGCGAGACCCCAAGGGCTCTTACGGATTAGGCCATAAGACCAATTAGGCATCACCGGCGTTGGGTCCAAAGACCCAACCAGCCTATTTCTCAGCGCAGATGGAACAACCATCCACTTAGCCACAAGCAAGAGTTGAGAGTGGACTTAATCCTCCCAACGACAAGTTCCTTCACTAACTCACATTCCCGTGGCCCAAATGCCTCGGTCGAATGCCAGGCCGCAGCTCAGACTGAGTCAACTCCGTCCCTATCCCTGCAGCCCGAGTACATGTGCGTCCCTTAGCGGCCGCACTCGTCCTCGGCACCGTCGGGCCTCCAACAGTCCAACAGCCAAAGACCCCAACTAGTACGAGTCAGTAAGGTGTGCTAACGCGGACCACGTCGCACCCTGTCTCCGCCCTGTTCCAAGACTCAACACTTGCCGAACCGTAAGACGGCTCTGATGTGCAATGCCCCTTGCACCTTTCGTGGCAGGAGTCATACAATCAGGAAGACCCTTAGTTGCCTCGTGCCAGTGGTCATACTAGCACTCGCAACCTAAGGGCGGCATTGACCACAAAGTGGACATTACCTCTTGGAGTCGATACCAAGCCATCCTGGGGACATGCATGCTCACTGCCTTGCCCGGTCCCTTTCAGGCCCAGGCAGGTGCCTTCCACAGCACCCGCTAACTGACCCAAGGGCCAGCGCTGAGCACAACGTGCTCAGACTATTGGAGTCGCTACCAAGCCACCCTGGCAGCAAGCATGCTCAAGGCACATCCGGTCCTCATTAGGCCCGGACAGATGCCCTCCACAGCATCCGCAAACACGGCCCTCACTCGAGTCACAAGCTGACGCAACTCAGCTCGGCCCAAACATCCTCTAGTTGCTTCGTGCCCGTGGTGACACTGGCACTTGCAACCTAAGGGCAGCACTAAGCACAAGGTGCTCGTGCTATTGGAGTCACTACCAAGCCACCCTGGCAGTGTGCATACCCGAAGGTATACCCGGTCCTCACTAGGCCCGGACGGGTGTCCTCCACAACACCCGTTAACTCGGCCCTCGCTCGAGTCACAAGCTGGCGCAACCCAGCTCGGCCAAGACCAACGCATCGTGCCCTTCAACTGATGCCCATCCCTCGGACCTTCGTCCTCGGGGAGTCTCAAGGACCGTGGAACTTAAGGGGCTAGGTCAAAGCAACAATCAAGTATGGGATTGACAAGCAATCCCAACACAAGTCTTAACGGGCACCAACCAAAGGGCAAACTGGCATGGAGCTACTTGTAACCAAGCAGCTCGCCAAAAGGGGCATGACAAACCTCCCCCACCGAAGCTCTTGCCGTCCCCGGCAAGACACAACAATGAGTCTTAGCTCAGCTAAGAAGATTTCATCATGCTCCAATAGTTTCCCTACCTTGAAGGTATAACAACCCATAGACAATGTCTTTGACCACCACACATAGGCAACTGCCTTGAACCGTTAACCGGTGTGTTTCCCGAAGCTCAAACATTTCTTTGAGTTCTTCCACGTTCTACTTGAATGGGTCACCGCTCTAAAGAGCACCTCAGCGTCGGTGGCTTTTTGTGTCATTTTCTTCGCGACACATCGCCACTTGGTACCCTGATGTTCAATTTGTTGTGACGTCCTGAGTCCTTCCATTCACGTCACAACGACACCAAGTGGACAGCGAACACGCTGCTGCGACATCCTGAGTCCTTCCATTTGTGGCGCGGCAACATTCCGATGTTGTGCAGTAATAGGTTCCCCATGTCTCTTCAATGTCAATGTCCTTAGTCCTTCAATTCGCATCGACACTTACTGCACTATCCGTCATCGGCGACATCAGCCCTAAGAAGCCGAGTCTTAGCTGGTTATGCCTACTCCTGTACAGAATTTGCACGAGTGACAAAGACCTTGACAGGTCAACGTCTGCACGCCAGATGGGTCGTTTCCTCTTAGGCTATGCCCGAGAAACAACCACCTCAAAGGAACCAAGTAGTTTCAGTGCTAAGCACCTAACCACGAGACAAAGGGCAACGTCGAAGCCATAAGAAGGAACTTCCCCACCGGTCCTGGGACACAAGTGCATCTCCAGCTATATCCAAGTACTATAAAAAATTCCCTAGGTTGGTCCTGAGTTTGAAACACTGTTAACACCCTTAGCTAGTGGGGTAAGTACCGTGGGAGAGAATTACACACCAGTCAGACTGAACTGAACCAAGAATCAAAAAAAGGAAACATGGAGAGTGTTGTTTCAGATTTCAAGAATTTTGTGTTTCTGTATAACTGGGTTACAGCAGCATCCTGAGTGTGATGTTAGCTTAACAATGAACCTAAATCATAGCTAATAGATATAACTAGGTTAGCACAACATAATGAGAAGGTTAAACATCGGTTCACTACATTGGGAGTAAAGTTAAAAAAGGTAGTACATGGGAGTGGTGTTCAGATTTGGGGGAAACTCGTGGGTTCTGTATAAATGAGTTCTAGGGGTGTTTTAGAGACTATATTATTGTGATACGAGGTTTAAAACACTACTAACCTATTAAGCTAAGGAGGGAATACACCTTAGGCAAGTTAAATCCGTTTTAGATAAACTTGTTAAATATTAGTGCCTAGAGTACTCTAAAACATTAGTTAGAAGGAAGTACTTAGCTAACTTGTAAAACGTCGTTGTAAATGTCCCAGAGGTAACATAAAGTTTAAGGCTAATACTTGGGAAGTCCCAAGGGCCACTATAAGTTTAACATTCAAGAATTCATCTAGGGACAACCCCGATAAAATGGAATAAACTAGGAAACAGTCACAAGGGTCGTCACATGAAATGATAACTGACAAACTGTTTTGATTAACGATAGGGCCGTAACGTACACCTACCGGGACCCCGTGTGTGAGACGACACTTGCTTCTGAATAAGGTATGGACATGTGTGGTTCGTATGTTGCCTTGTTACACGGCTTGTGTGTTGTGTGCCTTGTTTGACTATGACCACAAGACTAATGCATGAAAACGAATGTTTGTTTTACCGTGCTTATTTGTCTGTTGTGAGCTTGTGTATAGCATATGAATGGATTGCTTATTTTCCTTGCTTACCCGCTTGCTATTATTGTGCATATTGCTTGCGCGCACACAGTAGTGTAGTCCCTTCTCGTTGATGAATCCTTGAGATGAAATGCAACAAACTTCGTAAACAAAACCAAGGAACTACATAAAGGGAAAACTCCTCTTAACTATAGAGGACCTCTGAAGACACCCACTATGGTGTCGAACTATCAATGATAATGATAAGCCAATACTCGTTAAAAATGAATAGGGAGACGGACCCTTTGTATCCGGGGTAGAGACCAATAATATGAAAAGGCATAGGGAGATGGACCCTTTGTATCCGGGGTAGAGACCAATAATATAAAAAGGAATAGGGAGACGGACCCTTTGTATCCGGGTAGAGACCAATAATATAAATAGGGAGACGGACCCTTTGTATCCGGGGTAGAGACCAATAATATTAAAAGGAATAGGGAGACGGACCCTTCGTATCCGGGGTAGAGACCAGAACATTAACAGGCATAGGGAGACGGACCCTTTGTATCCGGGGCAGAGGCTAGTGACATGGAAAAGGAATAGGGAGACGGACCCTTGGTATCCGGGACAATGGCTAGTAACATTTAAAAACAACAGAGAGAGAAAGAGCTATCCGGGAATTGAGGATTAGCTATGAAGAAGACGTTCTCCAAATGGTGGTGATAAGAGAATTCACAAATAACCCTTAAAGAAACAAGGAAGGACTAGCACCTACATGAGATGGTCACGGGATCTAAACTATATCCCAGACCTGGTGCAAGGAAAGAGAAAGAAATACACTTTACAGGAACAAGAGAAAAGAAATGAAAACACACAACGCTCGTATGATCCCATAGTGAGGATCATGGGTATAATATACCTATGCACACGTTTTATTACTTACATGATTGTTGTTGCTATACTAGCAGCTCGTTGTGCTTGGTTGCATGTTTGATGTGCTATGATGCCAGCATGTTATGCTTGGATGTTTGTTAATATTGCTATGCTACCTTAAAGTGGGTATGATTTCATGATATATTGTGGTGTGCCTTACTGCTTTATTATAGCATGTAAATTGACTTAATAATATTCGACCAAGTAGTCATGTGGCCCGGCAACATACGGGCTACACAGGTTCATACTCAGCGTTTGCTGAGTCCTTTACACCCAATTTTTTTCAGGTATTATGTCAGACGATAACGGAGCGTAGGCGGGATGGCTACCATGGGGGTAGTCCATCAGGGCATAACTTTTGAATTGTGTAGTATGCTTAGCGTATGGGTTGTTACTAAACCCGAGATGTAATTCTCAGATTATGATTTGGTAATTTTATTGTAGACACTCGGTATTTGGGAATTGTATTTTGAGTTGTATATTAGTTTTGTTTGAGGACGGTTTCCAGTCATTCAGACCGTAACTTGATGTTGGTAGTATGGTTGTGTCAACCACGTGGGTGGTTGGCGTCTGTGACACCCGGGTGGAGTTTTATACTGCTGCGTAGTTAACCGTGATGTTATTTAGGCGCGACGTTGTATTGTGGATGTTTATTCGGGGGTGTTACACATGTAAATGGTTAACTTGTCGCATGTAAATGGTTAACTTGTCGCATGTAATGGTTAACCTGTCAATCATAAATGGGTAACCTGTCAATCATAAATGGTTAACTTGTTGCATGTAAATGGCTAACTTGTCGCATGTAAATGGTTAACCTGTCATTCATAAATGGGTAACCTGTAGCGTGTAAGGGTTACCTATCGCATGTAATGGTTAACTTGTCAATCATAAATGGTTAACTTGTCACATGTAAATGGTTAACTTTTCATTTGTAATTAGTTAACCTGTCAATCGCAAATGGTTAACCTATTATTTGGAAAGTTAAAAATGAATTGAGTACTTTTTACGTATTAATGATAGGAAATCAGGGATAGTATTATGTAAACTTATGGCATATTTATTACCGTTTGAATGACATAATTCCAAAACTAATAAATAATAGATAGTAACTCGTACATATACTCGAAATATTAATCAATATATGCTGAATTGTTTTGAACAATATGTACTTAAGGCAATTCATTTAATAATTTAAATAATTGATATCAAGTTGGTTTTATATACTAACAATATACGACCTTGGCTAATATTATGTACACCACAAACCCACCCAAAACCACCCTAGGAAATCTTAAAACATCGAAGGGTTATTGCCGAGTCAGTTGTGACATTATAAAGTACGGACTTAGTTAAAAAAGATTACCCTACACCACAAACCCACCCCAAAATCACCCTAGAAAATATTAAAACGTCGAAGACATTTTTAGGGTTTGTAATGAAGGGATTAGAGTAGAACCACAAACCCTAAAAACCTGTCGAGTCAGTGTCGACATTATAAAGAATAAAATGAAGAAATACATATTACCCTACACCACAAACCCACCCTAAAATCCACCCTAGGAAATCTTCAAACGTCGAAGGCATATTATCGAGTCAATTATGATATTATAAAGTATAGACTTAGTTAAAAAAAGATTACCCTACACCATAAACCACCCTAAAATCCACCAAGAAAAAATTAAAATGTCGAAGGCTTTTTTAGGGTTTGTAGTGAACTCTATTCCCTAAACCACAAACCCTAAAACCTGTCGAGTCAGTGACGACATTATAAAGAATAGAATGAATAAAAAAGATTACCCTACGCCACAAACCCACCTCAAAAACCACCCTAGGAAATCTTAAAACGTCGAAGGCTTATTGCCGGGTCAGTTGCGACATTATAAAGTATAGACTTAGTTAAAAAAGATTACCCTACACCACAAAACCACCCCAAAATCCACCCTAGAAAAAAATTAAAATGTCGAAGGTATTTTTATGGTTTGTAGTGAAGGTTGGACCCTAAACCCTGAAACACAAACCCTAGAAACCTGTCGCTTCAGTGTCGACATTACAAAGAATTAATGAATAAAAAACGATTACCCTACACCACAAACACACCCAAAAATCACCCCTAGGAAAACTTAAAACATCGAGGCTTATTGCCGAGTCAGTTGCGACATTATAAAGTATAGACTTAGTTAAAAAAGATTACCCTACACCACAAAGTCACAAACCCACCCCAAAATCCACCCTAGTAAAAATTAAAATGTCGAAGCCAAATTATTTTTTTAAGGTTTATGTAGTGGGAAGGGAAATTAGGGTCGACCCTAATCCCTGAACCACAAACCCTAAAAACCTATCGATTCAGTGTCGACATTATAAGAATAGAATGAATAAAAAAAGATTACCCTACACCACAAACCCACCCCAAAAACCACCCTAGGAAATCTTAAGACGTCGAAGGCTTATTGTCGAGTCAGTTGCGACATTATAAAGTATAGACTTAGTTAAAAAAGATTACCCTACACCACAAAACCACCCCAAAATCCACCCTAGAAAAAAATTAAAATGTCGAAGGTATTTTTATGGTTTGTAGTGAAGGTTGGACCCTAAACCCTGAAACACAAACCCTAAAAACCTGTCGAGTCAGTGTCGACATTATAAAGAATAGAATGAATAAAAAAAGATTACCCTACACCACAAACACACCCAAAAAACCACCCTAGGAAAACTTAAAACATCGAAGGCTTATTGCCGAGTCAGTTGCGACATTATAAAGTATAGACTTAGTTAAAAAAGATTACCCTACACCACAAAGTCACAAACCCACCCCAAAATCCACCCTATAAAAAATTAAAATGTCGAAGCCATTTTAGGGTTTGTAGTGAAGGGATTAGGGTCGACCCTAATCCCTGAACCACAAACCCTAAAAACCTATCGATTCAGTGTCGACATTATAAAGAATAGAATGAATAAAAAAAGATTACCCTACACCACAAACCCACCCCAAAAACCACCCTAGGAAATCTTAAGACGTCAAAGGCTTATTGTCGAGTCAGTTGCGACATTATAAAGTATAGACTTAGTTAAAAAAGATTACCCTACACCACAAAACCAACCCAAAATCCACCCTAGAAAAAAATTAAAATGTCGAAGGTATTTTTATGGTTTGTAGTGAAGGGATTAGGGTCTAATGACCCCAATCCCTGAGCCACAAACCCTAAAAATCTGTCAAGTCATTGTCGACATTATAAAAAATAGAATGAATAAAAAAAGATTACCCTACACCACAAACCTACCCCAAAAACCACCCTTGGAAATCTTAAAATGTCAAAGGCTTATTGCCGAGTCAGTTGTGACATTATAAAGTATAGTCAATATAAGATTTTCTTATATATTCACATATCAATACGTATATGAAGTAATTAAGTTTTGTTGAAAACTTTTTAATTTTAGAAAATAATAATTAAATTTAACCTCTACTTTATAATTAGAAAACTAAGAAAATTAATATACTTTAAATACTAACGACTCGCATTAGTTAATTTGTAATCAGAAAAACAAAATACAATGTGTACTCGTCGTGTGATATTACGTGCATGCCGGTGTTATATTCACGTTGCAGCACTCGTGCATCAGTTACACTTCAGCACATAAGTCGCTGCCATAAATGAAACTATATTTAATTAAAAAATTATATGTTATCTTGAGAAAATAGTTTTAAATTTTCAACATTATTTCATAATAAAATGATACATAAGATTGCATATTTAATCGTATATTTTTATTGTAAATATTCACTGATATAAAATATTTACTCTTTATTTAATCCAATTGATTTTAAAAATAATATAATAAAAAATTAGATACATTATATAAATATTAAAAAAATAATGACAATCTTATTCTACAATATATATGCATCAAGTCATGGTATATATATGCTTATTTTAGTTACCCGTGATTATTTAATTAGGAGCCTCTTATTATATTATCTATCTACTTTATGTAGTTCTTGATTGTTGGAACTGTAAGGATTTAATAAATATTTTTGTACAAAATATATACGATTTCATATGGGTGTCGATTTTCATCATGATTTATATTTGGAAGTGTATATGGTACAAATGAGAGATAGATGTCTATGAAATTAATTTAATAGTAAACGTTACGGGGGTGGAATCCTAATATATATATCACCAAGAGTATTACTATTTTAATAGTTTCTCCGTTATGGACAATTTTGTTGCTTATGGATGCATATTGTTTTATCATGTACTACTGTACCCACCCACATCTCCCCTCTGCAGCACTCCTGCACGGGATGACTTGCAGCACACGAGCCATTGCCCTTAATGGAATAATGAAAGGTTCATATTACATCTTCTACTAATTATAAAGAATTGAATAGAATATCTTATTGCACGGCGATTTTTCTCTTTGTTTTCTTACCGGCAACTTCGATGAGACATGGTGGTGACGCCGACTCGTGCCGTTTTTGCATCTTTCAATTCTCAATGGAAACTAGGGGTGTTCATAACCGGTTAATCGGCTTTTCAGTTAATCGAAAACCGGTTAACCGGATTGTAGGTTAGTTAAATTTGATAACTGTAACCGGTTCATTTAGAAACGGTTAACCGGGACTGGTTTTATCGGTTTAACGGTTAACTGAAATGATGTAAATTCTTGTGTTTCTTTCTTATAATTAGTAAACAATGTGCGGTTTTTCTGGTTTTGGTGTGATATTAAACCGGTTAACCGTCGATTTTGATAAGATTTTATTGTTTGGTATAATTCTAATCATTAACTATATAATTATATATTTATTTTTGGTAAATCTAATAATTAACCATATAGTTTTATACTTATACTCATAAAAAATTTAAAAAATTAATAAATTAAATGCTTAAACGGTTTTTTCGGTTAACCGGATTTGTCAAAATCAATAACCGAAACCGGAACCGGAATCGGGAAACTAAACGGTTCGCCGGTTTTGGTTTCATCGGTTCCGGTCCGGTTTGGCGGTTCTGGTTTTCCATGAGCACCCCTACGAAGAACGGGGCTCTGTATTGTTGAACGAAGAACGGGCTGCTTGTGTGACCGAAATTGAAGACGCTGTTTAAAAAAAGTTCATTGATTAACAGATAAGGGACATGTTGAAGCTGTTTGTTCATTCTCTCCTTGTGTCTGCGCCTCTGTTAATTATCTCCTTGTGTATGAGGTTGTGTAGTGTTGAATGAAGAAATCGCTGCTTGTGTGAGCAAATTGAAGATGGTGTTGAAAACAGTTCATTTGTGAACATATAAGGAACATACTGAAGCTGCTTGTTCATTCTTTCATTGTGTCTACGTTTCTGTTAATTCTCTCCTTGTGTTTGCGGCTCTGTTCATTATCTATGTCGCACCTTGTGAAACTATAATTGTGAGTTTTGATTTCTTATTCCGCACCTTGTCGAACTCAACTTCTTCTCCTTGTCAATTATAATAATTGCGGGTTTTGGTTTCTTCTATTTCTCCTTGCATTGTTGTATGCGGCTCTGTTCATTCTCCTCTTGTTTATGCGCATGTACAAAAATACACCGCAGGAACTGCTACTTCATTGAGCAGAGGTTGAAGATGGTGCTAAGATTAGTTCACTTGATACCAAGTAATATACTTGAACTCATTTTCTTCTCATTGGCGATTATAAAAATTGAGTATATTGATTTCTTCTATCTCAACATGTGGTATAATGTCAACAATGGTATGGTTGTTGATAGAATTTCTAGGTATCTTAAGATTAGCTGGTAGTTGTGGACGAACCACATCCCAGATAGTTAGAATTTTCCACACCTGACTTAGCATCTGTAACTAGTAAACAATGCACATACATTCTCTAGCTTTGGTATAACCATCTCCACACTTGTCCATAATATGAGTAGTTAGGTTTAATTATGGTTATGATGCCATATCAAGGTTGGTTAGATTATAAAATAACAATGTCCATGTATCATAAGATTAGCTACCGATTGTGGACAAATTACATCCCAATAGTGAGAGTTCACCAACAAATTTTGTAGATGTCTAGGATTAAGAAACATGCCAACTATGTCAAACCTTGAAAATTATTCGTCAAAACCCAATCCATATAAAAAAGTTTGGTTAGTCACTATTGTTCCCTAATGGTTTTTATTAAGTTGAAGGTATTTTATGCTCATTAGGGGTAACTAGATTTTGCCATTACCTATCGTTCTTGTTGTTGAACATGCGTGCCTTTGTGTTTTGGTATCCACATCATTGTCGTTGGTATGTGTGCGTCAAGTTCTTGGTGATTCAATACAGGCTGTAACGTATGAACTGACCATCTCTATTAAGAGTGTAATGGTTTTTTCCTTTTGTGCCTTCAGCCAGTGGCGGAGGGAGAGGGGAGATATTGGGACAAAACATCCCCCAACTTTGCTAAGTTCCATAAAAATATAGTGTAAATTCGTTTTTAGAAAACTTTATTAAAGACCACCTAAGTATTTATAATTTTATCCATGTTCCCTGAACTTTTATTTCTGGTCCCGTCCTGCCTTCAGCAATATGTCTACAACAAGATTGTGTCAAACGGTGTTCAACACGAAAGCCCACAGGAAGAAAACAGAAAGTGTTCAGAACTTTTACAAACCATTATATTATATGCCTACTTACCCCACTATGTTTATGATGTAGTTTCCTTGGTATGTATATAGTTGTGCGTTGTGGTGCGCACTACAAAAAAAATGTCATTTACTAACACACAAAAAGTGTAAGTAAAACTCAAATATGTGTTAGTATAGACCGACTTGGCTTTTACCGACACACAAAAAAAGTGTCGGTATAACAGCTGACACTATAGATCTATACTAACACTTATAACGTGTGTCGGTAAAAGCTCAGAGCCTATACCAACACTTATATTGTGTTGGTAAAAGATCAAAGCTTATACCAACACTTATTAAGTGTGTCGGTATAGATGAAACTTATACTAACACTAAGCTCATTTGTTGGTATATGTGTATCTTATACTAACACATCCGCATGTGTTTGTAGAAAACTATTTATACTAACACAAATCATCATTTACTACCACTTTTATACTAACACATGTTTTTATGATATACCGACACATATGTGTGTCAGTAAAAAAAAATTCCTCACAAAATTCATTGCTTGCTATACATTTCAAATATTTATATTATAATACACATAATATATGATAAGTTGACCTGCCACCATAATATATGCTTATAAAATATATTTCATAACAGAATGCTGAAGCACAATAACATTGACTATTATGATGAATTTGCAATGCTACAACTTTAATACTAATATATATCATCATTCTTCAAGCGTCAAAAGTATCACTGTCATAATCGCAGTTCAATCTAAATTGAATAGAATTACAACATTGTTCCTAAACGTCAAAACTTTAAAAATGACTTGTCCTACTCTCATTATAAAAAAAACTTCTAGTTCAACTACACCTAATTTGGAATAACATCTGGACTCACTTCATTCAAATTGCTTATCACTCATCACCTGCAAGAAAAAACGACAGTCTTACAAAATAGGGGAGATAAATGAATAATTACATACCAAGATAAACTTAAATAACAAATTAAAAAGAAATGATACTGGTTGTACGTGTTTCACCCATAAAAGGTTGGTTTTGACTTCTTGATTGATTTGTACCACTACCAACATCACTCGGAACCTAAAGGAGCAGCAGAAAAATCACTTCAAAAGGACCAGCTATTCATCACTTTCAGCTACAATTCACATGAATATAATAATCATCAGCAAACAGTAATTACTATAGACACCGGACGATTTCAATTTATTTACTCCCTCCGTCCTGAATTGACCGTCATATTCACTATTTGGACATGTCGTTTGACTTTAATATTTAACATATAAGATAAAATAATTTTAAAAATTTAAGTTTTGCATATGATTCCTTACATGATTAACTATATATTACAAAATTTAGTTTTACAAAATTATTTTATCTTATATGCTTAATATTGAAGTGGAAAAACGTGTCATAAAGTAAACAAGACGGCCAATTCAGGACGGAGGGAGTAGTACTTAAACCTACCTTGTTGAGAATCTTCAACAATGGTGGTTTCCTCATAAGGTGCAACCATAAATTCTGATTCATCTATTTCTGCCACTTATGATTGACTTGAATGAAAAGTTTCCACTGATTGAGTCATTTGTCCTTGTTCAGTGAGATGTTGAGTTTGATTGTTGACAGATATCACCTTGAGTCTACGTTTAGCCATTCTGTGTAAAGGAATTTGCTAAAAAACAAAGAAAAAAAAGGTTATGTAGAAAATCTGATGTTGTAAGTCTAACAATAAACAAAATTTTCTAATAAAAATGAAGCAACATAAACGAATAATATATTAATCCAGACAGTTACATAGAAGAGTGTGAGTTTATAAACTAGGTTCATTGTGGAAGACAAATAACTATCCAAAATACTAATCTAGAACCAAACTACAAAATTCAACCGTAATTGTTCAATATATATACTTAACATACAACAGTGAAAAATCAGATTAAAGTTACCTAATTGGCTAAATGATATTAGTTAAAACATAGGGTTACCTCAAATTATGCAACCAACGATATTAGTACTTCAGTCTGGTGGGTGATCTGCACTATTGAATCTTCAAGCCTGTTTACAAGTGCAGCAAAATATTTTCAGATGAAGAGCATTCCTTGAGCATTTTAATATCTTCAAATCTGTTGTTATACATCTTTTACAAAAGCAACTAAGTGTCTACTATGGTTCAAGAGTTTAAACAGGGTGGTTCTTTGCTGATAAAGGATGCGGAAGTAAGAGGAATAAAGAAAAAATAGTCCCTTTTTACCAACATCAAGTACTATGTGATTTGACCACGAGGAATTCAGTAAAATTTCTCATTTTAAACATTGCCACCTCAAATTTTGTGGTTAATTCAATCTGGTGTGGAAAAAGATTGCCACCTCATATTATTCATTCCTTGCAAAGGCATGCGGTGGTGCTTTGTAATAGTAAGCGACAGTGTTATAAATTCAAATGGTTTTTGGATTCTTCTTGTTTGCTACAACCCAAAACAAATGAAGAAACCAAAAACATGAACAACATACATGCACTGCTCATTATTCTTGTCGGTATGAGAAATGCTTTTTTTCACAGAGAACAAAGAAAATGGATTGCAGGCAGATGGAATAACATCGTGCAGTAAAGCAGCTCATGAGTTGTCATTTTAAGCACCTAAACATTCTATTTATCCAACAATAAGTACTATTTCACTTGGTCATTTTAACAAACACGTAGAGTTCACTAAACAAGACAACTAATTAACTACTGCAAGTCTGCAACTTGCCGGTGAATTTTACCAAGATGCAGCAACTAGCACTATTTGCTTGTGAAAGTTAGTTCATATACAGCAGTACGTCCATTTATAATCAAACATGCTGCCTAGAAATCATATTAAAAATGTGAGCAACTTGCCGGTGAATTTTACCAAGATGCAGTAACTAGCACTATTTGCTTTTGCAACTTAGTTCATATACACTGACGCAAATTTGTAATCAAACCGGAAGTATTATTAGAGAAAAAATAAGTCAGACTATAAGAGAAGAGAAATTGAACGAGTTGACGAATATGAAGAGTAATTAAAACCTTGGCCTTTCTGTTATGAGACTGCATTCGCTCAAGAGCTGCGGCTGGTGTGACGATTTGAATGTCGAAGATGAACTGGTGGAAGAATATTGAAGATGAAAGGATTTGGCAAAATCTGAGGCGCAAAGATGATATAGGTTTAGAGGGACATGGAAATCGGCAAGGAAAAAAAGGTTGTGAAGGCATTGGTGTGGCGATTTGAATGTCGAAGATGAATTGGTGAAAGAATATTGACAGGATTCCACTACTTACACAGCTAACGCTGATCCTCGTGGAAAGGGAGACAGAAGACGGGAACTTGGAACTTCAAGGGACGAATGGGAGACCGAAGAAGGGAACCAAAAGCACATTGACATGCGTGGATCACGAACAGATATACCCATCAGTTTCAAAGATTGAAGGATAAAGAGAAAAAACAGAAATAGTCTCCCCATGGAAGAGAAATTTGGTGGAAGAACATTGAAGATGAAAAAATTCGGCAAAATCTGAGGCGCGAAGATGATATGGGTTTAGCGGGACATGGAAATTGGTAAGGAAAAAAAGATAGTGAAGGCGTGGGAAACTAAAGGAGAGAGGTTTTTTTTTTTCAGTGATGTGTTAGTAAAGTTAGCGACTACTATATACACTGACACATAGGGTGTTCATAACCGGTTAACCGGCTCGGTTAACCGGATTGTCGGTTAGTCAAATTTAATAACCGTAACCGGTTCATTTAGAAGCGGTTAACCGGGACCGGTTAACCGTCGGTTTCGGTGCGGTTTTACCGGTTTAACGGTTAACCGAAATGATGTAGATTTATGTATTTTTTTCGTATAATTATTAAACAATGTGCGATTTTTCTGGTTTGGTTGCGATATTAAACCGGTTAACCACCGATTTTGATAAGATTTTATTGGTTTTGGTATAATTCTAACCATTAACTATATAATTGTATATTTATTTTTGGTAAATCTAATAATTAACCATATAGTTTTATACTTATACTTAAAAAAATTAAAAAAAATTAATAAATTAAATGCTTAAACGGTTTTTCCGGTTAACCGGATTCGTCAAAATCAATAACCGTAACCGGAACCGGGAAACTAAACGGTTCGGTTAACCGAAACCGGCAAACGACATCGGTTAACCGGGTTTCCGGTTTCGGTTTCACCGGTTCCGGTCCGGTTTGGCGGTTCCGGTTTTCCATGAACACCCCTACTGACACATCTCTATTGTGTGTGAGTATACGTACTTAAGTTTACTCACACTATTTAAAAATCTGTTAGTAAAAATGTTAAGTATAGTGACTTAATCAATTATATGTTAGTAAAAGTTATTGACTTTTACTGACATTTGTAATGTGTAACTATTTATCGATTATACTAACACTAAATTGTCTGTCATTAAAATTGTGTTAGTAAATGGTATTTTTTTTCCCGGCCAAAATCCATATCCCATCCATCTCTCGTTTCAAAGGTTAGATGATGTCACTTTCCCTGTCCGCCTGCCATGAGGAGGCTAGGCTACTACTAAGGCCCCATTCTTTTGCAAGTGTTTCAACTGGTTTATGATTTATCAGCTGGTTTATCAGGCTCAGCTCATTCTTTTGTTGTATTATGGGTTAGATACCATTTACTCATAAAGCTTATTTAAAACAGCATTATCAGTTAGTTCATCAGTTGGTTTACGCATTATCAGTTGGTTTACATATTGTCAGTCACATTATCAGTTGGTTTATCAGTTCAAAACTCTAATACAAAAAGAACAACTTATATAGGTTTTTACACAATCATCTAATTTTGAAATCAGTCATCAGCCCATATCAGCTATCAGCTGGTTTATACAAAATGCAAAAGAATGGGGCCTAAAGCTCATCCATCAACTTGTGCTGTTGTAGTTCAGAATAATAGAGATACCTAACAGTAATACAGTGTGTACTCTTATGGAGAATCTCTGTTCTACCACCTCCACCACTACTAGACCATTTCAGTTACTTTCAGTCCTCTGTTTCTTCTTCTTGTTTTTTGTTCTGTATCCCTTTTCCTGCAATGGGCTCTCTTTCAACTTCTATGCATTCTCATGCCCGACTGTGGAGTTCATTGTAAGAAACGCTGTAAAACAAGCTGCTGACTCAGATCCTGATATCCCCGGAAAGCTTTTAAGGCTTTTCTTCCATGTCTGCTTTGTTGAAGTAAGTTAAAAGTTTTTGTTTATTCCTCTACTGGGTGAATTGTTTGTTTTGATCGAAATGAAAATGACACTGAGTGAGCTAGCTAGCAGGGGTGTGATGGTTCTGTTCTGGTACAAGGCAATGGGACTGAGAGCACAGACCCTGCAAACACTTCTTTAGGAGGGTTTCAGGTTATAGATTCTGCAAAGAGTTCTCTTGAGATGTTCTGCCCTTCCACCGTTTCCTGTGCTGATATTCTTGCCTTGGCCGCCCGGGATGCAGTCTTCCTGGTAATTGAGTTTTTTTTTTAAAAAAAAAGGGTTATGAATGAGGTATGTTACTGGTTTTAAATTATTCTTATCCGATTCTTAGGCTGGAGGACCTTCAGTTCAGATCCCGACAGGCAGGAAAGATGGCAGGATCTCTGATACTGCAAACGTGAGGCCCAACATTGTCGACACGGGCTTTACTCTGGATCTAATGCTTAACATCTTCGTCTCCAAGGGCTTGTCTTTGGAAGATATCGTTGTTCTGTCGGGTTATCATTTTCATTCTTCATTCTCAAAAGTTATTAGGAAATCAAAGCTCAAATCACTCGCTCTTCTTCTTTTAACAAGAATGATAACTGACTCATGGATGTGATTCGTGATGATGCAAATTAAATAACAGGTGCACACACCATAGGTTCCGCACACTGCCGCACTTTCAGCAACAGATTCCAAATGGATTCCAAGGGAAACCTGACAATCATTGACTCCTCTCTTAACAAAACATACGCGCAGCAGCTTGCTGTGCAATGTTTTCACACACCAACAGCTGTGGATGTCGCCTCTACAACAGTCCATTGCGATCCGCAGACATTTTCTTTGTTTGACAACCAGTATTTCAAGAACTTGATCCATGGGAAGGGGCTGTTTCACACGGATTCAGTGCTGTTTGATGATGAAAGAACAAGGGGACTAGTGGAAGAGCTTGCAGGGGATGGAAATGGGTTCTTGCAGAGGTGGGAGGAGTCTTTTGTAAAGCTGTCTATGGTTTGTTGGAAACGAAGGAGAAACTCGAAAGATTGAAGGAAAGAGACGAATCGTAGAAGAATGAAGAAGAGGCGCAAGGCCGAGATCGAAGGAGGCTTAGCGAAAAGACGAGAGAACAAAGAGAAGAAAAGAAAGACTATAAACTTTGTATTATGACTTCTGATTGAACAATGAGAGGAAAGGACTAAGCTAAATACAAGAATAAAGTACCGTTAAACAACGGTAATACTAACACTACTAACAAGGGTAATGAAGGAAATATGAGGTAATCAAGTTTCCTAATACCCCCCTCAAACCTAAGAAAAGGAGCTATTTTGTTAGGTTTGAAGTGTTTAACATCCCCATTGATGTGAGCTGGTGACGATAATCTTTTCCCGTCAAAGACTTGGTGAGCATATCCGCCTTTTGGTGTAAATTGGAGATGTGAACAACATCGATAAGACCGGCTTTGATTTGATCCCAAACATAATGAACGTCTATCTCAATGTGCTTCGTGCGTTCATGGAGGACGGGGTTGCGAGCAATATAAACGGCCGATTTGTTGTCGCACCTCAGCGGTATAGGAGTGATGTCATGGATGCCAAGTTCATTAAGGAGACGAGAAAGCCAAGCCAATTCGGTGGTGACACGTCGAAGTGCACGATATTCAGCTTCGGCGGATGAGAGAGAGACGGATGCTTGCTTCTTGGATTTCCAAGAAATGGGGGAGCCTCCGAAAAGAATGTAATACCCACTAACGGATCTGCGAGAAATGGGACAAGAAGCCCAGTCAGAATCGCAATAGGCAAGGAGAGAAAAATCAGATTTATTATTCAGAAAAATGCCATAACCAAGCGTCCCTTTAATGTATTGGAGAATATGAATGGCAGCGTTCCAATGATTCTGACAAGGGCGTTGAATGAATTGACTCAGAAGTTGTACGCTAAAATTGAGATCCGGACGAGTATTGATGAGGTAATTTAGCTTGCCAATGAGACGGCGGTATTCAGTGGCATTAGGAAGAGGAGAACCGTCTTCTAGGCGAAGTTTTATGTCGGGAGCAAGAGGGCTAGCGACCGGTCGTTTGGACAAAACGTTGTAGTCTGCAAGAAGATCAGAAGCAAATCTTGTTTGCGTGATGCCAACCCCATCAGAAGTGTAATGGAATTCAAGACCGAGGAAGTAGGTAAGGTTGCCAAGGTCTTTGATCTTGAAAGAGCTATGAAGAGTTTCTTTGACTTGAAGAATCTTGGTGTCATCGTTACCACATAAAATGATGTCATCGACGTAGACTCCAAGGAATAAAACAGAATCCCCATGGCTCCATTTGAAGAGAGAGTGGTCATTATCTGAAAGAACAAAACCAAGGTTAGTAAGACTAGTCGAAAGCTTAGCATACCATTGGCGGGACGCTTGTTTCAACCCGTATAAAGATTTTTGCAATTTGCATACTAAACCGTTGGTGGGAGTATTCAAACCCTCAGGAATTTTCATGTAAATCTCTTCATGAAGATCGCCATGGATAAAAGCATTGTTGATGTCAAGTTGATGAATCATCCACCGACGTTTTATGGCAACACTTATCAAGGTGCGAATGGTAGTCATTTTGACAACGGGAGAGAAGGTTTCATGAAAGTCTTCCCCTTCTCTTTGTGTGAAACCACGGACAACCAAGCGGGCCTTGTATCTCTCGATGGATCCATCGGCTTTGTGTTTGGTGCGATACACCCATCGGCATGTGATACATCTTTTTCCTTTAGGAAGCTTAACAAGAGTCCATGTGTGATTCTCTTCAAGAGCTTGAAGTTCGGAATTCATGGCAGCCCTCCATTCCGGGTGTTGGACAGCAATTTTGTAAGAAGAAGGTTCCAAAGGACACTGCATTTGGACCTGAGAACATAAGACACGAGAAGGGATGAAATCAGTGATAGAATTTATAGTGGGAAGAAGATTGGGCCTGGATTTTTCAAGCCTAGAAGAGAGAAGGTGAGTAAAAGGATCATGAGTGACTTGGTTGCAATCATAATCAGCATATTTGATAGGGGCCCGTTTGATCCGTGAGGAGCGTCGAACAAATTGATCATCATTCTGGGCGCAATCACGATTTTGTATTTGTTCACTGTCATGAGTCTGATCGTTGTTGGTTGAAAGCGTGAGAAGGGGTTGATCAAATGCGCCCGAGTTGAATTTTTCTGGGCTGAAATTCTCATTGCTAATGTCGTGGGCAGGAGAATGATGATTGTTGACAGAGTGATTCTCAACTTCAGCACCGATGGGCTCCAGCACGGGATGATCAGAAGTATGATGGCCTCTGTCGGGAATGGGAGTGGTGGATTCGTTGGGCCGTGCGGTATGTGGGCCGGATCCAGGCGCATCATTATCGTGAGACGATTCATACTCATTCTCTTCGTCAACAGCAATGGGAAAAGAAGAGATGGTGGGCTGATCTGGGCTGTTCGTTTCAGTGGACTGAGACTGGGCCTGCAAGGGAAAGACGTTTTCGAAAAAGACCAAATCTCGACTGGTTATCACCTTGTCTTCATTGATGAGGAGAACCCGATGACCTTTTTTGCATAGCCCAGGCCCAAGGTAAACTCCTTTGTGACCTCGATCATGGAATTTCCCTTTGTTGGTAGAAGGCCCAGTGTGATAAACTAAAGACCCGAAAGTCTTAATGTCACTCAAGTTAGGAGGATGGCCATTTATAAACTCATAAGGAGATAAACCGTTCAAAGTGGAAGATGGCAATCTATTAATAAGGAATGTAGCCATCAAAATGCTTTCACCCCAATATGTAATGCTAAGCCCAGATTGAAAGAATAAAGCGCGAGCAGTTTCTAACAAATATCGATGTTTTCTTTCAACAACTCCATTTTGTTGAGGAGTGTAAGCACAAGTGGTTTGATGAATTATCCCTCTTTCATTAAAAAAATCTTGCAAACATCTAGATAATCCAAGTTCATAGGCATTATCCGAACGAACAATTTTGACATGCTTATTGAATTGCCGATCAACCATATTAATAAAATTTCGAATGTGCTGAGAAGCATCAGATTTTAACTTCATAAGAAGTACCCATGTACATCTACTAGCATCGTCAACAATGGTAAGAAAATATCGGCACCCATCATGATTAAGAGTAGAGCAAGGACCCCAAGTATCAACATGAATAAGATCAAAACAATGTTTGGACCTATTCTTAGAGTGAGGGAAAGACAATCTATGGCCCTTAGCTCTAAAGCATACATCGCAAGCAAAATTATCAGGAATGTCATGCTTCTGAATTAAACCCATCTAAACCATCTTATTCATGGGAGGATGTCCCATTCTCCTATGTAAAGTAACTAAACGAGAGCTAAAACAATGAGCAGATCCAGAGAAGTCATTATTACAACTTTCAGAAATCCTATGCAGCAAACTAAAATCAAGAAAGTACAACCCATCTTCCTGATATCCAATACGCTCCTTACTCTTCCAGGTATGGCCCTGCATATAACAGTTGTTAGAATCGAAAGAAATCTCGCAATCAAACTGCTGGGCCAATCTACTCACAGAGGCAAGAGATAGTTTGAAATTAGGAACATGCAGAACATTCTCAAGTTTAAAACCATCATTGATCAAAACAGAACCCACAGTATTGACAATTTCGACATTCCCATTAGGCATGGTAACATGATGCACATCAGAAGTCTGTTTTATGTCACTAAGCAGGTGTTGATTACCAACTAAATGTTCACTAGCTCCTGAGTCTAAAAGCCATGAATTATCAACATGCTTTCGATAAGAACTATCACATTTAGTATAGATAGTACCTGCAAAATGAGAAACATTTCTGCTTCCAGAGGCACTATTGCTGGACACATTCTTCTCAGCATTCTTCTCGGTTTTCTCAAGCAAATCACAGAGTCTGTTCAATTTTTCTAAACTCAAAACAGAAAACCCTTTAACACCTTCTCCCTTCCTGTCAGCAGTGTTGGTTGCAGTGTTGTTCTTGGCTCCTTTCCACCAGTCTGGATAACCCTTAAGCTCAAAACACCCACTCTTTAAGTGGCCAGTTTTACCACAGTGAGTGCATAGATTGGAACTTTTCTTACCGGTATTATCCCTTTCTTTCCTGAACTTTCCTTTCTCACCAGAAATAGCATCAGTTCTACTAACATTATTAGCGAAAGAAACATCAGAGGTATCCTTCTCAACCTTCCTATTTACCCTCTGTCTCTCCTCTTGGAGAATCACAGCATACGCAGAATCAAGGTTAGGAAGAGGTTTTTTCATTAGAAGGTTACCCCTAACGTTAATGAATTCCTCACGCAATCCTAGTAAGAACTGAAACAATTTCTGGTTTTCAAAATGTTTGGCAATCTTTTCACTGTAACCGCACACACAGGAAGGTATATTTGTCATGGCGGAGATATCATCCCAAATGCTAGTGAGCTTAGTAAAGTATTCAGTAACAGAAGCATTTCCTTGCTCTAACCTAGACAATTCACGATTCAACTCAAATAATATCGTACCGTCTATTTGGTCGAACCTCTGTATGAGACGATTCCACATGTCGAAGGAAGTAGAGCAGGAGACCAAGCTATCACCGATGGAAGTTTCGACGGAGGCGAGAATCCACGACCTAACCAAACCGTCGCATCTGTCCCATGCGTCGCGACGATTTTTCGGGACCTTAGATCTCTTCAGGCTTCCGTCTACCATCTTGATTTTGTTCTTCGCCAGCAGACAAATCTCGACTTTCTTCTTCCAATTTTGGAACCCCTTCTTTCCATCGAACTTGGTGGATGTGAGAGAAACTCCAGGAGTTTCCGAATCAGACACGGTAAGAGGATCTGAATCAGTTCGCCTTTTACTCTTCTTCTTATTAACGACTTCCTCCTTCTCCGATTGTGAAGTTTCTTCCTCATCTTCAGAGGAATCGTCCTCTTCTTCGTCGGATTGAGTTGACATCGAAAATATCGAGAAGAAGAAGAAGAAATCTAAGATGCGGATGTCACCGCTCTGATACCATGTTGGAAACGAAGGAGAAACTCGAAAGATTGAAGGAAAGAGACGAATCGCAGAAGAACGAAGAAGAGGCGCAAGGCCGAGATCGAAGGAGGCTTAGCGAAAAGACGAGAGAACAAAGAGAAGAAAAGAAAGACTATAAACTTTGTATTATGACTTCTGATTGAACAATGAGAGGAAAGGACTAAGCTAAATACAAGAATAAAGTACCGTTAAACAACGGTAATACTAACACTACTAACAAGGGTAATGAAGGAAATATGAGGTAATCAAGTTTCCTAATATGGTTGGGGTTAAGGAAGGGGAAGCTGATGGAGAGGTTAGACACCGCTGTTGGAGAGTGAATGATTAAGGTTTATTATAGCTTATCGAGAGATTGAGGAGGAGGAGGATTAGCAACTTTGATCACAAATGTATAGAACAAGAAGATGAAAGATTTCATTTTTCTTTTCATTCCGGGTACAGCTGTAGCGCAAAAGTTTCTGTAGTTGTTATTGTTGTGGTGGAATTGGAAATAAGAATCTGGTCTCCTGTTCATCTATAAAGAAGCGTTCGTTACTATTATTCATTTTTTTTTCCAAATAACGTTACCATTGTCATATTGTATTAAGAGAAACTACACAGAAGATAGTTCTTTTATGCTTTTGTGTCTTGGGCATCTTAGACAGCAAGCATAATCGTCTCTCTTCGTTTTCCTTTTCAAAAAGGAGCGTGTCATACTTTCTATGTGATCGTGATATGCCTTAAAGGATAACTTCTACCGCAAAATAATTAGGCGTGTACTATTGTACGACACTAAGTATTGGGTGGTAAGACAGTGTCACATAAGATGAGTGTGACAAAGATGTGTACAGATGGTGGGCATAAAATACGATATGAGGAACGAGACAATCAAACAAAAAGTGGGAGTAATAGGGACTGAAGAAGAGATGCGTGAATATCTATTGTGGTGGTTTGGATATGTGAGAAGGAGATTGAGCGAGATAAATATCATTCTCATTTAGGCGCCGTTCTTTCATGACGAATAGGACATTAATCTCATTTTTTTACATTTTGCTTGTCACGTGTCAGTTAGTTATTTGTTAAAATTTAACCCAATACACATGTGACAAGTTACAATAGGTTAATTAGGGGTAGATTAATAAAAAAGCTACTCTGAGTAGCTTTTTGGAACTAACGGCGAACGGCCCCTTAGGCATCGTTCGATGCTGGCGAAAAAAATGAGCAAACGCAGCAATAGCTGCGTTACAAATAATGTTCCTCTAGTTAACCAATCACAAGCTCCCATTGGTTTAATTGGTGGGTGCCACTGAAAAAAGGAGCCAATAACTTTTTAACACCTGGACATGTTTGTGTTGGACGCCGTGCCAGTTTCTTTTCGCCAAGAACGAACGGAACCTTAGTCTCATTTGTTCGTATTTCACTACTAGACTTTAGAAAATTTTCACCTTGTTTTGATAACCTCGTTTTCCTCTCTTACTCACATCTCCATTCCCATTACATTTCTAGTTTCCCGCTCATTTGTGTTTTTCTTTTTTGTATGTCACTAAATTTCCCAGCCTTATATATTGATTCATGTTAGCTGACCCCATAAAATTGTGATGTGTTGTTGTATAATATAATTGTTTGTTGTCTGAAATTGGCATAGTTATTCTTGTTTCTAATTTCCAGGGAGTCGTCGGTAGGGTTATCAGTGTTTCCTATTTGTGAGAGGAGTCCCAGGCAAGGCAATGAATATAGGTATACATTTTTTTTGTCTAGCATGACTCAGCAGCAAAATCTAGTAGCATCTCGTAGAAATTTTTTAATCTATAACGCAAGAACCATTGATCCACCAGGATTTCAAAAAGCGCAAATTCAACCACACGGGCAGGTCGCATCGTACAAGGTATGGTCTATCCACTTGGCAGTCCAGTCATACTGTACTGTTTTGTTGACTGGACTGTATTTTTAGTATATTAATTTTAAATAGTTGTAACTTTTAATATATAAGTCCAAAATGAAAAAAATTATATCACTGTTCACCTAAATTCAATCTCTTCAAAACAAGACCAGCCATTTTAACAACTTTGAAAAAGATCTATTTTTACATGTGTATGATGATACACTAAAATGATAATATGATTCATTAATTTTGATATTATGATTCATTAATTGATATCATCATTCATTAACTAATAAGTGGTGAATTAGATTATAAATTTCGGAACCGATAAAAAATCATTATTGTTTTGTAGTGTACTATTATTGAAATACCAGCAATTTGCGACATAGGATATAATTAATATATAGTTGGAATAAATGAATTACTATATGGTTAGTCGGGAATAGCGTTAATAAGGCCCAGAGAAGTTAAACATTTCTCTTACGTTAATTTTCCCTCTTCCTAAAATAATTATAACTGTTTATAAATCCCTTATTCTTACCGACGTTACTAATATATGATTATTCCCAACTTTTGTAGTGTTACAACGTCTTTCTATTCCTAAGAGTTCAATTTCTGTTTTACTACTTCTACAATTATTATAGGTTGGTGAGATCCTTATTTTACTCTGATTTATTTATAATATTATTAATCTAGTTCCTACTAACGTAACAACATCCATTTATGTTGGAGTTAATGATTTATTTTATTTCTATTTCCTCTTACATCAAAATAAATATTTATCATCTCCTTAGATATTTATGATCGTCTTTATCTCTTCCTCATTTTATTTCAAAACACTAAATTCCTTTTAAATTTCTAATCGGTTGAATCTAGTCCTCCAAGTTACTTACAAACTAAATATTTATCTTGTATTTCATATTATTTACAACAATAAATGTTTAATTCATTTTCCTAACTACTTGCGATGATAATTATTTCTTTTCTTTTCTAAAACTAACTACATTTTTGAAATACCCCGAACTTAAACATGGTGATTAAATTATTCTAATATGGTATTTGAGAGCCTAATAGTGCCTAAAGAATTTTGGTGAAGAAAATAAATCCAAAAGAAAAGAGAAAACGCTTAAAAAGCATAAAACGCAAAAATGTGCGTTACGTGACCATAGGAGGAATACGACCCCGGTTAAGGTCCTAGATGGATTCCTAAGGCTTAGTTAGGCCTAATTGATATGTGGGAACAATCCCCGAAGAAAACGGATCCATAAAATGGATTAAAAACGCTAATAAAGCTTTAGAGCACGTTTTTCGAGAAAACCTGGAAACGTGACTTTGAGTGGTCAAATGGACCCATAGAAGTTATAGTCAATCAAATAACTGTAATTAAACATTAATGGAAGCTTAAGAACCATTAAAATTAAAGAAACGAGAAAAATCCGGAAAACGGGCCCGGTTAGTGAATAGTGCTAAACCGGGTAAATTAACGAGCGTTTCTTGTAAAAGACGAAAAACGCTCCCAGCTTATGTTACTTAGTGGGCCGGTTTTTGATGAGTGTATAACACTCTCCCTCTCACACTTGACTAGCTTATTAGCTTAATAAGTCAAAAAGCAAAAACAAATAAAGTAAAAAGCAAAAAGTGCATAAGACACTTTACCTCTCTCTCTCTCTTCATTTCTTTTCCTTCCCAGCTGAGCCATCCCTCTCTCTCTGCCGTATCCTCCCTTCCCATCCAGCCTTCTTCTTCCTCTCTTCTGCTGGTACGAAAATGAAGCTCCTTCCATGGCTTCTCCTCCTTCTCTTGCTTGCCCAAGCTACATCCAAGCTCCAAATGAAAAATAAACCACATATTCTTGCTCCTCTCACCAAGCTCTATCTTTCTCTCTTTTCAAAATCTCCAAAGGAGATAGTTGACCTCCATGGGTATACCCCTATTTGTGAAGAAAATGGTATTTTCTTGAAGCTTGGAGTCTCCTCTTTCTTCTAAGGTAAAAAGTTCCAAAGAAAAACTCATTTTCTCCAGTTCCTTACCTTGGCCGATTTTGGCTCTTAATGTAGCATTTTATTTCCTTGTTTGAGCATTTATTCAAGCCTCAAATGGTGGTTGGGAGCCTCTCTTTGATTCTTGACCAAAACCCCATCCTAGGGTTTCAAGGTAATTCTTCACCTTTGTTCCTTAAGCACCTTCCCTTGTGTTCTAGTTGATTAATAAGACTAGGTGAATATATTTAGGGGGTGTTCACTTTGGGGTAATCAACAAAGGGAAACGGAATCATTCCCTTTGTGGTTGTTTGTTTTGTATTTTTAATGATTCTGTTTCCCCCACTTCAGGTTTCAAAAACCCCCAATTCCCTTTTGATGATTCCCCCCAATATCCCAGGGAAAGGTATTCCCTTTCCTCCCTCTTACCCTATCATCATCTTTAGCATAATAAATATTAATATATATATATAATTTATATAAATACTAATATATGATACATAATTTTTAAAATATTAATATACAATATTTTTATCTAATAGAAATACAAATATTTATTTATACTTTATATAAATATAAATATAGATATCAATATGAATATGAATATTAGATATATATATATAAATGTTAATATAACATTTAAAATAAAAACAAAGAATAGAGACGAGAATAAGGGGAAGGATAGAGGGAGAGGGGAAAAAAAGGAACAGAGAAGAGAGAGAGAGAACAGAAGGGAAGGACAAGAAAAGGCGGAAAGAAGAGAGAGAGAGAGGAAAGAAAGAGGAAGAGAGAAGAGGGAGGAAAGAGGAGGAGAAGGGAAAGAAAGAGGAACAAAGAGGAGAGAGAAGAGAGAGGAAGAGAAAAAGAGGAAGGAGACGGGAAAGGAGAGAAAAAGAAGAGAGGAGGAGAGAGCGGGAGAAAGGGAAGAAAAGAGGAAGAGAGAGAGGAGAGAGAGATAAAAAGAGGATAGAGATTATTGACAAGTATTAAATATGTTAAAGAATAGTATTGAAAATTTAAATACTAGAAAACTAAAAGTAATAAAGATAGATAGAGATAATATAAATATTTATGTTACAGTTTAAATAAAATATTATATAATATAATATTAATAAATATTTTTTATAACTTAAATACTATAAAATAAAAAAAAGTTATATATATAGATAATTTTTAAAAAACTTATACATATATAAGCTATAAAATATTAATATATGTCATTTATAATTTAAAAAGTATTTATATATGCTATATAATTTATATAAATATTAGTATATGTTGCATACAAATTAGATAATATTAATATATATTATTCATAGTGTAAATCTGTTTGGAACCAAACACAACAAAGACACTCATTGAGAATTCTATTATGTTTCCATGTAGAATCAAACAGACTTCTTGATTCGGGGGAATCCCTTTCCTTTCCTTTCCATTCCCTTTCCTGATTCCATTCTGTTTCCTCGCCTCAAAGTGAACACACCCTTAGTGCCTAATTCCCCATTTGGGTATTGATTTTGAGGTTGGCAAGTGGTTGGCCAACTTGGCCGATTTTGATCAAGAAAGAGAAGGGAGGAGATTGGAAAAGAAAAGAAGAATCTATGAGCTTAAGGTAAGAAATCTACCTTAATGTATATCCTAATTGCTTTAGAATATTGGGATGGGTTAATTAATTGAATGAACCAAAAATTGGATGGAAATGTGCTTGGATTAGTTAGATGAGAAATTTGGGACTTGTTGTTTGAATTGAGGGCATTGGAGCCAAGTGATTTGAGATTGTGTTTATGTTATTGGTTGATGAAATTTTGATTGAGCTTGTGTGCTGGTAGGACCCTTTATGGGTGTGGATAGTTTTGAAATGATTTAGGCGAGAATTGATGAATTAGGGTATGTTAGAATTGTAGGTGAGCTATAGCAAAATCTGTGTAGAAAACCTAAGAAGTTAGGTGCTTATAAGAGTAAGAATGACCTAGAGAAACTAGGTGTTGATGAATATTGATTTGGGTTGGTAAATCACCATAGGAAATGCTTATTTAAAGATGGGAGGTTGGTGTGAAAATCTGTAGCAAAATGGTGTAGGAGGATCTTGGAATAGCTAGAAAAGAACTAGTGTGTAAGACTTTGAAAACAAGAGTTGAACTTGGGTATAGTGAATGCATTTGTCTAGGATGGAATTGTAATGGTCAAGTTGGGTGAAAACAAAGAGTAAGATGTCAAGAGAAGTTTTGGAAATACACTAGGATGCATAAGTGCAAATGGGAATTGAAATTTGTAGAAATTAAGCAAGTATAGAGGTAAGGATTGGACCAATGATTTGAGGAGGTTTAGAACATGATTAAGAGTGTTTTAAGGTGGTTTAAACATGTAGAAAACATGTGGAAAAATTAGGGAATGATTAGGTGTGAATTAGGGGTTGAAAAGAGGTCAAAAACTGTAAAAATTGACAGTTCCAGGGTTGGTCCGGGTTTGTAAATCGGTACACAAACCCGGACCACCTCAAAAACATGCCAGAATGTCGTCCCAGGGGTTGGTCCGGGTTTATAACCCCGGACACAAACCCGTACCACATGAAAAAATAGGCAGAAACTGATTTCCGGGATTGGTCCGGGTTTGTAACCCCAGATACAAACCCGGACCAGTGCAAAAATGCAACAGAATGTGTTTTTAAGTGCTCTAATGATGGGGAATTGATTGGGGATGGTTTTAGATGATGTTTAGGACTTATTGGGTGACCTATAAAGGTCCTTGGAAGTGTAAAAACAAGTTTAAGAAGTGAATGAGAAAGTTGTGAACTTAAATACACTTGAGTAAAACTAAGATTAACGGGATAACGGGGTAAGTACGGGAGTAGTGGTTATTTACATACCGTAATACCTTAATGTTAATAGAACCACTTGATAAATGATCAGTGATTCGAGAGTAAACCGAGGAACGTCAGGTGACCCGGTAAAGTTAATCCATGGTGAAAGGTATGATTTTCTCATGCCATGTATGCTAACCGGATTACGTTGATTTGTGTGTTGTTTGCTTGTGTGCCGACTTAATCAAGATAAAAGCATAACAATGGTTTCTTGCATTTGATTGTATGTCTTGATGCATGACGTATGAGCTAACCATACTTGAATGATTGTGTGGTCTAACTTAGTGTATAGACCGACTCATAAATGAGTATTGTTTGATTAGTGACTCGTAGAAAGAGTCATCGCAAATTAACGAAAACGTGGAAACACACGGAAACCATTGATTGAAAATACCATAAGACAAACTTATGAACTCACTAGAACGTGAGATAGAGTTGTACGGGATTAGTAAACTCCCGATAACGGTTAGAAAACCGAAATGAACAATCCACAAAGTAAACAATAGTGGGAAGAAATAATGAGACCTCTACTAAGAGGAGGATGATAGTTCAAAGAAAAGAACTTTTGAGAGAAGTAAAAGAATGATAAGGGACCATCAAACTCCCTTAGGAAAATAGTCGACCTACAATATGTGATCCGACTAATTTGAGAAAATGTCCCGAACATAAAAGGTATTCGATAAGTAGGGGAAACCCTTTAATTTGAGAATACTAGACATTGAGAAATATTCCCTAAGCTATTAGATGATTGAAATACCCCAAACATTAATTACCTTAATTAATAAGGAATTAAATCAAATGAAGGTTATAATTACCAAATATTCATCTAATGAGTAATACTCATTATAAACGTTAGTGTATAAACATATAGTCCAAAATGGACACCAAACTATACATTAAATCTCTAATCAAAGATAGAAGATTATTAAGGAGAAATCAACTCCAAAAATCAATACTACATGTAACACATTAGTACATGTATTAAATATCATAAATATTACTCATTAATATATATAAAACATTATATATAGACAAACAAGTTATTAAACACAACAACCACCATATACACACCTTAATACCATAATAACACATGTTACCACCTAACACATAGATAAAGTCACAAGTGTACAAACTTAATGTCTTAATATTAAGTCTTGAAATTCAAAATGGTCCCCCACACACATGTTGTAGCCGGCCACACCTAGGATAAAAGAAGAGAAGAATGAAAAAGTGAAAAGAGAAAGAAGACAAGAATGTACAAATGAGGAAAAAAGCAAAAACCACTTTCCACTAGTCTTCCTCTCATCCCTTCTCACACACAAGCTGGCATGGACCATTCCTACCAGTAACTCTTGGCTGTACAAGGACCAAAGAAGACAAATGTGAGTCATAAACAAGCTAGAAACAAAAATAAGCACTAAAGGACAACTAACCTTACATAAGACAAAGACACCTCACCTGTAACACCCCCGGTTAACCAACCGTAGTCCAAACGATGCACCAAACGATGATACAGCGGAGTCACAATTCCAACCGGGTGTCACAGACGCCAACCACCCACGTGGTTGACACAACAACACTATCAATTCTATGCTGCGGTCTGAATGACTGGAATTAAACCATAACCAAATCCAAGTCCATCACAAAAGATACAAACCGAGTACCGAGAGTCTACAACATAAGTTCTTAATCCAACAACATAAACCGAAAGTACAACTAGGGTTTGGTATTACAAAGCCACAACCCATACATTAAAAACATACTACTAAAAGTCTTGCCCATGTGGACTACCCCTATGGTAGTCACCCTTGCCTACTCTCCGTCCGCTTCCCGTTTCATACATGTAAAAATAAAGGACTCAGCAAACCATGCTGAGTATGAACGTGTGAAGCCCGCATGTTACCGGGCTACACGACTACTTGGTCGAATATGATTAAGTCAATTTACATGCTCTAATAAAGCAGTAAAGCACATCACAATACATCATAGTCCCATACACACTTAAAGGTAGCAAAGCACTAGCAACAAGCAACCAAGCATAACATGCTGGCAACATAGCAATATCAAACACGCAACCGAGCACAACAAGCTGCTAATATAGCAACAGCAATCATGTAAGTCATCAGACGTGTGCATAGGTATGTTTACCAATGATCCTCACTATGGGATCGTTCGAGCGTGGTGTGTTTTCATTTCTTTTCTCTTGTTCCCACGATGTGTATTTTCTTTCTCTTTCCTTGCACCAGGTCTGGGGATATAGTTTAGATCCCGTGACCATAACATATAGGTGCCAATCTTTCCTTATTTCTTAAAGAATCACATTTGTGAATTTTCTTGTTTGCTTGGTCTCATTACACATGTTTTCCTCTATTCTCTGGCACCGAGTCAGGGGATCTAGATTAGATCCCGAGACTTTATTATGTAGGTGCTAATCATTCCTTGCTTCTTTAAGAGTTATTTGTGAATTCTTTTATCACCGCACGTTGGAGAACGTCTCCTCCATAGCTAGTCCCCCATTCCCGACACCCAGGGTCGAGAAAGCGGACTCACCTCTAGACTCCAGGATAAGCTCCACCAATTTGTCACTCCCCCATTCCCGACACCCAGGGTCGAGAAAGCGGAGTCACCTCTAGACTCCAGGATGTGCTCCACATAGAAGTGCGAAGGATCTGATGCAGATACCAACTCCCGAGTATTCCATACCGCGCGGCCCGAGATGTTGTCTTCCCGGGTTATCCTCATGTTCCTCCAATTGAGCTTTTCTCTTCATTATCATTCATGAATAGACACCATAGTGGGTGTCGTGGTATATCCTCCACGGTTAGGGAGGAGTTCCCCTTTTATAGAATTTTCTTTGTTTTCGCAGTTCACAGTGTTTCATCTCAAATTCCATAATCGCGAAGGGACTAAACTACTGTGTGCGTACAAATAATATAAAACAATGATATAGAAGTCATATAACACGATAAGCAAGCGATCCAATTACATGCTTTAATCTTAAGGTCTTTTTCACACAGAGCACACAGCACACAAGCCGTGTAACACGGCAACATACGAACCACACATGTCCATACCTTATTCGAAAGCACGAGTTGTCTTACACTCGAAGTTCCGGTCAGAGTTCGCTACGGCCCTAGCGTTAATTAAAAACAATGTGTCAGTTTATTATTTTATGTGACGACACTTTATATCGTACATTACATGCTTAGTTTATGTTGACTCTTAGAATTTCACATGCATTAATTCTAGGCTTAACTTACTCCTAGGATATTCATATCTTTGTTTTACACGCTAACTAAGCCCTTTTTCCTTAGTTAATGTTTTAGGGCGTTTTAAGAGGTAATTATGTAACAAGTTTGTATAACATAGATATAACTTGTCTAATGTGTATTCCTTCCTTAGATAAATAGGTGGCCAATACTTTAACTCTTGTATAGTGATAGTATAGGCCATAGAATACCCCTAACACCCACTTATACAGAAGTCCCAAGTTAATAAAAACGCAACATAAGTTTAGTGTTTAATCGTACTTAACCTCTCCTTTAGTATGTCAAACCATGTTTATTTTGCCCAAACGTTTCTTTACACACAA
The DNA here is from genome assembly GCA_023374045.1 of Limonium bicolor. Classification (NCBI taxonomy): domain Eukaryota; kingdom Viridiplantae; phylum Streptophyta; class Magnoliopsida; order Caryophyllales; family Plumbaginaceae; genus Limonium; species Limonium bicolor. Next base: position 118,557,713 of record CM041778.1, read on the forward strand.
TCAGGTGAATTAGGTCTGGTTTGGGTTCATTGATAAACTAACATCTCACTCATAATATTCCTGTAATCTAGCTATACAGAACAACAATAACATTGGAAACCGAGACAGTGCAGTACACCTCTATTCTCTCCATTGTGTCGGTAGTTAATTGATTCATAAATTCCCAAATGGGTTTGCCAACTAGTTTATCTCTTTAATAATGTTCCTTGTTCATACCTAAGACACCATAACACTTCTAATGCCTCAGGAAACCTGTTACACAGGAACAGAAAACTGGATCACAAGGTGGGTATTCTTCTTTTCTATCTTTCTTTCTTTTCTGTTCAGTTACGCATCTGTTTTTCAAAACTCTCCCAAAGTGCCTACCTGTCTAGTTGAGTATTAAGCCCAGTTTAAATTCGAAGCCACTCCAACTACACACTCACTTACCCTCTGTACAGAACAGAAACAACTCTCCAGAAACAAGACATAAACACTGAAATATTGAGTTCTGCTATCATTTCTTTTATTCCTTTTTGTCACTGTATTCGATCCTGTCCTGTCCCAATGGTTTACAACCTCACTAAAGTATTTGGTAGCATTTAATCTCATTGCCCATCCATTACACACCCTTCCAACCACTCTGCACAGGGTTATACCGAAACCAATTTTCAGAAACTTAAAACTGAAACTTTCACATTCTGGTATCTTCTCTCATTTCCTTCCGTTTGTTCACTGTCGTGTTTCAAACTTTCTTTCTGTTTATTCAACTTGCCCACTCATTTATTAAGTATTCAACTAAGTTCCTAAACCCAAAATAACCCAAGGAGCACGGGCACAACCACGCACAGAAATCTGAAAAACTAGAACTCAGAGAATCAGAACTGATGGCTTTATTGTTGCTATGAAACTGTCTTCCATCTTACCTGTGAGCATTTATTAGCTTAGTCTAGTGTTTACTTGCTATTTTAACCCTCAATACTTCAGGAGCATATGGACAATGCCTATGAAACAGAAGTTTCACCCCAGAACTGAAACCAGAAGTTATTTCATAACTGATAAAAACTGAGGCCTAGTTTAGTTCTGTTTTGTCTTCTTTTCTTTCTGTTTGCCCAACAATTAGTTTCATGTCTCTCAATCTTCTCCTGTTGTTTTCTTACTCAGTAAAAGTTTTTTTCCAAGTTTAAACTCAGAACTTCACAAATAAACCCACTCATCTTCGTACAGCAGCAAACCATTCACCACCTGAAACTGAAACTGATGTATTCCTTCTGTTATTACTTCTTCTGTTTTTCTTTGACTTCTAATTCTTTCACGAATTGCTTACTCAGTAGTTAAGGGTTTCTCAATGTTAGCTTTAAACAGCTCACAGCAGCATTGCTAATGTCACAAAACATACAACTTCACAGAAGCTGAACCACACCAGAATCGACATATAAAACTGCTGCATCAGTTTCCTGTCTTCTTTTCTTTTGTGATCTGTTTCCATTTCTTTTTCTTCAGAGTTCTTGAGTGGCTTAGTTAGTTAGTTAGTGTGATTTTATTCTCGAAAGCAATCCCACCACAACACTGACTGTACCCTCTTAACCACATTTATACAGAACCTAAAGAATTTCAGAAACTGTAACAGGTTATCTTTCCTGTCATTGTTCCCTTCTGTTGTTACTTCTGGTTCTTTCTCTAGGCTGACTTACAACTCTTACCTCCTTACTAACTCAAATGGTTTAGTGTATGATCCTGCTCTTAAGTCGAAACAGACCCATCCTAACATTAGTAACACTACTGAAACTACCACAGAAACAGGTGGTACACATATAAATATACTGTTACATTGTTTTATGTTCTTTTAAGATGTTATTGTTTATGTTTTCTCCTACTTATTCACACGCAATCTAATGAGCTAGCATGGGTTTAGATTTAGTTCCCCTCCCATGCAACCGTTACAAAGCCTCTGGAAGTCCATGTACAGAAAGACCCCAGAGTTTACAGAAACTCAAACCTGGACTGCTATATATCTGTTCTTCTTCTTCTGTTTTTCTTTCATTTACAGACCTATCTTTCAGTTTCCTTTTTCCTCAACCTGGGTTAGTTATTGATTTAAGTATCTTAGTAAGTTTTTTAAGCTCAAGCTTCGACCTACACAGCATTCACACTGTTTCTGAATTTGATTACACAGAGAAGGAGAAGTTACAGAATCTGAAATACTGAACAACTGAACTTGACAACTTGTTTTGTTTTCTACTCAATGTTGAGTTTACAGTTAGCTCACCTCCTTAATAGCTCAGCCGTTTCCCTTGTTGATGACACACTATGAGACTCTCAGGGCCTTGATGACTGAGGAAGAGATCTCACTTGTCAGGCCAGGTCATAACCAGAAAAATGAAAGGAGTTACAAAAACCAGTGATCTGTTTTTTTTTCACGGCCTCACCTTCAGGAGTTCTTGGAGGGAGGTTGGTTTCAGGATTCCCAGAGTTACACTCGTAGCTGACATGCAAGGTTCTTGCATGAGACAAGAAGAAGTTAGGGAACTGGTATAGGGAATCACGACATAACCAAACAGACGAACCAGGCTATGAAAAAAAACGATTGAGAGTTTACCTGGTCACGCTTTCTTTTGAAACAGCTGTGGCTGTTGGTCGTGGGATTTTGAGGCACTCTTCATGGGTTAATTTTGAAGACAGGGTCATGCAAGGATTGAGGAGGGTGAGTTAAACAGCAAAGGAACTCTCGGTAGAAGACCGAGAGGAATGAGAAAGATCAAACGACAGATATCTACCTTGCTAGGATCAGAGGGAATTGATTTATTTTGCTCCAGGAGTTTCTCCAGGTATGGCACAACAGAGATGGCCCTTTCGTGAGACACGCACCAGTTGGATCAGTTATAGTGATAGTGGCTGGCTGATTCCCATAAGGCAGCGTGGGGGTTTGGAAAAGAATAACTCTGACGCACACCTTGTCATTTGACTGCTTTTACTGAAATCAAAAACGCCATGGGTTGTGTACTTGCCGGAGTAGTTTATGTACTTGCGGTTACAACAGAGAAGGTCAGGGAATACTGCTGGTTTCGATAAAGTAGTTTTGTGGAAGTTTGGGGTGTTGACAGCATTACACTGAAGAGGGAGAGCATTGGAGACTTAAACTCAGAATTTCAAGACAAGGCGTGCTCTGGTGCACCATGGTGCGCTTCAGGTTCTCATACAGGACCAGGGAAAATTGATGGTCTGGTGTGTGTTTTTTTGTTCGATCTGTTGCAATACCAAGGAAAGGAAGATGGGTTATTAATTAAGTTAGCGCAGCTCAGAGTTTACTAGTTTTGATTCGTGAGTATGTATTACTGAATTCGAGCATAGCTCAACCGGTTAAGCACTCGGGGAAGGTACGGGAGGTCTCGGGTTTGAACCTCACCGGGAGCATCTTTGCTCCCCCCTTTTTTTAAAAATCAATGCACAAGTTTATTTTTTCTTTATATACATGTGACTATATATTATATCGTGTTATTATTATTATTATTATTTTCTTGTTATTTATGTTTTATTGTGACGACATGGTCACTTATTTACAACGTTACGATATATGTATGACTATATATTATATTGTGTTATTATATATTTTTTGTAACGAAGTTATGCAACGTTATTGTCACCTATTTACAACGTTACAATATCGTAACGTTACGTACGTGTATTTTCGTATTCTTACATATGCATATATATATATATATATACTAGATTTAATTGTTCGTACGTTATTTTATGTCCGAATCATAAAACACGTTATGATTTGATGCGTTTAATGTTTAGGGGTATTTCATCACCTTTCCCTTACACACACAAAAATGGAAGGTCTTCCAGCCCTCCTTACTGTCTTGGCAGTATACTAAGCAAAATAAGTCTGAATAATACACATGGCACACAAGACAAAACATAGCCCTTACATGCTTACCACCTAAGGTAAGTCATCTTTTACTTATACCCACACTCACACTCATTTTATCTTTGCCCATGCTCACACCCAGCACTCCCCTCTCTTCATTCCAAACATGGATACAGCAGCATACTCCCATATTTCACCATCTTCATCCCTTTTCAAGCTTTAAGCCCCAAATGGTGTTTTAAGCCCTTTTCTACCTCAAGACTTCTTTTCCTTGCTCCAAATCACCAACCACTTCTTTTCTTTCATTATAACTCAAAATACATGAGCATGGGTCAGTAAAAACCGTGGTGAAACAAGGAGAATCAGATTGGTAAGTCAAGGTAAGAAAAATGTGCTTTAAGACACCCTTCTTCCTTTAATTATGTTCATGGCCGAATTTAACCTTTCCCACTCCATCTAAGGCACCCATACTGACTTGGAGGATCCAAGCCACGTCCAAGATCAACCCAAAGGCTGGGGGAACCTCTTAAGAACCTTAAGGTAAGGAAAAATGCCTTAAAACACCTTTTTACCTCTCTTCAATATTGAGTCCGAAAATAAACTGTTACTTACTTCTTTTTCTACGCCTTTTGACACCCATTTGAAGAGTTTTCCCAGCCCTCTTCATATAGCCAAAGAGCTGCTCTAAAACCCATCCAAAAAGGGCTCCAAATGAAGGTAAATCATGGATTTCCATGGCTATTCAAGCCTTAATCTCTCTTATCATTTTTCCTACAAAAAAACTAAGGTTATTCCTACTGTTATAGGTGTCCGAAAACCATACCTAAACCCTCCCAAAAGTTCAAGGTAAAATCTCTCTTTAATCTTGCTTAAAAACTCCTTAAGCTTGTCATTTGGGAAAAATCACTAACTAAACTTTTGTTCATGGCATATATGTGGCCGAATGGTCCTAAGGATACCCATGAAGTTCTGAGGTGAATTTCCAAGAGGAAAAACAAAGTTCAAAGAGGTAAACTCCTTAATTAAGCTTTAAAAGCTTATCCATGGTTAAGCAAAATGTCATGAAGTAAAATCTAACCTAAGGTCTGTATATGTACAGTACCGAGAGCATATAGGAGCTGTTTGGAGTCCTTGGTTGATTTAATACAAGGTAAGAACTCTTAAAACCATTTTAATGCTTAAAAGGTTATTACCTTGTAATGTAAATTTTGGCCGAGAACATGTATGGGTATAGGTGCTGTTTAAACCTTGTAAATGTGTAGAAAATGATGGTTATATGTTTGGTAGGTGAATCTAGGTGCTAATGACTTATTAAAGTCAAGTTTATAAGTTAAAAGAGAAGGAAAAATGATTTTTATAAGTTAAATGAAAAATCTGTAGCAAGCCGTGTATAACCTATGGTTTATGGGCATTTTAATGTCACTTTATGGTTAAGTTTATGTTATGTTGAAGGCCATGTGTTTAGGCCAATTTAATATAGTTATTTAAAGCTTTAAATATTAAATTATTAAGTTTATAGGTGGTTAAATGAATTAAACATGTTTCTGGTGCTAAAGTGTAATTTTAGTGAACATATTCACCTAGGAACATTTTGTATGAATAATGATGAATCTAGGTGTAACATAAATTGAATATAAAGTTATAATATGATTTATGAACTTTATAAGTGTTAAAATGAACAAAAGATTTACCTTTTGGGTCAAACCGTAAATAAATAAAGTTTAGGGTGCTAAACAATAATTAAAACCAAATGGGGGCTGTTTAGGAATTTTAAAAACATAAAATGTAATTTTTATAAAGTTTAAACACTTAAATGTAAAACCAGAGAGATAATAGGGGTATTTTCGTAATTACTGATAAATGGTGGTCAAAGGAGTGTTTGAAGGGTTAACCTTGACCATATATGGTGTTTGACCAAGTTGAAAAAAAATAAGTAATTGATTTGGTGACTTAAATAAAGTATTAAGTCAAAAATGAAAATTATAAAACTATTTGGGGTGTTTATGTAATTTTCAAAAGTTAAGGGCTGGAATGGGGTTAATATGACAGTAGGGGTCTGTACATAATTTTGGTGAATTTTAGGTTGATTTTGGTAATTTAATAAACAAAGGGTTATAATATATAGTTTAAGTATTAAAATGTAACATTTATAAAACTTATGGGGTTATTATGTAAATAACTGAAACTTAGGGGTGGAAAATAATATTGGAACAGCCTAGGATCTGTTCGGAAATTTACAATACCATTTTGGGAATTTAATAAGTTAATATGTATAATATAAAGTTTTAGGAATTAAATTGTAAGTTTACAAAGTAAAGAGGGGTAATATGTAATAATAAGAAAGTTGTGGGTAATATTATAAAACAAAAAAAAGAGGAGGGTTGTTGTTCAAATTAGACATACATATATGTATATATGTTTGTATATTATAGTGTTTTGGAATCTTAGGTTATAAATTAAATAATGAAAGGAAAAGTAACAACAAATTATATTTGTGGTGGTTTTGTAAATAATCAAAAATGAAAGGGGGGAATATTAAAGTGCCGAAAGTATAAGGTTGGTTTGGAATTTTCAGAAACAATGAACAATATAATATAAGGTTTAAAATGATATAAAGTGACTATATATTAAAGTATAAGAGAGTATATTATCAATGAATTATTATGGTATACATATACCTTATAAACAATCACATAAAAATGATGGAATTAAATTTGAAAGTTAGGGAGTATAATAAAGGGGATTGTTATTCACAGTACAAAATTACTAATCACCGCAGTACAAAATTTTTTTAATTCATATTGACGTTGTACACATGTAATGATGTGTCGCTGTGTTTTTTTTTTCAAAAAATGATATCGGAAAGTAAATTTACCGAAGTAGTTTGTAGTTGATTAGTAGCGAATTTTACTAGTTACTTTTTTGTTGGAATCAATACAGGAACCTTTTTTTTGTAAAAAAAAGTGTTGGATTACATTTATGTGTTTATATTACATGTGTTTATATTACATTTTATGTTTATATTATTAATTTGACTTAAAATTAATTTGTACTGCGAATAGCAAATACTTTACTATTCGCAGTACAAATTTTTTTTTCACCAAACTTAGTTGAATAAGTTTGAATGTTACGGGGAGACACTTTTTTTTGAAATAATAGATGTTTGAATAACCAAATTTAAGTGAATATGAGTAAAACAACAACTAAGTTAAAGAGAAACTAAGTTAAAACAACTAATTTTGATAAACTAAGTTACAACAACTAAGTTAAAGAAAGACTAAGTTACAACAACTAAGTTAAAGAAAAACTAAGGTACAACGTTGATCCAACTATCTAACCTAGATTGTAATTGATGAATCCAAGGTCCGACAGTGTTTGGATCTCTATAAGCGAACCACTGCGGATAGACAGGGGGGAGTGGGGAGTCTTGAACCATGCCGAACCTTATGAAATGACCCTCGGGGCAAATTCCTATGTGGATCTCCTCTTGGGCTATCACGATCGGTATAATTATCGATGGGAAGGTATGTGGCACTTGCCGCACCCCCATAGACAGTAGAGTAGAAAACTACTATCGAAGTGTACCTTGTCGCGATCACCAACCCCATTTCCGTGTGCATCCATTTATGTTGAGGTGCTGGCTCTCCTGAATTCCAATGAAGCGCTCTTAACATGGCGTTGTACGGTCCTTCGTTAAAAATGGCCTTGTATAGTCCATTCGCGGTGCTTGATTCTTCATGTGATTGAACAATGCTACACGGACATCTTTCCACCTCTCTTCGTCTGAATATAGGTAGTCAGCAATGACCCTGAAACCACAATTCCCATCTCCACGAACATCAATATACCCAGTCATATATTGATATAGGTTGGGGTTGAAATTCTGGTAGTATGGGAAGTCGGCAAGGGGCTTGAATCGACTCGGATTTGATGATCCTCTATTACGTGATCTTCTATTTGATGGCGCTCCTTGTGACTGGCCTGCCCTTGGTCGGTTACGTTCCCAAGACGAAGGTTCCGTCGGTTTGGTCTTGAGGGCCCGGTAGGTCTGCCAATCCCAACCTGTTCCAACGGCTCTCCTAATTGGCACACCATATCTGGGTGAAGGAAGTTTTGGAGTTGACTGTAACATTCGCAATCAGAGTAGGATCATCTGACTGTGCTACCTCAGAAGCTATGTGTCGCCATCTATTTTGTTCTTCCTCCATGTAGGATACCATATCAATCGTCGATTCATGCTTCTCCCAGCTTAGGGTATACCAGAAACGATGTATATCCCTCTTTGAGCATAGTATACCACTATCCAGCATGTAGTTTAATTTACAAGCGCATGGTAATCCATGAGAGGTTACCTTGTCACATCCACAGATTGAGCTGTCCATTTGCACATAATTCGTCCTTCCAAGCTCCTTGACTAGCTCATCTAAGCAAAGGGTACTAACCTTCCCGATCAGGTCAGCGATTGGAACCCTCATGTGCTCTCTTCTGTGTTTTGTCCTGGCTGCCTCAAAATCCTTTTTTAACTCCCGGATGCTTGTATTACACATGATCGTAATCTTTGGAAAGATTACATCCAAAGTGTGTCTAGCACTCCTTAATCTCGCCTTTAGAGAAGAATGTGCGGCCTCCACCCTATCAAATGTTTAAGTAAGTTTTATAGATCTATAACAATCACTGTATTATCTTAAACATTACAAGATTAACAATTTTACCTATTTGTTGTTGTGTTGCCGAAGTGCAACACATTCTTGACCCAAGCCTCCCCAAATTTTTCCTTGTATTTCTCCCAGACTGATGCAACATACGTAATGAAACGTGGGTAGCTTTGGTATGTCTCCTTGAAATATGCGTACCTCTCGTTGTAGTCCTGCTCTGTGCTCGAGTAGACAACCGAAGTCCACATTCGGACTGCAGCCGCCGCCCTTCCTCTATCACCCATATAAGTCTCGGCTTTCCCCTGAACGTTCCTACTTATGTGCCACCGACATAGTAGATGATGAGATTCAGGAAATACCTCATCTAAGGCATTCATCAGGGCCAGACATCTGTCGGTGATAAATGTAGAGGTTGTAGTCCGCCCGAGGAGGTCCCTTAATTGTTGAAGTGCCCACACATACATGTCTGTTGCTTCTGATACAAGGAAGGCGAAGGCAATGCTGAAGTTTTTGCCTATACTCGTCATCCCGATGAACTGAACCAAAGGCATTTTTGCTATGTTTGTTTTATAGGTAGCATCAATGCCTATGACATACGGGAACGCATGGAGCAGTAATCTAGATAGGGTGTGCAAAGAAGATGGACCCAAGTCGTGTTTGATCATCTAAATTGTGAATATAATCATGTTATCTATCAAATTAAGATGAAACCTAAATGATTGAAGTTATTTGAGACATACTGAGTTGACTTACTTGGATCTGTAGTGTAATCGTAGTAGTAGTTGTTTTTGTCTAGGTCACTCAGCAGAGTCTGCACCATAGATCGACCATCTCTATTTACTAGTTTTGTTTTTTGTATCCGGTTGTATATGTCTTTCCTTGTTGCTGACGTTTCTGGGTTGATTGTTGTGAGCTCGGAATAAATTGCACAGGGGGGCACACCGACTCTGGTTCTCTGGTCGATCATAATCTCCTCCGCCTCAGTCAGGCGTTTTCCCACAAAATGGCCCTCTGCCCACTCTGCGAGATCATGGTTATGCCATCCATTACCCACTTGCAAGAAACACCCGTAGCTTGTGTAATACCCCTTAATTTTAAAAGGGCAACCACATTTCTTTGAACCCGATGATCTGCGCCGGTTGATGACACCAGGTCGTGATGTCCTTCGTGGTTTCCAATACCTCTCGCATGTTATGTGGAAATCTTGGCCCGCCCGAGAACTTTGAATTATGGTGTAGATATGGTTGGGATGGCCAACACTATCTACCCAAGCTTTCGCTTCTTCTTTACCCCTAAAGGCCTGGTTTGTTTGAAATAAGTAACCTGTGTCCACCACCGGAGCTCGATTATACATCTCTTGCATGTACTCATCCATCTGTGCATAATGATCCGGAACGCCTTCATCAAATTCATCCCAATCTGAATCAGTGGTTGAGTCACTATCCTGCAATAAGGGTCGAGAGAATGTTAGATGAATATTGAAATATGAAATGTTAGTGCGAATATGATTAACAAAGACAATAAACTAAATACTTACTGGGCTTGATATTGGAACATACTCATGATCGGAATCTGAAGATTGACTCATGTTTAGAGAGAGAGCTTGCACAGTTTAACGAAATAAGTGTTGGAAGAGAGTAAGGAAATAGAGAGCTTCGAGAATATGGGAGAGAGTGTGTGAAGATGAAATGGAGGAGGCATCCCTTATATAGAGGTTGGTCATGAACTAGCCACAAGGTTAAAAGTTAAAAAAACGGTAACCTGGTACGTGTACAGTGACCTAGTACGTGTACCTTACCTGACAAAAGTAATTACCTATGGTAACTTTGAATTCACTTTGTACTGCAAACGGTAACCTGGTACGTGTACAGTGACCTAGTACGTGTACCTTACCTGACAAAAGTAATTACCTATGGTAACTTTGAATTCACTTTGTACTGCAAACGGTAACCTGGTACGTGTACAGTACCTAGTACGTGTACCTTACCTGACAAAAGTAATTACCTATGGTAACTTTGAATTCACTTTGTACTGCAAACGGTAACCTGGTACGTGTACAGTGACCTAGTACGTGTACCTTACCTGACAAAAGTAATTACCTATGGTAACTTTGAATTCACTTTGTACTGCAAACGGTAACCTGGTACGTGTACCTTTCCTGACAAAAGTAATTACCTATGGTAACTTTGAATTCACTTTGTACTGCAAACGGTAACCTGGTACGTGTACAGTGACCTAGTACGTGTACCTTACCTGACAAAAGTAATTACCTATGGTAACTTTGAATTCACTTTGTACTGCAAACGGTAACCTGGTACGTACAGTGACCTAGTACTGTACCTTTCCTGACAAAAGTAATTACCTATGGTAACTTTGAATTCACTTTGTACTGCAAACGGTAACCTGGTACGTGTACAGTGACCTAGTACGTGTACCTTACCTGACAAAGTAATTACCTATGGTAACTTTGAATTCACTTTGTACTGCAAACGGTAACCTGGTACGTGTACAGTGACCTAGTACGTGTACCTTACCTGACAAAAGTAATTACCTATGGTAACTTTGAATTCACTTTGTACTGCAAACGGTAACCTGGTACGTGTACCTTTCCTGACAAAAGTAATTACCTATGGTAACTTTGAATTCACTTTGTACTGCAAACGGTAACCTGGTACGTGTACAGTGACCTAGTACGTGTACCTTACCTGACAAAAGTAATTACCTATGGTAACTTTGAATTCACTTTGTACTGCAAACGGTAACCTGGTACGTGTACCTTTCCTGACAAAAGTAATTACCTATGGTAACTTTGAATTCACTTTGTACTGCAAACGGTAACCTGGTACGTGTACAGTGACCTAGTACGTGTACCTTACCTGACAAAAGTAATTACCTATGGTAACTTTGAATTCACTTTGTACTGCAAACGGTAACCTGGTACGTGTACAGTGACCTAGTACGTGTACCTTACCTGACAAAAGTAATTACCTATGGTAACTTTGAATTCACTTTGTACTGCAAACGGTAACCTGGTACGTGTACCTTTCCTGACAAAAGTAATTACCTATGGTAACTTTGAATTCACTTTGTACTGCAAACGGTAACCTGGTACGTGTACAGTGACCTAGTACGTGTACCTTTCCTGACAAAAGTAATTACCTATGGTAACTTTGAATTCACTTTGTACTGCACATGGTGTGTTTGGTACGCTTCCTTTCAGTAGTCGTTGAACTAGCCGTTGAACTAGCCATTGGACATGTAGTGTTACTCAAATATTATAAAAGTGGGTATTAGTGTCCCAACATACTCATTCCTTACCCCGTGCTCTCAGAATCTGTCTAATTACATCTTGCTTGAACTCTTCACACCTTAATTCCCATTTCGCTCTCAAAATCAGATGGAGTTTCCTTTCTGTTTGCACGTTAATTATGTAGCTACTTTTGGTCGTCATGGAGCACAATTTGATAGAAGAATGGGGCACAGACGCGTAGAAGTTACTATGCCATATCCTAGTAATCTCCGGGATCTACAACGACGAGTAATACGGGCACTACAATCCCTCCTTGGCAGAATAAACATAACAACAATGGTGTATTTGGGGCTGGAGGGCGACTACGAGTGGACTTTTATTCATGTACGAAATGATACATCAGTTCGCCGGATGATGGAGAATTACATGGAGTATAATGATTTCATCGCTCATATTCCATTACTTGTTATATGATCCTATTGAGCCCGATGATGATGATTTTCAACACCAAGAACCAATTTATGAGATGAGACGTAATGTAATAGCACGGGGAATAGAGAGACAAAGGCTAGGAAATAATTAGGTAATTGGTTATTGTGTAATTGATCTTGTTAGTTATCGTGTTGTTATAATTTTCGGCATTTATAATCGTTAAAAGATGTTTGGACGTGGAATAAACGTGTTGTTAAAGTTATTGACTGTTAATTATGTGATTCATACGATTTGGATTCAGGGACTTTTCTTTCTTAGGAATTTCTACATTTTGATATATTTCATTTCTCGTGACATATACAATCTTTGGTACATGTTAGATATTTCATTTCGACACTATCATTGCTGGAGAACATTCAACGACCAACAAAGAATTTAGACCACCCAGATTGGCATTGATATTAACAAGCACATTTGTCAAATACGATCGTTAACTTTGAAAGGAGCCATGCATTGTGTGACGACACCAAATTCTACCAAATTCTTCTTCTGCCAAGGCCCATAAATATCACAATTCTTTCTCACAGGCAGCAAGCTCAACAGAAACAAAGGCATTCCAGGAAGTTTAGATTGAAGTTGGTCACACATCTTTTCTTTCTTACGAATTTCTACATTTTGATATATTTCATTTCTCGTGACATATACAATCTTTGGTACATGTTAGATATTTCATTTCGACACTATCATTGCTGGAGAACATTCAACGACCAACAAAGAATTTAGACCACCCATCTTGGCATTGATCTTAAGAAGCACATTTGTCAAATACTGATCGTTAACTTTGAAAGGAGCCATGAATGCAGAAACGATGCATTTCTAGAAAATTTTTGGCATAGTCTCCCCTGTTTTTCTTATCTCCACCGGTTCTAAGAACCTCCACAAAATCAACCAACAGATCATCAACAAGGTCACCAGCATTGTCAGCAATAATTCCACCATCACCAAGTCCACCAGAAAAAAACTACATCCAAACAAATTGTACTGCGTCTAACACACCAAGTCAAAATGAAAGACAACAAATAGTTCCAAGATGATACTAAAGTTTATTACATCCAAATCCAAGATGACAAGCACTAGGGTGCACCATGCTGGCGCTGGTAACTATCCCATATGTATAAAGAGCTGAACACATCCACAAGACCATCAGTTGCAGCCCTTTGTTCTTCTTCTGGCATCCCCTGACGATAGTATGACCAGTCCCATGCATTGTTCTCTTGGTAGTACGGGCGTGCAAGCTCACTTGCCTCAGACAGTAGCTGTAACACACTTGGTCAGGTAAGTACACATAAAAAATAAAAGTGATATTTAATGATGTACTATGACAAAAAGAACTTACTAGACAGGGATCTGGACGATGAACCAGGGTGGTCTGATAAGTCTCAGGGTTTAGGATCTTCGGGTGTGTGTGCTTGGTGTACCAATCTAGGTAGAGTGGGTCACAAGCATGCAACCGCGCATTTGTGCGCGTATACCCTGGAACCAGCAATTTAGGAGTGTTTTCCCAAAAATTATACATGGGGGGGTATACACAGGTGTAGGGTTGGGTTTTTCCTCTTTTTTCAGACCTTGGGTTGGGTCTAATAGGAGGTTCAGGGATATCCTGAATGTAACCAAACTGGCGTAGACAGCGACCAGGCATGTATGGCTCATTCAACCCCAAAATCGGTATGTTACCTCTATACCATGTACGCCCTCCATGAACATTAACATTATCTCGACCGTAGGGCAACCAATCAATCTACAATGAACATTAATAGTAAAATGTAACCAACAACGAAAGACAAAAATAATAATGGTTCAATGTGTTAGCAACTACAAACACTTACATTTAGAGCAGTCAAAGCATCTAGATGCTCACGATATCCTTGCAGTGAACGATGATCCTGCACTTGAGAGGTAGATCTCACCCATCTTAGAGCCCAAGGTCTATCATCATTAGCGCCCAGTCCGGGCTAATCGCTGGTCTTAATGTAGGGAAGTACGCATAAATCCAGCACTGTGCATATAAAACACTAGAATGATTAAGCAGTACCAATTATTAATACTCAGTGAGTTATCATATACTAGATGCACATTAGGACACATACCTCAAGTAACGTCATAGAACCACCTATCCCACTGGAGTCGGCACGAGATGCTATCCCTAGCTGGCGATATAACCATGCAAGAGTACCAGCTCCCCATGCATATTTACGAAGCTTGGTACCTTTCTTCACAGGAGCTACTAAACTGAACAGCTGTGGACTCAGACGACCATTTGATTTTCCAGCTAATATGGTGGTACCAATCAGATGATATAACCAACCACATGCCTGCTTCATTGCCTCTTCGTTTTCATCCCTACATTGCTGCAACAAGCTCGAAATTGATACAGCACCGGTATTCCACAGTGCCTCTGTCATACTCTCAACATCTGCCCCAAAATTAAGACAATCAGCCATTACCTCCTTCAACTCAGGGGTGGATGAATTCGCTGTCAATGAACGACCGACGATGGGGATTTGCAGTATCATCCACACATCATGCAGTGTAATCGTCATCTCACCAAACGGCATATGGAATGAGTTTGTATCAGGCTGCCACCTCTCCACAAAAGCACTGATCAGGGACATATTGTTGTATGGCATCGTAATATCCTGTAGGTGCTCTATACCAGAATACTCAAGCATCTTCCTTGTTCTTGGTTTAGAAATTTGATCTTTTGGCCAGCAGGTAAGCATCACCCTACGGGATTTGAAACTCAAAACCCCACGATCCTACATAATGACCAATATTTAACACTTACAAAACGTAGTATGATATTAAATGATCAAATACAGGAGAAGATAGAGAACATACCTTAGCCGAGGTCCATAAGTCAAGCGCCACATGACCCCCGAAGCTAGTGATAACACTAGTGAGTAGTGGACCGCCAGGAACTGGCACCTCTGTCAACTTCCAAGAGGTAGGAATGACTGGAACCATCGCTAGCGCTGCTTCCTCGTCAGTGTCATCCTCCTTATCCATGACTTCATCATCTTCCTTATCCTGCTCCTCATCCACGTCGGGTGAGTCCTCATCATCAGCACCACGACCATCGTCATCAGCATGTGGCGAACGCTCAGTCATCACATGGTCCTCAACAGCACGGGCAGGTGATGGGCGTGGTTGACGTGATGAACTACCACCGCCTGACGGAGCAGTCTGGTGGCTTGATTGCCCTGAGATATTGAAGCTAGAGCTGTGCAGTGATCTGTCAGAAAAAGCACTACTAGATGATGACAACTCTGGCATGCGTCTCCTCGGTATATTGAACACCGCCGAGTCATCCTCCGCTACCATTGGTGGTGCTGGTACTTGAAACGCCGGGTCGTTGGAAGATTGACCCGGATGGAAAGATGAATGGCGTGCTGCTTCCATGCGGGGGGCAGGATTACTCGGCCCTTCACCAGGAGCATGTGCACGACGACGGTACGAGGCCGTCATAGCCTGCTGCACACCCCGGTCTTTATTCTTCCTCTTCGTGACATGTCTCACTGCTTTTTTCAGACGATCCATCACTGCATACGAATATCACACAGTTATATTCCTCATTCATAACATAAAAATTCAAACATTTATAATCATATCATTCACAATATTACAATTCAAAAACAAAATTCAAATATTTATAAATCATTCACAATATTAGTTAGAATTCAAAAAATAACAAATTAAAACATTTAAAAATCATTAACAATATTATACAAAAATAAACAAATTAAAACATTTAAAAAACATTCAAAATTAAAAAAAAATAGGGGTCGAGTAGCACTGCTACTCGCCCGTCTCCAACTAGAGGACCACCAGTCCTCTACTTCACCGCCGGCGAGTACCTCCCCTCCTCGCCCAACCCCCACGCGAGCCACCCAGCTCCTCGCCCGTCTCCAATCCGAGCCGCCCAAGTCCTCGCGCCCCCGTCTTCGCTGGAGATTCGCAGAGGCGAGCCACCCAGCTCCTCGCCCTCCTTCCTTGCGAGTAGCTCCCCTCCTCGCCCAACCCCCACGCGAGCCACCCACCTCCTCGCCCAGCTACAGGTCGAGCAGCACCAGGGCTCGACCCTGTATTTTTTTTTTTTCAAAATTTTCAAGTTTTCTACGAATTTTTCATGCTAGATCTAGCTCAAATGATGTTGAATTTCAAAAAACTAACACCAAATTCATACTCAGGACACCCAAATCTATAAGTTGCAAAAAAAAATTTTGAAAAACTCACCGGAAAATTTTTGGCGGTGGTCCGGCGGTGGTTCGCGGCGGCAGGTGGCGGCACCGGTGGCGGCTCCGGTGGCGGCTCCGGCAGACAGAAGAGAGCTTCTTAAGGAAGAGAGAGAGGAGAGAGAGTGAGTAAGAGAGAAATGAAGAAAATAAGGGCGGTTCCGCTATATAGTACGAGCGTTTTTTACCCGAAATTGACGTTTTCAACTGCGATTTCAATACAACGTTCTGAAAGTGTAACAATGTTTGTAATTTAGTCAAACACAACATAAAATGTATTTAACTTATGTGGAGTCACAATTATAACGTTTAAATGCGATTAAAAAGGGTTTTTACGTCTTTTATACGGGTTTATAATGTTTTGTAACAATCGGAGTGTTTTTTACTGTTTACGCTCAAGAAATAATTTTTAAAAAAAGCAAGAGTTACAACACGACATTATTACATGTGTACAACGTCAATATGAATTAAAAGAATTTTGTACTGCGGTGATTAGTAATTTTGTACTGCGAATAGCAACCCAGTATAATATATGATAAGAAACCTTATAATATAAGGAATGTGATAATGTATAAAATACTAGTATAATAGTAAGATGAATTATTAACAAGGGATTTGTGAATAAAAAACACAAATAGATAAATGTGTACTCCACGTGAAATTATGAATAAATGCATTTTGGGAAAACGTTATAATTCACACGATAGGAATTTATAATATAAGGTGAAAGATATAATGTGATTGATAAATCATAAAGGGTTAATGTGGAGGGAATCATAGATTTGGAAATATGATTATAAGTGTTATAATATGATATAGGATGAGTTGATAAATAAATATTGGATATAATGAAACATTGACCAAGTCAAACTAGATTGACCAAATCACCACAAGTTGACCAAGTGGTTAAGTTGACCGGCACATAAAATAATATGTAATTAAGAGTTAGAATATAACTTAGTCAAGTAAAGTATAACAATGGACTATATTGTATGGGTATAATTATATATGTATCAATACATACGAAAATGGGTATATAAATATATAAGTGGAATATAACTTGGTCGAACAAGTATAACAAAGAACTATGTATATATATAGAGAGACTAATATGTATGTGTGTGTATGTAAATATACAAGGGTCAAATAACCTTGATAAATGGTATGGGTTACTAGGAATCTAATCCTTAAGTGATGAATATTATTGTGTTACGAAATATTATACTCTTACAACTATAGAGTATGGTTAAATTAAATCCCGAGACTTAATACAAACCTGAGCCAAACAATAACCGGTTAAGGGTATAACTACAGACAAATATTAGAACCTGTCTATGATGGTTAAGTAGACTCGTAATATAGACACTGATATTAGAGTGATGTATTCCAGAGGTACGAACTGTTAGATACGAGCTACGGGATTGCTAGAGGATAGGCGTGGATCATCACGCTAGCATTGTTCAACGGTGAACGGTATGTGAATGTGTGGTCTGAAAACTCCGAGGGTTTCCTTGGGTTCCGGACGTAACTGTGTGCTTGCATGTCAGATAAATAAATATTATGCATGTGTTTGTATGTGCTTATGTTTTCCAATCGCCAAAGCGTTTATTAACTGTGCGCGTACGTCGTTCGGACATGTGATACTGATCATCACCCTAACTGTGTATGAACTTTCGGGAGAGACTCTAGATACTATCTTGTGAGAGTAAACAACTCCTAACACACTAAGTGAGGAACTTAGTTTAGAGACCCGGTATTAACCGTCTCTAGAGTGATGACTCGACCTTTGAACATCACATAGCAGACTTCTAGGTTGTGTGTAAGACCCAATAGGGCATCCAATAAAAATGTGTTTTCTCCAATAACGAGATTGAATCTCCAGGAGACTAATTAAAATACGCTAACTTATGAGAGTGTGATAATTAATTAATGAAACAATGTTCCTAAATCCTGGTCTGCATATGTCCCAGCAGGTTGTGCATAGTGATCACTAGAGTTCTAACACCCGTTTAGGGTCTACTCTTGTTTATCTAACGAGCCGGATACGATCGTTAGTCGAAGTGTGCTACCGTTGGCACCATACCCTGGCTTCGGCCTAATAGACATCTACCACTGTAGATAAGTGAGTCCATCTACCCACTGTAAATGGCATCAGACTACTGTCCAAAATATTAATGTGTGAGGTTAAAAGGGGAATTGTCCTTAACATCACCCGTATGTTTATGTGAGATTGTGGAAGCGGGGCTTCATGAGATGGAAATAAACAAGTGAGACTAACTAGACTTCAGCTAACTCTTACATTACCGTCGATTCAAATTTAATTGTTCAATTATCAATGTCGTAATAGCGCGCATGTCTTGATGTGTGAATGTTTGAATACCTGTTGTGTGTTTTAATTCCGTATTTACAGTTATGTTATAAGCATGTAAACGGTACAACATGAAACGAACCCCATGTTAATCAAGATGGCTAAAACAACCTAAGTGGCCTAAAGGGTCTTGGATCACATTTAGCATACCAGCAGTTGGCTGAGCCTTTAGGGCACCCACATTTCAGGACTTAATCGAGCTATGAAGCCGGAGTGCGGGTCTTCGGGGTAGTCAACGACGTTATTTATTTATTCACTGCATTATCAGAATTAGTTTATATTCAGTACGATGTAAATATTGGGATTACCTTAGATGCTCACTTACCTTATGTATTAGTTTAAACTTAGGATGATGTAGTATATATCTCGTTCATCACTGCGGTTAATTATTGTCGATGTGTTGTTATATTTCCTTTTTCTGCTTCTTTACTCGCATGGGCGAGTAATGGCATGTGACACCCGAGTGAGAATTATTAGTGTTTAACTTCCGCTGTGAGACGTCTTTAATTATGCTACGAGAGTGATTATTACGCGTCTAATGTGAGGGGTGTTACAATGATATCGAGAGAGATACTTCTAGGCTAATCTATATGATTACAACATAACTCCGAGAGAGGAGTAATTGGGAAATTGAGTAGTCCGGTAGAGAAACGAATGTTTGAGAATTTAAGGAGCTAAGTGTATAGTTCCGTTTGATAGTCGAACCTTCCCACTAT
This sequence comes from Limonium bicolor, assembly GCA_023374045.1. Lineage (NCBI taxonomy): Eukaryota > Viridiplantae > Streptophyta > Magnoliopsida > Caryophyllales > Plumbaginaceae > Limonium > Limonium bicolor. The sequence continues at coordinate 118,577,279 of CM041778.1, forward strand.
GCTAGACCCAGAGTAGGGTCGAAGCCGGGGAAATAAGACTTGTATTTGAAAGCCCGGTGGTGAGTCATGTGTATGACTCTGCCCGGAGGTCATGGGTAATGACTTAAAAGATATCCTTTGAGAATTTGTATTGAGACTTGAGTTGAGAGAGTTGAGATTGAGTATTGTAGAACTTGATTGAGATTGAGAATAAGAGAGCTTGAGTAAGAGTAACCCAAGGGAATGGGTAAGACAATGAAAAAAAGACTAAGGCATAGTGAGGTAGAAACCCTCAAGGCCTAAGAGTAAGATAATATGAACTAACAACCTTGATGTGTTAGTTAGGGATTGTATTCCATAAATGAATGTTGAATACTTGTGCCGTTATACATGTTTAATGTATTGTTATCGAGCATGATTTTTGAATTAAAACGAATTGCATGTTCTCGACAAAGTAGTCGACGTACCCCCGTTAGCACGCGGGGTATGTGAATTTCATACCAGCAATTCGCTGAGCCCCTTGGGGCGCTGTTTTTACTTTCCAGGTACTTTGGAGTCGTTTACCGTTCGAGAGTAGGACGGGGTTGCTGTATAATCATGGGTAGTTATTTAAGAACCTTTGTATTGATTTTGTAATTGTAACGGTTGAATTGTAAGTCCGTAGTTTATCGGCAGTTTGAAGATTGTAGTAGACTCGGTATAGAATTGAATTAATGATTGTATTTGGATTTGATTTGGTTAAGGAACAGAATGTATGTGATTTTATAGAGTGCTCGGTATATTCAAGTTCATCATACCGATAGTAGATTTGTAATTGGATTTGGCCTTGTTAGTCATATGGGTGACTAACGGCATTGTATCACCCACCGTTTGTAAGTGAATTTCCGCTGCTTTGGTATTGATAAATGAGATGGATTAAGAGGTAACGACTTGATTAGCGGTAGGGGTGTTACAGAAAGTGGTATCAGAGCAAAGTATCGCTCTGATGGTTTAAATACCGAGTTTAGGAAAATACCGAGTTAGGAATTAGAGACTTAGGGCTAAGGGTTGAGTGTTAGCGTGTGAGGTACGCTAGTTAGGAACTTCCGGGTGAACCAGAAACCTACAATTACCATACCCGCCCTCCACATCCCACGTTATAAAGTTGGAAGAAGGACGCCAGAGAGATGGAAAGACATCTCATACTCGGGTAAACCCGATCTGGCAGTTGTAAAACAAATTTTATGAGAGAAAGAACCTGTCATACGGTAGATTCCAAGAACTGGAAATCCCGGAGACGGTTCCCGTTTGAATGACAATAATCGCGCTTATTAAGCGGTAGATTGAGAATCCTAACCATAGGATAATGAAATTTACGGCACCATGGGGCGACGTGCTTTGCAGTCGCGAGGACCATGCGTAGCCGGCAAGAGGGAAAGCACGACCTCGCAATGAAGCGAAAGGGCGGAGTAATAAAACCCGAAACAAGAGAGTCTGCGGACTGCAAACGTTTGATAATGCCATCAATGGTATACTGACCAACTAAAGGAATTAGTCAAAGATGAATAACTCCAAACCTACAACGCCAAAAGGCAGTAATACCCGAATAACATAGTTCAGACAGCTATGAGAGTATTTATGAAACTTACACCAACGGGACTATGACGTAGTTCCTAAGGATGAGTCAAGCCTCGGTGACCACCGTAAAGGCATGGGAACGAGCAACGAAGCAAGGTACACAGAGAACTCTAAAGAATGGAGGAACACCCGGATTAATGACAACCATGTCAAGAACACTGAGGAGATACTCAGGAAATTGATCACTAAGATCAAAAGATCAAAGGAAGATCCAATAAAACCACCAAATTCGGATGGAAACAATACTGTAACCGGTGTAAGTTAACCAGAAAACCAACCTACCTGCGCACTTGCCAGGGCAAGTGCAGCAACAACGAGGCAAATTGGGAGACTGTTAATGACCAACAAGTACTTGCTAAAGTACCACCGTGACAGTGAAGCAAATATAGGATCACCAATCCTAAGAATTTGAAGAACGAAACCTTGGAAAGGCCTAACAGCCTGACCATTGTATTAGGAACATACCAGTCGGCAAGAAGCTGGACTTGGTCAAGACCCCAGACATGGTAACACCACGAAAATTTTTCTTTCAAACTCCTGACTTTTCTTTCAAACCTAAATATTTCTTTTAAAACCTCAGATTTTAAAATCAAACCAGAGAACCACGCTGAGTTATCATAGAATGATAGAAGAGGGGTTGACAATAGAATACTTCACCTAGGCGTGTGACGAGCACTACGAGTGTACCAAAAACGGGATGTGGGATGACCGCACTCCGAAGGAGCTTACGGGCCTGACAGACTATTTGTGAGTTAGTCAGGTAAGTGGTAACGTACTAATAAGGTACCCCACATATGTATACAAGTAGTGTACGAAACACGGGAAGTAGTCGACTCCGTTCTACGGACCATAAAGTAAATTCAAACCAGAACAGTTGGATACCTCGAACGATCAAAGGAACTCAGATAAGCTTACAAAGCTAAAGGAGTCAAGAACTCACTCCAGGAGGATGATTAAGAGTTAGGAAGTGCGAGAAGCACGATCAATTGAGTAAAGACATTGGATATGTCTCAAAAATCTTGAAGCAAATGCATGAAATAGCCGGAATGAATACCCGGTCTAAACATAGTAGGGCAAATGCCTAACATTAACACATCAATGTTCAACAACGGGATGGGATTCCCATGGCAACCACCAAGACCATTGGGAGAATATTGTTCTTCATAGAAGAAGACATTATACCCAATCAAGAACACCAAGGAGAAAATCTCAACGGTCTACCCCAGGAACGGGAGACGGAATATGAACTGGACATACTCAAAATGTTAGCCAGATGTAATGGCATAATCAACAACACCCATGAGTAATTAATGTAGGGTATCACAGTCAACATAGTTGAACGAAGTGTTGTAATAAGAGCACAAGGATTACAACGAACACTCGGTTAGAACACCGAAGGGATCCCACTCGACAGGGGATACCCTAGATTGACAAATGATACCGATCATTATCAAGATACTCAAAGGGCCTCCAACGAACGGAAGCGTGATACGATGATTCTATCATAGAGCCCAATAATATCCCCAAGCCATTGGATGGCATATGGGGAAGCAATACTTGTGAACAGCCTAAGACGAGCAGAGCTCTAGGCAATGAGGAATGTAAGCCGTCAACCTACTACAGCACGTAGATACAACGGTTGCAAAACCTACCGAGAACCACAGAGAGAATTACCGGCAATGGCACAAGTAAACCACTGTTTAATAACTAACGAGCGAGGATACCACTCGTTATCGTGGGACCGCAAGAGCGGTGAACAAATAGATTCCAAAGAAGAGGATGCCATCAGCGAATGTCTGAAAATACATCTCTTTCAGAACTACTAATGTAGTGAAGCTTGAGCATACAATTATTGCCAAGTAGTGTGGGAATAAGCCGTTATAGCAATTGTTGAAAACCGAAGAGTAACCGGTTTAGAAGAAACACTGTATGTGTATAACCTGAAGTGAAAGTCAATAACGCTCAAGGAGCTAAGAGACAGAAAGAATAGCATATTCTGGAATCAGCCAAGTAAAGGGCGAACCATTGTATAAATGGTGGAATTCAAGAGCAGAAGCTAATGTAATAGCGGATGCCATGGAAACACAAGTTGTGAGTAAATACGAACATGGTGCGCAACAAGCGACCAATGTGTGTGAATAATCACGCAATGACATGGAGATGTTAAATAAGAGATGGTAGACAGACCGGACAACAAGCCAGGAGTCTGCAACATATTATGAAAGACCTCACAGAGGAGGCAATGCTCATTCCTATTGCACTTGCATAAGGAACTGGAAGCAAATCCTTGATGAATCAAATTGATAAGTGAAGTAATAACTTCGGTACTAGAGTACCCAATTGATAGATAATCAACCGCATTGGATACGGAAAGTGTTGTAAACACACCAATGAACATGGCACAAGCCAGTTAAGCGAAAGCTTAGGAACAAACCGTGCGGCCTAAGGCCAAAGAGGCACGAAGGGTGTGGAACACACCAACAATCACAAGAAGTGAATTCCACCGGAATAAAAGCGGTAGGAAACCCATGAACATTTATAAAACCGACGCATAGAAAATGCAAGGTCATACAAGTAAAGAACACTTGTACGGAATCAGATAAGTGGGCATAATTCAGAAGCCATTGACAACAGAGGAAGCATTACATACCAAGTAGTGGCTCAACCTCAACCGACAGCATGTCGGAAAAACCAAGTGAATGATCACAAGTATACAATAGTATGTATAATAGATTTCCAAGAGCTGGATAGGAAATCTATAACTCGTCGAGTGCGCGTACGGTAAGAAATACCACGCTGGATTGAGAAACCTTATTCCCAAGATAAAAAGGGATAAAAGGGTAATGTATAACACATTAAGAATAACTAGAAGGGCGAACAAACCCTAAGTTATTAGGTCGCGCAGCAGAAGCTAGTGGGCCCATAATTCTAAGGTTTAATATACCCTGTGAATAAATGGCTAATTATCAATGCCTTGAAGCCTCTCAGGCTATAACCGAACCCGGTTAAGAGTTAAACAAACTCCAATGAGAATTCTTGGTGCAGGGACTAAACCGTCAATATAGTTTAGACCCTTTGACCAGAATACATTGTATAGTAGACCGCATGGAAATTGAACCACTCCATGACGGCTGAACGCCTTAGACCAATGTCCAATGTTGACACATGGTAGATTACGTGGGCGTAATCCCTTTTAAGGGGGTAGAGCAAAAACCGCAAAGTGTATATTTTACGTAATGAGTGCGTAAACTACAATGCGCATAGCGCAAAAGAATTTGTTTTGATGATTGGTACTTATGTTACATAAACATATGCATCCATTCATAGTGTAATTATGGTTAATTGTGAGATTAAAAGTGGAAAGGAGTAGAGAAACTCCAGGGGAATGAGAACCCGATGGTATATGTCTATGTGAGATTAGACATAGTAATAGTTTGAGATATGAGTCGGTATGAAACCGACGTTGAGAAATGAGTATGTTGTGAGATATGATGAGTATAAATCGGTATGAAACCGATGTTGAACCTAGTGGGAATTGAGTTCCCTAGGTGACTTAATTTGATTTGATAATGATTGGAGGATAGAGAATTAACTAGAGTTATGCTTTTGAATTTCTTAGGTATAGTAGTTGGAGATAATGTAGTAATAATTGATGAGATGATTAGTAAGTGAGTAAATGAATTCTAGGAATTGAAAATGTATTGATGGGTGATTATGACTAGAAAGATTAAAAAGATAGAAGATGAAATAATGATTGACTACTTGATTGTTTGAATTGAGGTGGGAGGTGGAACTTGATTTGCTAGCGATCAAGGGAAACCGAACACAATTTGGGGTGGAAGGATAGTTCAACACCGATGCTGATCACATTGAGGTTGAATGACTCTTGAAGCTCTCTATAAGTGGCCACAAGTAATAACACTAGTAATAGATGTAATTATCATAAATTGGAATTTAGAGTTGTATTGAGTTTTCAAAATGAATTTCCAACTGATTTTGGCACAAATGATTTTTCTTCAAATCGAGAATGAGGACCAGTTTTGAAACCGCTCCCACGGGTGCTAGTTGGACCTTCCCATGGCTAGGCACCGGTATCGAGTCGAACCCGGGAAGTAAGACTAGTGTGCGAGCCGATGGGAGTGATGATTAGTTTTGAAACCACTACAACGGACGAGCAACGGTACTAAGTGACCGGTAGCATGTTTGTAGTGTGTGTTTTGTATTTTTTCAAGGGCAGCGGGATATGAGTAGTCCTGTGTCAGTGTGGATGACCAGTGAGTGCTTGAGAATCTCTAGATGTGCAAATGAATTTGATCAGAACCAAAGGACCATAGGGCCAGAGAGCGTAAGTGCCCAAAGTCATGACGGCCGTGAACCAGAAAGCGTAAGTGTTCAAACGTGACCGGTACCAAAGGGATCACTCGATATGGGGGAGGACTGAGTGCCTAATTGTCTTCGGATGGACCCCCATGGAGAGATTGACAAAGGATATTTTTGATTGTTATGCATGCAGTGACATGTTGTTTGAATGTGTGATATACATTGAGTCATACTTTTGGAGTCTTCCAGGTTATATAGAGGTTATAACCTTAGCATAGAGTACCTATGTGAGTAACAATATTAGATTCACCAACTTTGAGGGCAAAGTTCTTTAAGGGGGTAGATTGAAATACCCCCGAACTTAAACATGGTGATTAAATTATTCTAATATGGTATTTAAGGGCCTAATAGTGCCTAAAGAATTTTGGTGAAGAAAATAAATCCAAAAGAAAAGAGAAAACGCTTAAAAAGTATAAAACGCAAAAATGAGCGTTACGTGACCATAGGAGGAATACGACCACGTTTAGGGTCCTATATGGATTCATAATGCTTAGTTAGGCCTAATTGATATGTGGGAACAATCCCCGAAGAAAACAGATCCATAAAATGGATTAAAAACGCTAATAAAGCTTTAGAGAACGTTTTTCGAGAAAACCCGGAAACGTGACTTTGAGTGGTCAAATGGACTCGTAAAAATTACAGTCAATCAAATAACTATAATTAAACATTAATGGAAGCTTAAGAACCATTAAAATTAAAGAAACAAGAAAAATCCGGAAAACGGGCCCGGTTAATGAATAGTGCTAAACCGGGTAAATTAACCAGCGTTTCTTGTAAAAGACGAAAAATTCTCCCAGCTTATGTTACTTATTGGGCCGGTTTTTGATGAGTGTGTAACACTCCCCCTCTCACACTTGACTAGCTTATTAGCTTAATAAGTCAAAAAGCAAAAGCAAATAAAGTAAAAAGCAAAAAGTGCATAAGACACTTTACCTCTCTCTCTCTCTTCATTTCCTTTCCTTCCCAGCTGAGCCATCCCTCTCTCTCTGCCGTATCCTCCCTTCCCAGCCAGCCTTTTTCTTCCTCTCTTCTGCTGGTACGAAAATGAAGCTCCTTCCTTGGCTTCTCCTCCTTCTCTTGCTTGCTCAAGCTACATCCAAGCTCCAAATGAAAAATAAACCACATATTCTTGCTCCTCTCACCAAGCTCTATCTTTCTCTCTTTTCAAAATCTCCAAAGGAGATAGTTGACCTCCATGGGTATACCCCCATTTGTGAAGAAAATGGAATTTTCTTGAAGCTTGGAGTCTCCTCTTTCTTCTAAGGTAAAAAGTTCCAAAGAAAAACTCATTTTCTCCACTTCCTTACCTTGGCCGATTTTGGCTCTTAATGTAGCATTTTATTTCCTTGTTTGAGCATTCATTCAAGCCTCAAATGGTGTTTGGGAGCCTCTCTTTGATTCTTGACCAAAACCCCATCCTAGGGTTTCAAGGTAATTCTCCACCTTTGTGCCTTAAGCACCTTCCCTTGTGTTCTAGTTGATTAATAAGACTAGGTGAATATATTTAGTGCCTAATTCCCCATTTGGGTATTGATTTTGAGGTTGGCAAGTGGTTGGCCAACTTGGCCGATTTTGATCAAGAAAGAGAAGGGAGGAGATTGGAAAAGCAAAGAAGAATCTATGAACTTAAGGTAAGAAATATATCTTAATGTACATCCTAATTGCTTTAGAATATTGGGATGGGTTAATTAATTGAATGAACCAAAAATTGGATGGAAATGTGCTTGGATTAGTTAGATGAGAAATTTGGGACTTGTTGTTTGAATTGAGGGCCTTGGAGCCAAGTGATTTGAGATTGTGTTTATGTTGTTGGTCGATGAAATTTTGATTGAGCTTGTGTGCTGGTAGGACCTTTTATGGGTGTGGATAGTTTTGAAATGATTTAGGTGAGAATTGATGAATTTGGGTATGTTAGAATTGTAGGTGAGCTATGGCAAAATTTGTGTAGAAAACCTAAGAAGTTAGGTGCTTATAAGAGTAAGAATGACCTAGAGAAACTAGGTGTTGATGGAGATTGATTTGGGTTGGTAAATCACCATAGGAAATGCTTATTTAAAGATGGGAGGTTGGTGTGAAAATCTGTAGCAAAATGATGTAGGAGGATCTTGGAATAGCTAGAAAAGAGCTAGTGTGTAAGACTTTGAAAACAAGAGTTGAACTTGGGTATAGTGAATCCATTTGTCTAGGATGGAATTGTAATGGTCAAGTTGGGTGAAAACAAAGAGTAAGATGTCAAGAGAAGTTTTGGAAATACACTAGGATGCATAAGTGCAAAATGGGAACTGAAATTTGTAGAAATTAAGCAAGTATAGAGGTAAGGATTGGACCAATGATTTGAGGAGGTTTATAACATGATTAAGAGTGTTTTAAGGTGGTTTAAACATGTAGAAACATGTGGAAAGATTAGGGAATGATTAGGTGTGAATTAGGGGTTGAAAAGAGGTCAACAACTGTACAAATTGACAGTTCCAGGGTTGGTCCGGGTTTGTAAATCGGTACACAAACCCGGACCACCTCAAAAACATGCTAGAATGTCGTCCCAGGGGTTGGTCCGGGTTTATAACCCCGGACACAAACCCGTACTGTAACACCCCTCTCCATAATCACGATATAATCTCTCACGTAGCAATAAATAAAACGTCTCGCAGCGGAAAATAAATAACAATTACAAAACTCACTCGGGTGTCACCGGCCATTACTCGCCCACGCGAGCAACGAAGCCAAACTACATCCAACTTCCATCATAAACAAACTGCTAACCGCCGTGATAACGAGAAAACTCCTATACATCATACTAAGTCCATAAACCATAAACATCGACAAGTGAGCGTCTACCCAACCTAAATATACATAACCTTACCATAATACAATTATTCACCATCTTCAATGCTATACAACATCTCCATGTGTGGTAACAAAAGTAAAACTCCAATTATCCTGTTCCTGCTCTTCAGCTTCGACAATGATCAACAACCTGTAATGGTGTAGTATCAGCGATAGACGCTGAGTATGCCGGGCCTGGACCCTAATGGTCACTTGTCATTTTAACCATCTTATTATTAGATTGGTTTCATGCTTTACCATTTTACAGTTATAAACAATACTGTAATAAACATGTATAATATACATAATCATCCATCCAAAAACTCATAAACATTTAACCATCCATCCAATCCAAACAATCATTTAATATCACAAACCACAATTGTATATCGAACGTATCGAATGATCCAGTATAAAGTACAATGTACCATTGCCGTAGCGTTCACCATCCATTGTTAATTTATTTTAGTTTGGCCTTCAAGGCCCCATCCATATGTACAATGTACATTCGCCGTAGCGTATAGTTTTCATATTTAATTTACCTTAGCCTTGTAGGCTCCATCCAACCATGTTTAATTATTAATATCAGTTGGGCGTCATGTTAGGACAACCCGATAACCTCACCATGGACAGTAGTCCTCCCGTACACACAAAGGTGCTCATTTCGCCAGAGGTCCGGAGGCCCCTGACTCTCTTATGTCTCGTAAGACGTCCATATAAAGGCCGTAGCCACCTGATCCACGATCCAGTTTGGGCTCGTTGGATATAACCTGGAGCGGAATCCAATTAGGAAACCCCTCAGTGATCACAAATGCGCAACCAAGTAGTTCGTAAACTACCGGGATTCCTCACCTCAACTCATACCATCTCTCTCATAATGTTTAAGATCTGCTCTTTGTCTTATGGAGAATATAATTATTATTTAGCTGCCCAATGGGTCTCACGCATACCTAGAAGTAATCTAGGTTATATTCATGTTCGAGATCCATGCTCTAGAGACCGACAATGTCGTGACTCATTCCTAAGTGTTTACTTAGGTTACCATATACTTAATATTAATATCATGGTATTATATCAAGTAACCGCCATGTCATCACAATAACGTATATGTATGTTTATAAGTCGATCTATAGTCGACGTAGTGTTAGTCCCGTAGGACGCTCGTGCATAAATAAATAATGCAGTAACACTTAATCACATACATGTATCCACACATATAACACACAAGTTATATCAACCAAATCCGAGCCCAAGGAGCAACCTTAGGACAACTCGGATCAAACCCCTTTACATACCGTTCACCCTGATCGTATTACGGTGGAGTATGAATCAGCAAGATCCTATGCTCCGTGTAGTCCGCTAGCTCGTCAAGCGTCTTGTCAGAAGTACAATCTAAACGGTATTAAAACTATAAGTCAGTCTCCATGACTAACTACATCCGGTATTTCCGAATAACAAGTAACCTCGACAGTTCGCCCCTGTTTTCTATAGTTGTTGTTACGGGTTTCTCTAAAACAGTCGGTTTTGTTACTTAAAACTCATACGTCATATTTTTCAACTGTTAAGTTTAATTCGTTATATTTCTTTAATCTTATCCACCGATAAACATAGGTACGTAACCTATAGTTGCATGTATGCATGCATGATTATATTATATTACATTCTTTTTCGTATTGTATCACTCTCCCACCATCCATTATAATACAATGTATTATATACTCCATTATTTTTAGCAAATAATATTTGCATCCCAAAACTCATAACTTATAGTTCGTAACTATATTTTTTTAAAAAATAACCACCACCATTAAATCATATGGTTTCCAACCAAAATATATATCCACCTTATATACATTATTCTTGTGTATGTATATATTTACCACGTAGGTAACTCCCATGAGTTTAATAAACTCTTGTATTTTATGTTACATTTTTATCATCTTTTATTAGATGATTGTTCCCATTAGTTGTATTATATCATACAACTTGTATTAAGATTATTATCCTAATATTATGCAACATCGTATGTTGTATATTTACAACTCCTAAGGTTTATTCCATAAACACCTTAGTTTATAAATCCTATTTATTCATAGTTTGTCACATTATTAACGTGAATATCCTCACTTATATTAATCCCTCCTAAACCATATAATTGTTATAACATTTATAACATTATAGACCTTAGTCTAAAATTCATTTTCCAACCCTTAAATATTCGGTATAGCCCTTGAATTTAGTTAAATTCTATTTTGACCACATAACATTATGTAATGTTGTACCATATACTAATATCATTTGATATGATTTTTTATTTTCCTTTAACTTATAACCTATAGTTTTTATACAAAATATTATATATTCCCCATAGGCATATATATTAAACCTTATATTTTTCCATAAACCATAGTTTCCTTTATTTACAAAATCACCCCTTTCTTTTTACCATGTTATATATACCATTTAATATAACATTTCTAACTTATAAAAGAGTATAACCTGTGGTTATTTTTGTAAATTCCGAACAGCCCTTGTGCTATTCTATAATTGCCATTTGGCCCTATTTATAACATATAGTTTTACCATATCATTAAACCATATATTATACACACATCTTTAGATACTCTTATATAATTCTAAAAATCTCCCAAATTCCACCAAAGGGTTATAAATATCCTTATTAACCCATCATACTTTCAGTATTACCATTCCACCATCTATATTTCTCCAAGGTGTCATAATGACATAATACTATATATTATACTATAGTTCATTTTAATTCCAAAAACAACCCAATAAATTCCTAAAAATTCCTAATAGCCCATGGGTGTTTAAAATACCATTGTACACCCTTTATTTTCGGTAATAACATATTTACCACATATGTTATAAAGATATTATCATTAAGTACTTATCTTATTATAAAACCTTAAATAAGTTATCTAACTTATTTATTTTGGTCAAAACCTAGCATATGGTCAAGGTTGACCTCCTTAATATTTCCTTGACCATTAATTCCTAACAATTACGGTTTGCACCCAAACTTTCTAGAAATCACCATTTAACCACCAAAACTTTATAAAATCTTATAAACTTTATTTTAACTCCTTTTTACCTCTAATTTTCGGCCTTATTATTCTAAAGCCCCTAAATTTAATTTAATTACACCTAAGACCCCATTTCTTTTCGGTAATGCATTTTCACCACTTAAACTTAATTAAAAGCTTATAAATGCATAAATAAAATGGCCTAAAATACATGGCCTTATTACAAACATTTGCTCACAAAATAAATTACACATAATGTCCCAAAAACACTTATAATTCTCGGCCTCACCCACATCTTCTTTTAATTACCAAACTTCCACATAATGTCTTAAATTTGACAATTATGCTTGTTTAATTAGTTATAAAATTTATTAAACCATTCCTTAATCATTTTAAGGTCAAACATGACCTTATTATACTTCTTCACTCACGGCAATTAATGTTCATAAGCTCAAACTTGTGTTAATGTATCAAGTTAAGGTTTTAAGTGATTTATACCTTGATTTAGCTTAGGTAAAGCCTTGTTTGGATTCGGCCACCTTAAGGAGAATTTCTCCACAGCTTGATTCACTTGTCCTCATGTAGAAAACAAGACATGATTAAACTCCAAACATGAGCTAACCATGAGAAGTAATTTAAGTCATGAAAATCATGAATTTTTACCTTAGATCTTCAATCTTGTTATAGATCTGTCTTGGCCCTATTTTTCCAGTAAAGAAAGAGTATCAAAACTCTCTTAAAAAAAGGTATAAAACCGTGGGTAGTTAGCTTGGAAGATGACTTAGATTTACCTTGTTTAAGATGCCAAAATGGTGTTTTTGGCTTGGATCTAGCTACACCTTGAAGCTCTTGATAGATCCACTGAATAAATATGTTAAGAAGAAGATTATAAGGCTAGGAGAACAGGTTTTACAACCGGATCTAAAGGGAATCAAAAGATAAGTGCTTAGAGCACATTTTTGTACCTTAAGAACAAGTTTGAGTTTCTCAACCTTATTCCCTTGTTATGGCCGAGATTCCTCCTTCATTTAACCTCCAAGAACAACCTAGATCCATGGATGGAAGTGGTTGATGTTTAGATCCACCGAAAGAAGAAAGATTGGTGAAGAAATTGAACATAAAATGACTAATTAAGCTCACCTAGGTACCAAAGTGTTCTTCAATGTTCTTGGTGACTTACCCACGACTTGGAGAAGCCAAGAGAGAGGAGGGAGCCTTGTAATCGGTTGGAGCCAAGGCTAATGAGAGATTAGGTCAAATTTTGCCTTAATACTCTCTTTTTCCTTTGTTTATTATTTTTGTGATTGATGACTCATCAAAGGGATAGGAATGAGGCTGGCAACCGATAATTGGAGGGGAAAGGTAAGGCTCCCACGATTTTGTGGCTGGTGGAGTCAAATAATGGAGCCAAATGGTGTATTAATTAATCAAAAGGCAAAAGTAATCCCTTAAAACATGGAAACATGTTGGAGGCTTGTCTTTATCTTGCAAGTGGCAATTTTAAGCCTCCCCAGCCTGTGAATGTCGACCTCATGTGGTCCAAGGGGTCAAACTTTGACCTCTTGACCATTCTTAGTCAATGTTCACTCAAACGGGCCCCCTTTTAGGGTTTTATTAATATTTTAATATTAAATTTGTAAAAATTTGTAAATTCTTGGAATTAAATTCCTAATATGATATAATATGATATTTTATCATATTTAAAGGTAATTATAACCTTTTAGCCCATTTAAAACCAATTTAGAAGGCAATTACACAAAAACGTGCTTTAAGGAGTTTTAGTGCACATTTTGTGTCGCAAGGTGTTTCTGAGCTTGGTTTTCTTTGACAACGGTTTTTTTGTGTTCCTTACATGATATTTGATCATGGTATCCAATGTTATATCATTTAGAGGTCATTAGACCTTTAAGGTATTCTTAGAGCACCTTTTTGCCCTTCTTGACCTTGAAGCATGAAAATGCTTGTTATTTGTGTTGGAGTGTTGTCCAACAATTTTAATATGTTTAGTATCATGTTAATATGCTTAGGACAAATTTTTAGGTCCTAAGAAGTTCATTTGGGTATTTATTTACCCTAAACAGTCAAAGGGTGCAACATCTTGTTTTGTGTTGACCACTGTTGTTCTCAGCTGACTTTTAAGGCATGTTTAGGCCTTAATTAATGTGATTAAATATTTAATCCATGTTTAATAAGTTTGGGGTATTTCACGTACCACATGAAAAAATAGGCAGAAACTGATTTCCGGGAGTGGTCTGGGTTTGTAACCCCGGACACAAACCCGGACCAGTGCAAAAATGCAACACAATGTGTTTTTAAGTGATCTAATGATGGGGAATTGATTGGGGATGGTTTTAGATGATGTTTAGGACTTTTTGGGTGACCTAAAAAGGTCCTTGGAAGTGTAAACAAGTTTGAGAAGTGAATGAGAAAGTTGTGAACTTAAATACACTTGAGTAAAACTAAGATTAACGGGATAACGGGGTAAGTACGGGAGTAGTGGTTATTTACATACCGTAATACCTTAATGTTAATAGAACCACTTGATAAATGACCAGTGATTCGAGAGTAAACCGAGGAACGTCAGGTGACCCGGTAAAGTTAATCCATGATGAAAGGTATGATTTTCTCATGCCCTGTATGCTAACCGGATTACGCTGATTTGTGTGTTGTTTGCTTGTGTGCCGACTTAATCAAGATAAAAGCATGAAAATGGTTTATTGCATTTGATTGTATGTCTTGATGCATGACGTATAAGCTAACCATACTTGAATGATTGTGTGGTCTAACTTAGTGTATTGACCGACTCATAAATGAGTATTGTTAGATTAGTGACTCGTAGAAAGAGTCGTCGCAAATTAACGAAAACGTGGAAACACACGGAAACCATTGATTGAAAATACCATAAGACAAACTTATGAACTCACTAGAACGTGAGAGAGAGTTGTACGGGATTAGTAAACTCCCGATAACAGTTAGAAAACCGAAATGAACAATCCACAAAGTAAACAATAGTGGGAAGAAATAATGAGACCTCTACTAAGAGGAGGATGATAGTTCAAAGAAAAGAACTTTTGAGAGAAGTAAAAGAATGATAAGGGACCATCAAACTCCCTTAGGAAAATAGTCGACCTACAATATGAGATCTGACTAATTTGGGAAAATGTCCCGAACATAAAAGGTATTCGATAAGTAGGGGAAACCCTTAAATCTGAGAATACTAGACATTGAGAAATATTCCCTAAGCTATTAGATGATATCGAGAGAGATAATTCTAGGCTAATTTATATGATTACAATATAACTCCGAGAGAAGAGTAATTGGGAAATTGAGTAGTCCGGTAGAGAAACGGACGTTTGAGAATTTGAGGAGCTAAGTGTATAGTTCTGTTTGATAGTCGAACCTTCCCACTATGCTAGACCCAGAGTAGGGTCGAAACCGGGGAAGTAAGACTTGTATTTGAAAGCCCAGTGGTGAGTCTTGTGTATGACTCTGCCCGGAGGGCATGGGTAATGACTTAAAAGATATCCTTTTGAGAATTTGATATTGAGAACTTGAGAGTTGAGAGAGTTGAGATTGAGTATTGTAGAACTTGATTGAGTTTGAGAATTAGAGAGCTTGAGTAAGAGTAACCCAAGGAAATGGGTAAGACAATGAAAAAAAGACTAAGGCATAGTGAGGTAGAAACCCTCAAGGCCTAAGAGTAAGATAATATGAACTAACAACCTTGATGTGTTAGTTAGGGATTGTATTCCATAAATGAATGTTGAATACTTGTGCTGTTATACATGTTTAATGTATTGTTATCGAGCATGATTGTTGAATTAAAACGAATCGCATGTTCTCGACAAAGTAGTTGGCGTACCCCCGTTAGCACGCGGGGTATGCGAATTTCATACCAGCAATTCGCTGAGCCCCTTGGGGCGCTGTTTTTACTTTCTAGGTACTTTGGAGCCGTTTACCGCTCGAGAGTAGGACGGGGTTACTGTATAAGCATGGGTAGTTATCTTAAAACCTTTGTATTGATTTTGTTAATTGTAACGGTTGAATTGTAAGTCCGTAGTTTCTTGGCAGTTTAAAGATTTTAGTAGACTCGGTATAGAATTGAATTAATGATTGTATTTGGATTTGATTTGGTTAAGGAACGGAATGTATGTGATTGTATAGAGTGCTCGGTATATTCAAGTTCATCAGACCGATAATAGATTTGTAATTGGCTTTGGCCTTGTTAGTCACGTGGGTGACTAACGACATTGTATCACCCACCGTTTGTAAGTGAATTTCCGCTGCTTTGGTATTGATAAATGAGATGGGTTAAGAGGTAACGACTTGATTAGCGGTAGAGGTGTAACAATTTTAGCTGGCACTAACTATTTGGATTCTCTTGAAATTATTTACAATATTAGTTATTTTCTCCTCCTTCATAATTGATTACTTTTTATTTAATTAATAATGTTGATCTTATTTATTACTAACAAATTAACTATTTTATTACTTATCTTTCTACTAATTATTTTATTCCTAATCATTAAATTATTTAACTTTATCATTATCTACTTATCCCTTATTTACCGATCATTCATCCTTATCTACTAACATTATTTCTTCTTTTCATTTAATTAGTTAATTCATACTTATCCACATCCCCATCTTTCTTAACTTAATTTATTTATTAATTATCAAATACATTTTTATTTCCCCTCTCACTCAAAATTTATTCCTATAAATACCCACATTTATTCTCTTCTTCCTTCATCAATATTCACGTTCATCCTTCCCAATACAAGATCTCTAGTTCTTTCTTTATTCCTTCAAGTTTCTTCAAGGCTTCTCCCCTGGTGCCGAGTTAGGGTCGTTCGAAGGGTAAGTGTAATTCTACTAGTTGGAGTGTAACACCCCTGAATATCCCAACAGTAGCCTGAACGGTGCGCCAAACGATATTATAAAAAGTCTAAGCAGCGGATTCACATTCATCCGGGTGTCACAGGCGCCAACCACCCACGTGGTTGACTCCACCACCATACCAACTCCAAGTTACGGTCTGTATGACTGGAAGTCCAACCTTAACGAAATCCAAATACAACATAAAGTACAACCCCAGTACCGAACATCTATAGTATAGTTAATAACTTAAACAACACAACCCGAAACTTACAACAAAGGTCTAGTGATACATAGTCACAACCCATACATATGAAAGCATACTACTTAAAAGTCTTGCCCAAATGGACTACCCCCATGGTAGTCATTCCACCTACGCTCCGTCACGTTCCAGATGCTCACCTGTAAAAATAAAGGACTCAGCAAAACTATGCTGAGTATGAACGTGTGTAGCCCGTATGTTGCCGGGCCACACGACTACTTGGTCGAATATTATTAAGTCAATTTACATGCTATAATAAAGTAGTAAAGCACACATCAGCACATCATGATACCATACACACTCATCGGTAGCATAGCAATATTAGAAAGCAACCAAGTACAACTTGCAAGTAGCATAGCAATGTCAACACGTAACCCAGCACAATAAGCTGCTAATGTAGCAACAACAATCAAGTACATAATACAACGTGTGCGTAGGTATATTAAACCGTTGATCCTCACCATGGGATCATTCAAGAGATTACGTACTGTTTTCTTGTTCTCATTACACATGTTTTCCTTTCTTTTCTTGCACCGAGTCAGGGAATATAGGTTAGATCCCGAGACTTTGTTATGTAGGTGCTATTCATTCCCTGTTTCTTAAAGGATCACATTTGTGACTTTCTCTTGTTTGCTTGGTCTCATTACACAAGTTTTCCTTTATTCCCTGGCACCGAGTCAGGGGATATAGATTAGATCCCGAGACTTCATTATGTAGGTGCTAATCGTTCCTTGTTCCTTTAAGGATTATTTGTGAATTCTTTTATCACCGCACGTTGGAGGACGTCTCCTCCATAGCTAGTCCCCCATTCCCGACACCCAGGGTCGAGAAAGCGGAGTCACCTCTAGACTCCAGGATAAGCTCCATAAATTTGTCACTCCCCCATTCCCGACACCCAGGGTCGAGAAAGCGGAGTCATCTCTAGACTCCAGGATGTGCTGAGAAAGTGGGGTCACCCAGGGACTCCCAAAATATATTCCACCATAGAAGGTCGAAGGATCTGATGCAGATGCCAACTCCCGATCATCCATACCGCGCGGCCCGAGCTGTTGTCTTCCCGGGTTGTTCTCGTGTTTCACCAATTGGTGCTTTTTGTTTCATTATCATTATAATCTCGACACCATAGTGGGTGTCATTAGCGGTCCTCTATAGTTAGAGAGGACTTTTCTCTTTGTATAGTTCTTTTGTTTGTCCACGTGGTTCGTCATGTCCCACCAATTGAGATTTGCTCTTCACTATCATTAATGAATAGACACCAGAGTGGGTGTCATGGTACGTCCTCAACGGTTTAGAGAGGAGTTCCCTTTATAGAGTTTTTCTTTGTTTTCATAGTTCGTTGTGGTTCATCTCGAGTTCCATAACGAGAAAGGGACTAAACTACTGTGTGCGCGCAAGTAATATGCCACAAGGATATATAACAAGCATATAAGCAAGCCACAAGAAGCAATCCAATTTCATGCTATAGTCTTATAGTCATTGTCAAACAAAGCACACAGCACACAAGCCGTGTAACACGACAACATACGAACCACACATGTCCATACCTGGTTCAGAAGCAAAAGGGTTGTCTCACACACAGGGTCCCGGATGGCATTCGTTACAGCCCTAAAGTTAATTAAAAATAATTTATCAGTTCACAACTTTATGTGACGACCCTTGTAACTTTTCCATAGTCTATCCCATTTTATCGGGTGTTATTCCTTAGGTAAATTTTTGGCTGTTCAACTTATACTAGTCCCTTAGAAACTTCCCCACGTATTAACCTTAGACTTTATCAACTCCTTGGGCATTTACATTGTCGTTTTACACGTTAACTAAGCCCTTCCCTCTAGCTAATGTTTTATGGTATTCTTAAGCATCAACACGTAACAAGTTTATCCAACTTGACCATTCACCCACATTTCCCTCATAATTACATTGTAGGCCCCCCTCCCTTTTTTTTATAACCAACACTTTGATTATTGAGACCTCATATTATACCTCTTAATTAATTTATATTATTACTTAAATTTCCAAAACCTTTTAGGATTATATACTAATCCCGTCAAATATTAAAATCTCCATTTATGCCCCAAGGTTTAAGGTAATTACCTAACTAACCCCTAACTTTATACGTGCCACAATTCCATACTTAACTCTATGGTATGACTCATAGTTAAATTAGGCATTAAGCTTACTCCAAAATTCTCTAAAATTCCCAACAACATCAAGGGTTCCCTTGTTTACATTTGACTCTCGTAATTTCGGAAATCGCGTATATTCCCCTAATCCTTTTATATTTATTGTTTTGACTTAATATTTCTTCAAGTACTTAGAATATTTATCCTTACCATTTTAATTTGGTCAACCCTCATATGTGGTCAAGGTTGACCACTTAATTTACCCTTCGCCCAGCTTGCTAATATTTACGGGAATACTCCATAGAAATCGTATTTTACACTTGTTAAATTTCTAAAATTATTCCTCTTATATACCCCCATATTTCATTTATTTATATTGTGCCCCTTTCACGGTTTATTGAATTATATAAAATACTTGTACAAGGGTTTAAAATTCATTTGAGCCATTAATAAGTTTATAATTATGCCTATATATTTTTCTAAGGTGTTACTAGGTAGTTATGATCGCTAGAAATATGGTCTTCATCAGAAATTTACATAGCTTAAAAAAAATCCACTTATAAATTTATTTGTGACTATTTAGAGCTTCAAATAGCTATAATGATATGGCCTAAAAAAAATAGCATATTAATTACTTTAAAAATGGCATTTAAATACATTTAACGCTGCATCATAGTCTCGGTTTGCATAACGTTTTCTCAAAATATTTTCCCACCACTTTCCACATATTTTGATCTAGATAATATGGTACATGCTACGGAGTAACCATATATCTTTATTTACTCATCATTCTACACACTAATCGCCCAAATAACCCCATGTACACATCCCCTCTTTTCAAATATGCTTTTATAGTTCAACTCATATAGGCATACCTCTCAACTTTCGGTTCTCTTGCATACCGCTTACTCACGTAAACATATATATATACCCATATTCATCGCTCTTACGAAAATCCCAACCCAGGTGATACAGATACGCATATATACATACATATGCCCATTGTTTTTACGCATTTTAGAACTCAGATGATATACCTGCATGCACATATATTCCTATTTGCTTACGTTTCATGCAGTATTTATACCATGACGTTTCAAGTTACATATACAGAGGGTACTATATGTCGTTACCTTGATTAGATTAGCAAGGAGATTTCCCAGCAATAACTACTAGTCCCAACTTCTCTTCTCCTCAACCTTGTTTTCGTGTCTTCCAGTTATCCTATCTGCACCCTCCTTCCTCGGTGTGGTTTAGCTCGATGGTGAGGCCGGGAATGGAGGTTACTTGCGTGGGCATTAGAGCAGGAGAGGAGTGTCAAGAGGGGTGGTATTATCGTACGTAATAAGACAATGAGAAAGGGGTGCGTTTCAGCATAGTTTCTTACCGTTGCAGACCAAGAACTCTGCTCCAGCTGGTGCGGTTTCTGTGGGTTTCTGGAGCTTGCAGCAGTGGGTTGTAAACCTAGGAAATGTAGGGAATCGGAGAGGAGAAGTGTTGGGTTCCCATGTCCGGAAAAACGAAAGCAAAACAAGGGAGTTGTTGTTTACCGATGAGACTGGTTGATCTTTGCTTTCTTGACTTCCTGCTCTGCTGCTTGCAAACTGAAATGGAGAGAAGCTCACGATGGCTATTTTTTTTCTTTACTGCTGTTTAGCATAGTAAGGAAGAGCAGAAAGGTGGGATAAGTTTGTAAGTGGTAGAAGGATGCTGGAAAGGAGAAACGGGTGTGAGAAAACAGGGGGAAGGAGGATGTAATCTGCAGTTTTCTTGTCATCCAGAAATGCAAATATTCAACCGGAAAGAGAGAAAGAAAAAGGACAGAGAAACTTTGTAGCGAGACCCAGTAGTGGCCCAAGTGGAGAACCCTCCCAAAAGACCGGTCCAATAGGAAGGAGAGCCACTAGCGCTTAAGAACCACTACCAAGCCCCACCCACTCCCAATGTGGGAGTGTTACATTGCATTCCCCTTTGAGTCCCAACGCCCTCGTTGGCCCACTCTGGCTGCCCACTCTGAGCGGCTTTCACTCTAGGTGGCTTCACTCTGCTTCTCAGGTAGCCCTTTCCTAGGTAGCCCTTTCTCAGGTCGCTCCTTTCCAGGTCGCCCATTCCGGCGAGCGTTGGTACTCTCAATGAAAGCACCAATGTAGCGAGACCCAGTAGTGGCCCAAGTGGAGAACCCTCCCAAAAGACCGGTCCAATAGGAAGGAGAGCCACTAGCGCTTAAGAACCACTACCAAGCCCCACCCACCCACTCCCAATGTGGGAGTGTTACATTGCCTTCCCCTTTGAGTCCCAACGCCCTCGTTGGCCCATTCTGGCTGCCCACTCTGAACGGCTTTCACTCTAGGTGGCTTCAGCCCTTTCCCAATGTGGGAGTGTTACATTGCCTTCCCCTTTGAGTCCCAACGCCCTCGTTGGCCCATTCTGGCTGCCCACTCTGAGCGGCTTTCACTCTAGGTGGCTTCAGCCCTTTCCTAGGTAGCCCTTTCCCAGGTCGCTCCTTTCCAGGTCGCCCCTTCCGGCGAGCGTTAAGCCCCACCCACTCCCAATGTGGGAGTGTTACATTGTCTTCCCCTTTGAGTCCCAACACCCTCGTTGGCCCACTCTGGCTGCCCACTCTGAGCGGCTTTCACTCTAGACGGCTTCACTCTGCTTCTCAGGTAGCCCTTTCCTAGGTAGCCCTTTCCCAGGTCGCTCCTTTCCAGGTCGCCCCTTCCGGCGAGCGTTGGTACTCTCAATGAAAGCACCAATGTAGCGAGACCCAGTAGTGGCCCAAGTGGAGAACCCTCCCAAAAGACCGGTCCAATAGGAAGGAGAGCCACTAGCGCTTAAGAACCACTACCAAGCCCCACCCACTCCCAATGTGGGAGTGTTACAAACTTGCAGTTTTTTTGTTGTTGTTGTTCTGGTTGCTACTTGCGCAAGAATGAAGCAGTAGCAGATGGATCACTGCTTCCTTGTTTATGTCCTGCTGCTGGAGTGATGGAACAGAGAAGAGAAGAGAGTTAGAGGGATCATGTTTGCCGCTAAACTGAAAGGGAAGGAGGTGATATTAATAAACCGCAGAGAGTGAACAAGAATACGGGAGCATGCATGTCCTCGTTTGCCTGATGAGTTACAGATTACCGTGAGTTCAAGTTGGGGAAAACACAAAGGAGTTAGTGCCTCCGATAGAAAGACGAGAAGGCTGGCATCTGTTGATTTTTTTTCCTTTTTGGTTTGGTCTGGTGCTGGTTCGAATCACACAGAGGAGGAGAAGGAAGTTGAGCTGAAACATTGCTCTCAGTGTTTCGTAAGCGTGCAGGAGGGAGATGAACTGCTGTGGTATACCGAGGAAGAGAAGAAAATAAGTATGGTAGCAGCTGTATGTCTCGATCAGGGGGTTGTTTTTGAAGAAGTTTGTGCAAAACTAAAAAAAATGGAAAAGCTGATCTTGCTGTGTGTTTCGTTTCTGAGTTCCCTTTCTCCAGAGCATGTGTATGCGCATAACCGAGATTGTCTTGGTTTTGAAACCGGTACAGAGGATAACAAAAAAAAAACAATGACTCACGCATGCTCCACAAGTCATCGCCATACTGGGAAGAGGAAATAGAACTGATTCGTCTCATGTTTGGTCTGGAGCGGCTCGAGAGTTGCACAGACTAGAAGTGTTTGTTTCAGTCTTGATTGGGAATTGAAGTGGAAGAGTTTGTGCCCAGAATTAAAAGGAGAGGAAACAGGTTAAAGCTTGTGTTGCTGGTGCGCTGAATGAGTCAAGAAAGGCGTGCTGTGTACTGATAAAAGGAGAAGGGAGCAGTAGCTTGTATATATTGATAATAGGAGCAGATCAGGGGTGGCAATTTTCTTCATGTGCGCACCAACAGGAAAGGATAATATCGTTCTCTTTTTTTTTTGGTTCTAGTGACTTTAGTACTATTAGTTTTAATTCACTAGTGTTTAGTACTGAATTCGAGCATAGCTCAACTGGTTAAGGTGTTCGCTAGGCATACGAGAGGTACGGGGTTCGAACCTCAGCGGGAGTGTCTTTGCTCCTTTTTCTTTTTTTTTTTTTTTATAAGTTATATTTGCTTATTTACATATGTAAGACCATATAATATACCTCGTTATATTTATTTATTTATTTGTTACAAAGTTATGCGACGTTATCATTTTTATTACAACGTTACAATGTCGTAACGTTACGTACATGTAGTTTTCGTACAAGTACATGACCGTATTAATATATAACGTCGTCACGCGTTCGGACATGTATATATACTAAATTTAATTGTTCGTACGTTATTTTATGTCCGAATTATAACACGCGTTATGATTTTATGTGTTTAAATGTTCAGGGGTATTTCATGGAGATTACAAAGGTTATGATTCTATTATATTTTTATTGGAGGATTGTTGAAAATGTATGTTTTAAATCCTAGATATCAAGTTCATTAATGGTGGATGTTATTAGTTGTGGGCGATATCTGTTCCCGACTGGACATGGAATCCAAGTAAATGTTGAGCTCTTCATCTTCAATCTCTGTGTTTTGCAAAATGTCAATGGATTGGATTTAACGTGGTTTGGGCGTTATTGGGAATTTGGGAATTATTTTCCCCCGTGTGTTTTGGATGCAATGGTTTTTGCAATTGGTGTGGTTAAATGTTTTGGGAGACTTTCAATGGATTAATTGTTGGCCTGTTGGTGCCTTTTGGTTCCCGTGTATATTGTTGGTACCTTTATGGTGCTCCATGAACTTATTGGTACCTTGTACCCCATGAATATTCATATTAATTTTGTCTGCAGACATTACTTGCAGTTAAGCTCTAATGATCTACTCTTTTTGGTCATAAGTTACCTTCTAGGGGGTGTGCACACTTAATGATGTAGAGTGAGATGGGATTCTATTGTTGCGACCCCGATTTGGGTGTCGTCCGTGTATACTAACAATTGAATTCTTTAAAAGTTCTCCCCCGAAATGTTTTTGCTAATGGTGATTTTGGGTTGGTGAAATTGACTAACGTTATGGTGTGAGTTAATATTTTGCAAATGTAAAATGAGTTTCAAAATGTATTTTACAAGTTGAGGCAATGTTTACTCAGTTTTGTTGATTTGCGCGATCCCTTCGTGTTTTCTGTTGTTGTTTTCTGATCGCAGGTACTTATGGATGAATTGGGGAATTGGGAACATGCTATCACATAGCTTAGGATGACCAGATTAAACTTCAGATTGTTAAAGTTGAGTTGTGATGTTGAAAGTACTTTCGTTTTACAAAGTTTGGTAAATGTTTTGGTTGAATAAAGCCTGAACACTCAATGGGTATTGAGTGTGGCGGTAACGCCCTGGTTAAATTTATTTCCGCTGCTGTTGAGTTAAGTTGTCAGTTATTGTGTTCAAGACAAAGTCCTTTGACAATTATAAATCATTTGAGATTATTATATGTCGATTTCAAAGTTGTTTTCGTTGTACTTCTTTGGTATATATTGCTAACTATGTTTATTAAAACATTTCCCCATCAGTTGCTATTAGTTTTGTGTTTTTTTTGTCTTTCTAATTCTGTTTTCAAACGGATTTTCGTAAGTATGGACCTGTCCGAACGTCCGTCCGGACATCCATGTTCGGACAGATCCCGAAGTGCATTTTATTTTTATGTCTTTAGCTGTGTCCGAACTTCAATGTTCGGACAGCATGCGAGGACGAATCCAACTTGTAAGTCTCGACTTATGTCCGAACTTACAAGTTCGGACCAATGTTCGGACACTTGGGTTTCCACAGTACGTTTCCTTCTCGGCTTATGTCCGAACATCAGTGTCCGGACACAAGTTCGGACCAGAATTTTTTTGCACTTTTAGGACTCGTTTGAAGTCCGTTTTCAATTCCGTTTGCGTCGTTAGACTCGTAATTTCATAAGCTTTCATTTAAGGCAAAATCCAGGGTGTTACAATTATTGTTGTATGGTGTATTGTAAGCCTTATATGGTGAATCATGTGTTTTTCATACATATCAAATATTGTTTTGTGTTATATTATTGTTTAATTTTTTATTTTTATATGTTTTTGTTGATACACTAAAATGATGATATGATTCATTAAATTTGATATCATGATTCATTAAAATTGATATTATGATTCATTAATTAATAAGTGGTGAATTAGATAACAAACTTCGGAACCGATAAAAATCATTATTGGTTTTTGTAGTGTATTATTATTATTGTATGGTGTATTTTAAACCTTCTACGGTGAATCAGGTATTTTTATACATATAAAATATTATTTTGTGTTGTATTATTGTTTACATTGTTTTTATTTTTATATGTTTATGATGATACACTAAAATGAAGTTATTATTCATTAATTTTGATATTATGATTCATTAAAATAGATATTATGATACACTAAAATGATGTATGTGTTTACAATGATACACTAAATTGATGTTAGGAATCATAATTCTCATTAATATATATGGATATATACACGTAATTAATTTAAAATTTTAAACTTCTCAAAACATATTCATGTTTGGTCTTGTTTTGAAGAGCTTGAATTTAAATGAATAATGGTGTAAATTTTATTTATTTTGGACTTATATTTTAAAAGATATAATAATTTAAAATTAATATAACAAAAAATAACCCAGTCAGCAACTGACTAGACTTCTGACTGGGTTGCCAACTAAGTTACCCGCACAAAATATTGTGCTATCGCGCTGCACCATCTCCCCTTTGTTCAAAAAGTGGATATGATATTTTATATTAAGTAAATTGGTGAGAGCAACAATAGATAGCATTAGTTGGGACCATCAAAAAGTGGATTCAATGCAAACTTAATATCACATTAATGGGACTACCATGAGACGTTGGCTACCTAAAAAGAAACTTAAATTTTGTCTATTATGAAGGACTGGCTACCTGAAGAAGCTACTTAAACTTTACCTAGCTATTATGAGGCGATGGCTACCCATTAAGACAATACTTTATAGTTATGTTGTGTTTGGGATGTGCTTGCATCTTGCATGGAAAGATGACATTTTTGTCATCGTACTGTTGTATTTGAGGTGTTGTTAACGAAGACTAGTTAATGTTGTTTATACTAAGTTAGTATTGTTATAAGATAACTAGAGAACCAACATCATAGCTAGTATTGTTATAAGATAACCATGACGATCGAAGAGGATATTTATTGACAAAATTTTCATGTTCACAACGTAATATAATACTTCCTCTTATTCTAAATATTTGATTTTCTAGTTCTATGCACAAGAATCAAGGAGGACAAATTAGACTATTTTGCCCTTTCTTTTTGCATTGGGAATTGAAATAATTTGAAAAGTAGAGTTATGAAATAAAAGATGATGGGTAGAATTGGAAAGTAGATGACAAAAAAAGCTAGAACATCTTATATTTTGAAAATAGTGAAAGGACCCAAAAAATCATTTATTGAGAACAGGATGAAATAATATACATCACCATATTGTTCTAGCACATAGCACATTATCATCTAAGCCCATACCACAAAACTATTACAAAATATTTTATGTTATTATATATTGTATTGTTATTATTGAGTTTTGAAAAATATTGAACGTAAACATTAGTGATTCATCATAAATAGGGTTCTAATATCTTTACAAAATTCATCTGACTCTGAATTAGGATATCCTTTTTTCAATAAAATAAAATTGCAACACACATTTATGTGAACTATGCCTCATTCTATAAACTCAAATAGTTTTTTTTCTTCAAAACAACCTTCTTATCATTAGCAAACCAGTACATAGATAAGGTTATGACAAACCTCAAGGATAGTCCGTTGGCATAAGCTGTAAAGTAATCCCCACCCGCAAACATCTGAATGATACCTATAGTCTGTGGTACAATTCTGATTGACTATAAGGGTCCAGAGCTTGGACCAAGTCTTTGACGACATCCAACACCTAAGACCTAATGAAACTAGGGAAACAACAACGAACAAACAACTAAAGTAGGGGTGAGCATTCAGTTTGGATATTTTGGATTTATCCAAAAACCGGAATAACCAAAAAAGATTATTAGATTTTTAACCAAATTTTGTAATCAAATTCAAAAATTCGGTTATTCGAATATCCAAATTATAATTTGGTTTGGATTTCGGTTTTCATACTGTCTAATTCGGTTAACCGAATTATCCAAATTAAATTTTATTTAAAAATTGTTTTCTCCTTTTATTAAGTCTTTAAAAAAATATTTGGTTTTGGATTTTTCTATAAATTTTGGTTAATTGAAATCCGAACTAACTAAAATTTAGATTTCAGTTTGGTTTTCGGTTTTTCACTCAAAAAAATTTGGATTTTGGATAATATGGATAACGGTTAATTTGGTTTTGGTCAAAATTTGGATAATTCGGTTTTTAACCGAAATAACCAAAATCCAATTTTGTTTTTACAATTTAGATTTCGGTTAACCGAATTATCCAAATGCTCACCCCTAAACTAAAGTGACCAACCATTAAGATAACTAAGTCATAAACCTTAAGCCAAAAAGTACATGCAACAAAACCAAACACCAACTCTTGTCAAAGTGGTCATAGTTTTTAGACTAGTCAACGATGATGACAGTGCGCCTAAATAATTTAAGGAAATTTCTTGAAATGTCACTATATTTTTGGCAAATTCATAAAATGTCCCCCACAAAAAAGAAAGTTATAAAATGTTACTATATTTTTATACAAAGGAATGAAATGCCATCATGTCATTGACCAGAAGGAAAAAAGACAAAAATATTCCTACTAGTTAACAAAGTACTTTTCAAGTTCACAATATGCCCTAAGTGTTAAAAAATTCACTAAAAATCAAAATACTATAAAAGTATAGATAACTATTAAAATATTTAAAATATTATAAAGTATAATAAAAATAAACAAATATATATTTTAAAATATCATACAATTTTGAAAAACATAAATATTTCTTAGATTTTTTGTAAAATTATTCAATACCTTAGAAAAGAACTTAGTGTTTTAAACACATAATTTTACCAATTTTTCTACTAATTTCTACCCATTAAGTACTATAATTTATACTAGTTAAATATCATAATTTTTACTTTACATTTTTAGATTATTATTTTTCTACCAATTAAAACTATTTATTCAAAATCAATTTTTTATATTTTTTAAATAACATTTGGATTTTTTTTAAATTTATGTTCTATTGTACATATAATTTTATGACATAATATTTTTATTATTTACCAAATATTATCATAAAGGTATCTACAAAAAAGAATATAAATTTTTAAAACTAGTTTAATGAATATTAGTTAAAATTTTGAATAAATAATTTATAATTTTGAAAAATATTAATAATTTTTAATTTATTCAAAATAAACTATTTATATTATTTAACTAATATTTTTGAAAATTAATTTTTTATATTTGTATTCTCTTTTGTTGATTACTTTATGACATAATTTTTTTGTTATCTACAAAATGCTATATCATAAAGTTATCTGTAAAAATAGAATATTGACTTTTACAGGGGCAGACCCAAGGGGTGCACCCACGGTCGCGAGACCCCATGAATTTAAGGAAAAAATTAATTATAATAAGTTATAATGTAGTTTTTTAATTATATGGTTGATGTTTATGTGTGAGTGACCCCATAAATTTTAACAAAAAATTAAATAATTTAATTGATAGAAAATTTAATGGATAAATTCACACGGGATACCACTAAAAAGTTTGTTAATTCACAAGATAGCACTAATTACTATCATTAAATCTTTTAAGACCAAACTGTCCCTACTTGTCAACATTGTTCACACTATACCACATAAATATTTTTAGTTCACGAGATACCACAAAATCAATAAAATATATTAAAACAGTTAAAAATTAAAAATATTAATTTATTAAAATATTGGATAAAACTTTATAAAAAAAATACCATATAATTAATTATAAAATTTGTAAAAAAATATTATATATTGTAAAGAAGCTCAAAAATTTGACTATAAATAAAAATATAGATAATAGAATGATAATTTAATATTTTATAACATTACTTTATGTATTTAAATAAAATAATATATTAAATTTAAGTTTATATAAAGTAATATTAAAAAATATTAAATTATCATTCCCATTACTACTTTTGAGTAGTTTAATCAAATTCATGGCTTCTTCAATATTTTATACTTTTTATAATTCTTCATATTTTTAGAGACTTTAATATTGTTATGTAATGGCACTTTTAAATTTTGTACATTTTTAATTAATTTATTAAGAATTTAAATTTTTACTAGTTATTTTTTTGATATATTTATTAATTTTTGGTTTTTTATTTAGAATATATAAAGTAATATTAAACAAAAATTAAATTATCATTCTCTTAAATATTTTTTATTTTTCATCTTCAATATAATTTATAACAATTTTTATAATGTTTAAACCAGTATATTAATAAACTTCCATTTTTATTTTATTTTATTGTTTTTAATACATTTTATTAACTTTTGTTGTATCTTGTGAATTAATTTTTTTTTATGTGGTATAAAGTGAACTATGTTTATCAACAAGTAGGGGTATTTTGGTCTTAAAAAGTTTAGGGTTTGTAATTAGTGGTGTCTGGTGAATTAAAATTATTTTTTGTGGTATCACAATTTTTTTTTAAAAAAAATGTGGTATTTGGAGCACAAACTTTTAGTGGTATCGTGAATTTTCTCAAAATAATTAAAAATGTATGATAAAAATTATGGTACTTAATTGGTATAAATTAGTATAAATTGGGTCTTTAAGATACTATATTCTTTTTTATGGTGCTGATTAATTTAAAAAGGTAATTTTTTTCTCAATACTTTTTATGATATTTTAATATACTGTTATTGTTTTTCAAAATTTTATAATTATTTATAATATTAAACATTTGTTAGTATTCTATATTTTTTTAGTATTTTGAATTTTGTTCCTGAATTTTAGTGGAAATACCCCAAACCTTGGTATGTTGGTTAACATTAACAACATGATTTATTAAGACTAAAACTAGTCTTAGAAACATTAGTAAACAAATTTAAACAAAGAAACACACATGTGCTTTAAAGTCAATAGACTAAAATGTGCTCTAAGCTTGGAATAAGCTTGGGTAAGACCTAAGACACTTACCAAGACCTTATTTAGATATAATGAACATAAAATCAATTACCAAAGAAAACCAAGCTTGAAAACAGTTAAAACACAAAATGTGCTTTAAGAAGTCTTAAGCACATTTTTTGAAAATTGTCTTGTAAATGAGTTTTGAGTGGCTAAATGTCCATCATTACTCTTAATATATTGTGTACTATAGGTATCACATCTGGGGGCTATATTAATGGGAAATCAAAAGTTTCACTTCTAGTGCCCTTGTTTTTGTGAATAGTGCTTTTATAAGCTAGTTTATCTAACATTTTGTATTAAGTTAGTAAATTGACAACAAAGACTAAAGTACCCTCATATTAATAAAGGGGGCCGTTTCTTTAGTGTGGTGACTCACCACTCACTTGTATTTGTTAACAAATAAAGATACTAATATACTACTTTTTACTTTATAAGAAACAAATATCTTCTTAAAAGCATCTTATCTCATTCTCTCTTTTCCTTCCTTCATTTCCCACGGTTTCCAAACACCATCTTCCTCCCTTCTTGCTGTTCTCTCACGGTAATACCACCACCCCCATTAAAACTCTAGCTTTGACACTTGTAAAATCTAGCTCACTTGTCCAAATCAAAACAAACCCCACCAATCTCTCCTCTCATCAGCTCTTCATTCCTATCTTCTCAAACTTCAAGAGCCCCATTTCGGCGCCATGAGTTCCACCATTGAAGGAGCTTGAGCTTGTATTTCTACATATTATTACTCTCCCTTTGCTTCTAGTAAGGAATCTCAAGAAAAATCCTGTTTCCTCCATGTTTGTGTTGTTGACCGAAAATACACATTGATGTAGCTCTTTGGTGTGACTTTGTTCTAGCTTCATTTCAACTCTTCATGGACTAGTGGAGTCCTCTCTTGGATATATTCAAACTCTCTTCAAAGATCAAGGTAAAACAACTACATTAATGTTTTTGAAACAATGTAAAATTAGGGTTTGCAATGAGATGAAGCTTATAGCTTGATACTCATTATAATGTTTGTATATTGTTTAGAACTTGACAAGGAACAAATACCCTACCGGTTTTTATAAGGAAACAAGAAAGGAGTTGTTTGGAAAAGAGGTAAATCTACTAACCTAATGTTGTTTAATGCCTTAGGAGAAATGAGCTTATAATGCTTATTAAAACTACCTAAAGAGCAAATGGTGAATGACTTAGTAAAGTGTTCTCAGAGACTATAAAAGGCATAGTGTGTTGATGTATTCGCAGGTCAAAGGCTTTATACTGTGGAAATTCAGTGTTTAAGGGTTATGCATTTTAAGGGCCTAAGACCATGCATTTTAAGGGCTAAGTGCCATGCAATTTAAATTATGCACTATATTGTAATGTAGTGTGAATTTGGTGAAGTTGTGTATGAGAGTGTTCTTGTTGATTCTAGGTGTTCTTGTGTGTTTAATGGAGAACACAAAGTGTTTAGGCTTAGTAATGTTCTAGGGGAATCCATGTCAAAATTTAGGTAAGAAGCAAGAAGTTCTAAGTGTTTACATAAGGTTTGGTGAGTTAGAGTGTTAGGAAATGACTAGGTGTTTTGCAAGTGAAGGTATAATGTTCTTAAGTGTTCTAGAGTGTAACAAGGACTTAGGCATGAGCTTGAGGTTTTAGTATGTACCAAGTCATTTGGGACTTAGGTAAGACTTAGCAAACTTTGGTAAAAAAAAGGAGAAAGTGTACACTTGGAAAAGAATTTCAAGAATGACATAAGGAGTGAGTGGTGAGAATAATGCTTAAGAGATGATGTTAAGATGATGAGAAAGCATTTTGGGATAGTAGTTATCATAGGTATGAAACACCACTGAAAAAACTAGGAGAAAACAGGTAAGTGTTAGAATTTTGTGAAGATATAAGTAAAGGTTAAGGAATTAGAAAATGAGTTTATGAGTGTTTAAGGATGTCTTAAGGTGTGTTAAAGTGCCCAAATGAGGTTAGGGGTATAGGTTATATGGGGTGAAGTTTGGAGTTGAATGTGAAAAGGAAAACAAAGGTCTGGGGCAGACCGAACTTGCGACCGAACTTGCAAGTTCGGTCGAGCCCAGTTTACTCTGCGAGAATTGGCTTCTGGAATGGACCGACCTTGGGGACCGGACTTGCAAGGTCGGTCGGGCTTGTATTTTGTGTACGGATTGAGTTACTGGAATCGACCGAACATAGGACCGGACTTGGCAAGTTCGGGGGCTAATTTTCAAAGGGAAGAAACTCTCCGGGAATAGACCGAACATGCGACCGAACTTACAGGTCGGTCGGAGTAGAAAATTTTGACGGAAATGTGTCTGGAATCGACGAACTTGGGTAAGTTCGGTCGGTAAGGTCGGTCGGACCTAAACTTGTAAAAAAAAAACAGAAAAGAATGTGACTTATGTAGTTAACCCTAGGGTGTATAATAGGAACCTAGGGTAGAATAGACATTAAAACATGTCATACAATCATGTTAAATACTTAGTAAGTTTGAAGTTAAATAAATAATTAACCGACGTTACTAATGTGTTTAGGATTCTCTCAAGGTGGAAATCAATCGAGGCAAGGACCAAGGTATGGTTTTCTTGCAGTCTGTTGCCTACCGGTTTACACCGGCTTGGGTGTTGGTTGCTTTTCTGAGTGTTTACGACCTTATAAGATTAAGGCATGAAAAGAGTTTATGGTTGTTATATTATGATGTTGTATCATTATGACTCCTTTCCCTTGGTGTGTCTAACAAGACCTAAACATGTTTGTGTGCGACTTAACAAGTTTATTTGAATGATCACTAACAAGTGCTAACTGGGGAAGTGAGGAGTCCGGTCATGTTCCGGCCACGCGTGTGATGGAGGGGGTCGATGTCTATCCGGTTCGACTCTCTTGGTGTATGTATAGGTTACATTCCAATTTGGTTTCTACCTTCCCTTAGTTATCCAAAGCTAGTTACTGACTCACGTCGGGCCACAGGGGCATACGAATGTTGTTTTCGGTGTGTTTGGGATTACTATATCCGACACCTTGGGTAAAAGTTACCGTTCGATAAACTGGACAGTAACGAGGTTGGTACGAGCTTAGCATGAGATTGGCAATATTCTCTAGGCTCACATTGATACTAACTATGGGTGGAAGGTTCCTTGTGAGAACCGATTTTATGGTGTTATGTATTGTTATGATGCTATGCAATTCCCTTGCTATGCTATGGTATATATATAATATATATATATATATGTTGGATGTTTTAAAATGAATGCCATGATCATGACAATTGTTGCGTATCCCGGTAGCCGATGGGCTGCGCGTTAGCCATACAGCAAAGGTTGCTGACCCCTCGGGGCTCCATATTTTATTGCAGGATGAGGATCGAAGAAGCGGAGTGGCTCTAGATCCTAGGTCGATGATGTACTTTTGGTTGTTTGGATGTTGAGCCCGGATGCGCCTGTGCTCCCGTGGCGTTATATTTTGGTACCGTTCGTTAAACAGTGGTGAGGTTTACAGTTGGTAGTGGTGATGTAAATTAAATACTCGGTATGGTTGGTTATGTTTATATATGGATGTTAGGTTCTATGCTCGGGAGTCTGATCATCAACCGATACACTTGTATTTATTCTGTCTAGTTAACCACGTGGGTGGTTAACGCGTTGTAACACCAAAGCGTTTAGTTATTGTTTGGTTGGTTAATTCCGCTGCGATTTCGGTAGTTGGTAGGGGCGTTGTAGGGGTGTTACATTTAGTGAATTTTTTAATAGGGTATATTGTGGACACTAAAAGTATTTTGTTAACTAGTAGCGGTATATTTATATTTTTTTCATTTTGGTCAATGACATAGTAGCATTTAATGGACTTTTGCAAAAATGTAGTGCATTTTGTTACTTTTTTTGGACATTTCATGAATCAGTAAAAAATATAGTGTCATATTCATGAAATTTCTCTACAAAATCTAAGAAATATTTACTTTTTTAAAAATATTTTTCCATATTTTATAATTTTCAATTCATTTATTATTTTAATATTTTTATATTGCTATCTATTTTTTTATAGTATTATGAATTTTTTAACACTTACGGGCATATTGTGAATTTTAAAAATACTTTGTTAACTAGTAGGGATATTTTTATCTTTTTTTCCTTTTGGTCAATGACATAGTGGTATTGGCATTTTGTGACCTTTTTTTTAAAATTTTGGGATATTTCATGAATTAGTCAAAGATATAGATGAAATTCCCAATAATTTATAAAACTAGATAAAGCTTTAAACTTAAACCCTTTAAAAGCTTACGAGTGGATTATCGACTTTCACAAGTTGCCAAAAAGAGGTTATTCAATCTTCATACACCCAATTTTATTTGTATTCCTATTCGGGCCAGATTACCAAAAACTTCAGAAATGAGAGTCGGGTCTGAGAGGAACTTCTTGCTTTTCTGGTGATTGTTTTCCTCTGGTGGTCATATCTCATGCCCACTGCATTGATTTTGGAGTCAATTCTTTCCTTTTCTTAACTGGCGATAAGTCTGAGCATGGATGAGAGAGTTGATTCGCAGCAGACGGTTAAGAAGCTTCGAAGTTTGGGTCCTTCAATGCGGAGGAGGAGCATAGCAGGGATGTTCGGGTCAACGATTTGAGAGAACAGAGATTTGCGAATTCGGAAGTACAGAAGGGGTCTTTTTGTAACACCCCTACCAGTAATCACACCATTACTCCTAACCCATCTCCATTATCAATACACAAGCAGCGGAAATTCTAATACGACCGGGGGTGAAACAATGCCGTTAGTCACCCACGTGACTAACAAGGCCAATTCCAAATAAACAATACAACACTATATCGGTCTGATGGGTCTTTACCGAGTACACTATACAAAATGATACATTCCATTCCCTTATCAATTCTCAAACCAAATACAACCTCCAATCCCATGATATACAATACAATCTCCATTTAATACTATACCGAGTATCTACAATTCCCAACATTATTGATGACCTTTCGGTCTTACATTTCCATAATACAACAATACAAATATTTATCAACTACCCATGCTTAACCACAACCCCGTTCTACTCTCGAACGGTGACCGACTTCATTGTACCTGGAAAATAAAAACAGCACCCCAAGGGGCTCAGCAAAATTGCTGCATATGACTTCCGTATACCCCGCGTACTAGCGAGGGTACGCCGACTATTTGGTCGAGAGCATGCGATTCATTTTATTTCAAACAATCATGCTCAATAACTATGCAATTATCATGCACACATTCAAGATATACAACCAAGAAATACAATCCACACATATATCACATCCGGCTTGGTAAACTCGTTTACCTTATTCTTAAACCTTGAGAGACCGTATCTCAAGTGAGTTTCATTTTCGTTAATCACCAACTTCCCATCCCAACCGGGTAGTTTACTTGTCCTAGATCTTTAGACACTCTCGGTCCCGATCTAGTTATCTTAATTATTCTACTCTTGAATAATTTTAGGTTAAGCCTCAAAGGCCTCCGGGCAGAGACATATATAGGTCCCACCACCGGGCTTTTATAATCTCAATACGGGATTAGAAACATTCTCTCATGTTCCCCTTTCCTATCCCATAATACCCAGTTTACCTCTTTAGACAGGTAAGCTCTGCCAGTCTTACTCTAGTCGGGCACCACTATGTGGCACACGGCCCCGCAGGGCACCACTATGTGGCACACGGCCTGGTAACAAGGAGTTCGACCATGGACTTGGAAACAAACACTCTGTTGTTTCCTTATCCTTGCGCGCGTGACTCACAATCCCCCTAACCCAACTCTCGGGTTAGTAACAATAGATACTCATATATAAATACATATATAGATATTGGTCAGCCGCATCTCTCTCGATGCTATCTTACAACCTAGGAGGTTTTCCCATTTTATTGCATTCACCAATTTAAGGGTCGCCCCTACACTTCCATTACTTAGGGATTATGTTCGTTTTCTAACATTGAGCCACATCCTTGCGTAGGAGGTCAGCTATTCATATTAAGGACGTTCTCTAGTCTCGCGTGTCGCTTGTTCTCATTTCGAGTAAATTCTTAAATTTGATTTATCGTTGTCCATTAATCGATGGTTTTCGTGTGCTACCTCGTCTTCATTATTTCACAACACGACTCGTTCTTCGAGTCACTAATCAATCAAGACTCAACTATGAGTCGATCTACAATACACATCCAACATTCAAGCAATTCATTCACGAGCACCCATTTCATGAATTATACAAACTTCAGTTTAAATTCATAACCCAACAAGCAACAATACCTCACAAGCACAAGCAAGTGCAAACATTCCGATTCGTGCATTTATCTTGTTAGGTGATCACAAAATCAAACAAGCACACAAATCGGGGTAACCAAGTTAGGATACAGAGCATGAGGAAATCATACCTTTCACCGGGGTTAACTGTACCGGGTGTTCTCATGTTCCTCGGTTCACACTCGTTCCTCGAGTCTTACTCTTGATTCACTGATAATGTTTCAAACATCTTCATTAATTTAAAGTACTACGGTATGTAGGCTAGTACCCCGTAATTAGCCCCGTTAACCCATTATTCTTTGGTTTTATTTATGTGCTCTTAAACCCACAACTATTTCAATCACTTCTCCAACTTGTTCACACTTCTTAGGACCATTAATGGTCACTAAACAAGTCCTAAACATCACCTAACACCATCCCCAATCAATTCCCCATCATTAGAACTCTTTAAAACACATCCTGACAAGTTTTTACATTGGTCCGGGTTTGTGTCTGGGGTTACGAACCCGGACCAAACACTGAAATCACATTCTGGACAAATTTAGCTATGGTCCAGGTTTGTGTACCGGGATACAAACCCGGACCAACCCCTGTTATGCCTTTCTGCCGTGTTTTTGCTATGGTCTGGGTTTGCGTACGGATTTGCAAACCCGGACCACCTCTGGAACTGTCAAAATTTACAGTTTTCCACCAGTTTTCAACCCCTAATTCACCCCTAATCATTTCCAAACCTTTCCACATGTTTCCTACATGTTTAAACACCCTAAAACATGCCCTAAACCTCCTCAATTCATTGGTTTAATCCTTACTCAAATCCTTGCTCTACTTCCACAATTTTTTCCTTCCTGTTACAGTTTTTGCACCCTTGTGCATTTTCTAACTTCCCTTAGCACTTGCACTTTGTTCTAACTCCATTTGACCATACCAATTCATTCCTAGACAAATGCATTATCTACACCCAAGTCCAACTCTCCTTTCCAAGCTTTTCACACTTACTCTTTCCTAGCAATTCTAAGTTACTACCATCAGTTATGCTACAGATTTTTGCATCTCCTTAATCCATCCTCAAACTACCATTCCAAGGTTACCAAAAATCTTTACTCAACCCAAATGAACACCTAAGTTCTTCCATTGCCAAAGTCACCTAAAACACTTATTTTTCTACTAAAATATTGCCATAACCTCCCCATAAACCTAGCATGTCCAAATTCAGCATTCTCACTAATTTTTCATTCCTAATCTAACCACACCCTCAAAGGGTCCTACCAGCACATAAACTCAATTCAAAATCCACCAAACATCAATATAAACACAAGCCTCACAACATTTGGCTCCAAGGCCCTTAATTCACAATTTAACTCACAAATCTACCAATTCTCAACCAAGCACTCTATCACACATATTTTGGGTTCATTATTTCATTTAACCCATCCCAAATTCTAAAACAACTAAACAAGTTTTACGGTGGGTTTCTTACCTTAATTTCATAAGTTCCTCTTTTGAATCCTCCTCTTGCTCCTCCTCTCCTCAATTCGGTCAAGTGGGAATGGAGTTGCCAAACTCCATCCCAACATTCAAGAAACACAAAAATACACACAATTAAAGTCCTAAACCTTTGGAAATTCTCTAATCCAATGAAGGAGCTTAAAACACAAAATTCTAGGGTTTACCTTTTAGAGCTTTTTAAGAGGGGTTCTCACCCTTGAATCAAAAGGGAAATTCCACCACCATTGGAGGGTTGAATTGAAGCTCAAAAACAAAAGGAAAACAAGGTAAGAGAGAGAGAGAGAGAGCAAAATCGGCTAACAAAGGAGGGTGAAGAAAAATGAGTTTTTCTTGAATATTTTTACCTTAGGAGAGAGAGGGGACTCCAAGCTCCACAAAAATACCATTTTCTTCACCAATGGGATATACCCATGGAAATGAACTTCATCATTTTTGAATTTTAAAAAGAGATAATGATAGAGGATGATGAGAGGAAGAAGAATATGTATTTATTTTTGTGGTTGGAGCTTTAATAAAGCTAGAGCATGACAAGGAGGGCTTGAGTAGCCATGGGAGAAGGGGAGAAATCGCTGCCATGGAGGAAGAAGGGAGAACGACTGGAAAGGAGAAAGAGAGGAAAGAGAAAAGGAAGAAAGGAAATGAGAGGAGAGAGAAGAGTACTCACCTTTTTCTATTTTTTCATTTTTTTCCTTTTCTTTCTTCTTTTCTTTCTTTCTTTGCTTATTAAGAGTCAAATGAAGAGGGATGGTCAACAATAAAACCGGCCCCCTTATAACATATGAGCTGGAGCGTTTTTTGTCTTTTACAGAAAACACTCGTTTATCTACCCGGTTTTAGCACTATTCACTAACCGGGCCTGTTTTCCGGAATTTTCTCGTTTCTTTAATTTTAATGGTTATTAAGCTCCCATTAATGTTTATTTGTAGTTATTTAATGAACTATAATTTTTTACGGGTTCGTTTGACCACCCAAAGTCACGTTTTCAGGTTTCCTCGAAAAACGTGCACTAAAGCTTTATTAGCGTTTTAATACATTATTTGGATCCGTTTTCTTCGGGAATTGTTCCCATATATTATTTAGGAATTATTAAGCCTTTTAAATCCATCCAATACCCTTCTCAAGGTTATATTCCTCCTAGGGTTACTTAACGCTCAATTTAGCGTTTTTCACTTTTTAAGCGTTTTTTCTTGTTTCTTTTGGATTTATTCTTTCTACCAAAATTCATTAGGCACTAATAGGCCCTCAATATCATATTAGAGTAATTTAATCACCCTAATTAAGTTTGGGGTATTTCACTTTTAGAAATGTCATGATGGGTATTGAAAATGACGACGATACAATGGCAACAAGTGAAGATCTTGAGGAAATTTCTGACGACGAGGAAGAATTTATGGACGAGGAGGATCCGAAATGCCCCTCGATTACAATTTATAAGGAACAGAAAAGGAGATTCAGAAGACCTTGGTAAAAGGCAATCATTGTTAAACTCTTGAGAAAATCTCTCCCGATGAATGTCCTGCACGATAGATTGTGTCGAAGATGGAAATTGCACGGGGAGTTCTCCATGGATGACCTTTCCAATGGATTCTTCAAAATTACCTTCACAAATCAAGATGATTTGCAGTTCGTTCTCACATAGGGTTCGTGGTCAATTATGGACCACTACTTAACAATCCGACGATGGCGACCAAACTTCAACCCTAATTCGGAAGCTATGTCCTCTCTGGAAGTTCTGGTAAGGTTCCCGGACCTCCCAAACGAGTATTACAATGAGGAGCTTTTGTCTATCATGGGAGCGAAGGTGGGAAGGGTTAAGAGGGTCAACTTAACACCTGCTAACTTTGGTAAGTCTCGACTAGCTAGGGTAGCCATCGAGGTCAACCTTACGAAGCCGTTGTTGGCAAAATACTGATTTTGCCGTCGTGTGATGAAAATTGAGTATGAGGGCCTGCATTTAGTATGTTTCAACTACGGATGTTATGGACACAAAAATGCAGCTTGCCCGTTTCGCAGTATTGAGGGCGATATTCAGCAAGAAGATGGCGTGAAACTGGTGCAAAACCAGAAAGATGATCAAATAGCCCATGTAACAGATGACTACGGGGACTGGATGGTCCTAAAAAAAGAAATACGATTAGGAAAACCCCGATTTCTAGAGCGGAACCAAAGGTTTTTAAAGATCCAAAAATGAATATGGCTTCAAGATTTGTTACGTTAGAAAAGGTAGTGGTGAATGACCTGTCAGAAATTACTCAGTCTGATACCTTGAAGCAAAAACCCCAGAAAGGTGGGGGCCTTAATCGAGCTCGAGCACCAGTGAACCAGACTTCAATTAGGAGGAGATCAGGAGAATATTTTCCGGAATCTAAGGTTCCCTTGGATCGCATTAATCCAGATTCGAACCGCAACAAGGATTGGAGTAGTGATTCTCATAGGAATCCACAGGTTGACAACCCGCATGGTAAGGGTGGTACGTAGCACTTTTTCTAACTTATTTTATGCTTTATAAGATAATATTTTGGAATGTGAGAGGGGCTTTAAAGCCTAGTTCATAGGGCCATGACGAATCTGATTCTTTTATATCATCCTAGTATTGTGGTATTGTTGGGGCCTCGAATAAGTGGACAATTTGCTGATATGGTGTGTGCTAAGTTAGGCTTTGATGAAATGTATCGGGTAGAGGTTAAAGGATTTAGTGGGAGTATTTGGATTCTTTGGAATAAGCCTGTTATTATTGATGTTTTGCACAGTGAATCTCAGTTCATTCACTGCAAGGTTAGGTGAGCTGATAATTCATTTCTATTAACTGTTGTATATGCTAGACCTTCACCCTCGTTGAGGAACCAGATTTGGGATAGCATGAGTCGTTGTCTTTCTTCTTCTACCGATGAGTGGATAGTTGGGGGAGACTTTAATGCTACGTTATCTCTCTCTGATAGGAATTTTTCCTCGGGTGGGAATTCTGGTATATATAAGAGGTTTGTTGAGTTGTTTCATCAGAAGGGTATGATATTAGTTAGGCAACATGGGAACAGATTCACATGGTCTAATGGCAGGCAATGTGCCTGTCTGGATAGAGTAATTGCTTCTGTTAGTTGGATTAATAGGTCCCCTAGTGCTAGTATGGAGGTTTTGCCTAGGGTGGCATCTGATCACATCCCCCTATTTCTTACTTTGCACCAAAATTATAATAGGAATAATAGTTTGAACTCTTTCAAAGTCCTTGCTGCCTGGTTCTCACACCCAGATTTTAATCATGCTGTGATTCAGAACTGGCAAGCCAATGTGACTTTGCAAGACTCTCTGGGTTGCATGAAAACTTATATGCAAGGGTGGAACAAAACTGTGTTTGGGCACATTATATGGAATAAGAAAAGACTAGAAGCAAGATTAGGAGGAATCCAAAAAGCTATGGATGAGGGGAGGGGCACCATCTTTATGGTTTGGAGACAGCATTGTTAAAGGAGTTAGATATTTAGATGCAAAGGGAGGAATCTCTCTGGTCCCAGAAATCTAGGGATCAATGGGTCACGCTAGGAGATAGAAACACGACATATTTCCATCTGAGAACAAAGATTAGAAGACAGGAGAATAGGATTCATAAGCTCCTGGATAGTGAGGGTTGTTGGGAGAAAGATGTGTGAGAGTCTCAGGAGGTTGCAACACTAATCAGGAAGAAAACAACAGAAATGAAACTCCATTAATGATCAGTGATAAGTGGTGAAACTATGTGAATTTAGGTTCTTTTATTCACCTTTATTTTAGTGCATTCATGACCTATTTCACCACTTAATAGAGTATTTTTGTGATTAATAGTGAACTTATAGAGTTTGATCTCTTGATAGGTAAAAGCTCATTTTGAGTATACTTTTGGGTTCTTTTTGAGCTAGTGGTATGCATCAATAGATTCCCCATCTCTCAAGATTTCCAACGCCGCAAACGGGAGCAATTTCGAGCCACAACGAAGATTCTAAGCCCCGCGCAAGTTAGAGCAAAACTCTGACGCAGGACCGACCCAGTCTGGGTCGGTCGGATTATTCCCCCCTGAGCCCAAACTACTAGAATCGACCGACCCATAAGATCTGAGTCGGTCATGGGTCGGTCGTACTTAAAGTTTCTCACGTGCTGTCTTCTTAGGAGACCGACCGACCCACGGGACCGACCCAGTCTAGGTCGGTCGGTCGGAAAATTTGCCCAGATTTGCGTTTTTAAAAGCTGGATTTTGGGGCATTCTTCCTCATTCTATTACACACACGATTCCAGCTAAAGAGAGGAGAGAGAGTGGCGAAAGAAGGGAGAAAAAAAGAGAAGAAAGGAGGAAGAAGAGAGTGAAGATTTCTAGCTTTATTGAAGCTTGGAAGCTCCTTAATGGCTATTTCTCCCTTCTCTTTTCTCTTTCCTTTATCTATGGCTGAGTAGTTCCATTTGTATCCTAGGATGAGGGTTTGACCCTATTTTGCTCATTGAATGCTAGAAACCTACTCATTTATTACTCTTGTTTTATTCCCTTCAATATCAATTAATGCTCTAAATTGATCTCTTATAGCATTTATGGTGGTTTCATTCAATAGTTGAGCTTGAGTTTGGAGCCAGACCAAAAGGGGGGTAAACCCTAACTTTTGCTCTCTTGATTTTGGGAGTAAATTATTAGGGCTATTGATTAAGAGTGTTTGCTTAATGCTACTTAGTGACTTAAACTTCCTTTAATTAAGGGGTTTGACTAATTAGGTAAGAAATGGATTTTCCATGATTTGGGGATTCATGAGTTGAGCTCAATAGACAATAAGTTAATGAGTTATGGTTTTGAGATTCTTTGGGTGAATTAGGTGATT
The DNA here is from genome assembly GCA_023374045.1 of Limonium bicolor. Taxonomy (NCBI): domain Eukaryota; kingdom Viridiplantae; phylum Streptophyta; class Magnoliopsida; order Caryophyllales; family Plumbaginaceae; genus Limonium; species Limonium bicolor. The sequence continues at coordinate 118,620,090 of CM041778.1, forward strand.
CCCCACTATCCTAGGGTACTCTTCCACCCATTTCCATCAAACAACCAATTTCCTGTTTTATTGATTTTCCTTTGACAAACAACCAAGCTTGCCTCCGGCTAAACCCCCGTTTACTGTTTTCATTTACGTTTTACAAAAGTACCAAAGCTTGGGATTTTGAAACCAATTTCCTTGTGGATACGACACTTGTTATATTGCAACGAATTGGGTGCACTTGCCCGTTTAGCTAGGTTTAATTACTATGTTTGTAATTTTCCCAACAATCAGTTGTGTAACAGCGTCGGTATTACAAAGAATACTATCAATGTTAGAGAAGATACAGATCGAGAGAAGAAATAGGTGAGAGGTAAACCTAGAGTATAACAGCCCACGTAGTATAACAGGCCACACAGCCTAAACACAACACATGTCTGGCACGACCCATATACTAGAGACATTACAAGGCTATGAGATAATACTAACAGTACACCTACATAATATACTCCTAATACCCCCCTCAAGACTTATTCCAGATAAGGAAGAAGATCTTGTTGTGCTACTTGGAGGACATACCCAGCTTGGGTAAGGTGGCACGATACGCCTTACTAGTCAGTGGTTTGGTTAGAATGTCGGCCAACTGACATGCTCCTGGGATATACTGCAGCTGGACTAGGCCATCTTGAATCTGCTCTCGGACATAGTGGCAATCCAGCTCGATATGTTTGGTTCTTTCATACGAGACTGGATTGCGGACTATGTGGATTGCTGAGACATTGTCGCAGTTCACGGGAATGGGAGTAATGCCATCTACTTCCAGTTCAACAAGGAGACTAGATAGCCAGCTCAACTCACTGGTAATCTGTCACATGGCGCGGTATTCCGCTTCAGCAGAGGAGAGGGCAACAGATGGTTGCTTTCTAGATTTCCAGCTGAGAGGAGAGCCACCCAAGAAAATGTAATAACCTGAAACAGACCTTCTGGTCATGGGACAAGAGGCCCAGTCAGAATCACAAAAAGCAAGCAGATTATATGTGTGATTTTTGTTAAAATAGAGACGAATCTGATTGTTCCTTTTATGTAAGACAAAACGTGAAATGCAGCAGTTAAGTGTATGTCAGTAGGTTGTTGCAGAAATTGAGAGAGGTGTTGAATAGTATATGCCAAATTTGGTCTAGTGTTAGTCAAGAATTGTAACTTCCCTATTAATTGCCGATAGATTGTAGGATCTGTGAGGAGTTGACCAGTATCTTTGTGCAGTTTTTGGTTTAGTTGAAGTGGTGAGACTGCTGTTGTACAGTCATCCATGTAGCATAACAAGATCTGCTTCCTTATCCGGAATAAGTCTTGGGGGGGTATTAGGAGTATAATACATAGGTGTACTGTTACATGCTTGTCTACTGAATTTAGGATCCAGGCCATGGTCGTATGATTACACCTCTCCCACATGGGAAATCTTTCTGAGGTGATTTTTGGTGTTTCGATTTGGCCATCCACCAGGCCAAACTTGTTCTTGGCTTTCAATATTATCATCGCCGACCTTTTCCACGAATCGAAGCCCCTTCCATTGAACTTCGATCGAAATTGAGAGATGTCTGGTCGGAGGGGTGTAAGTACAATGGATCATTAAAGTCTTGACTTCCGGCTTCTAGAACTTGATGATCTTCCGGTTGTAACTCGTCTTCTTGTTTCTCTCCATGGTCGTTATCGTCCGACTGCTCGACCTCCGAATGTTTGTCTTCCATTCTAGCAATCTCCTACTCCCTTCTGCTCTGATACCATGTGAGAGTCTCAGGAGGTTGCAACACTAATCAGGAAGAAAATGACGGGACACGAAACTCCATTAATGATCAGCTGTGTAACAGCGTCGGTGTTACAGAGAATACTATCACTGTTAGAGAAGATACAGATCGAGAGAAGATAACAGCCCACGTAGTATAACAGGTCACACAGCCCAAACACAACACATGTCTGGCACGACCCATATACTAGAGACATTACAAGGCTATGAGATAATACTAACAGTACACCTATGTAATATACTCCTAATAAGATGAGGATACAATTGAGACCTTACTTAATCAGCATTTTAGTAACTTATTTCAGCAGGAGGCAAACTTGTGTTATCACAATTTAGGAAATGATTTTAATGCTTTATCTAGAGAAGATAGAGAGGATCTGTCCAAACCAATCACCCTAGATGAACTTACTAGAGCTTTGAAGAGTATAAAAGCCTTTAAAGCTCCAGGTAAGGATGGCTACCCTGCTGGATTTTTTCAGAAATTCTGGAGTCTTATCTCACCTTCTATGCTGTCCTTTGCGCAAAATAGCTTTCAGAATAAGAAAATTGACCCTAAGGTCAATGAAACTATTCTCGTCTTAATTCCAAAAGTAGACTGCCCTATCCCGGTTTCCCAATTTCGCCCAATCTATCTTTGTCAGGTTCAATATAAAATTCTTGCTAAGGTTTTAGCTAATGGGCTCAAGCCTTTTATGACCTCTTGGGTTTCTGATAGTCAAGCCAACTTTGTCCCTCGCAGAAACATTTTTGAAAATATTATCTTGGTCCAGGAAGTTGTCCATTTCATGCAAAACACAAAGGCTATAGAAGGGTGCATCGCTATGAAGATTGATTTGGTTAAAGCTTATGATAGGTTATCGTGGTAATTTATTGAGGATACTTTGAATTGCCTCGGTCTTCCTAATAATCTCAAAAGTTTCATCCTTGATTGCAGTACTACAGTGTCCTTCAAATTAATTGGAATGGGAGATTATATAGTTCCTTTTCTGTAGGGAGGGGGGTCAGACAAGGTGATCCCCTGTCTCCTTTTATTTTTGTTTTATGTATGGGGAGGCTTTCTCAGCTTATAAATTCCAAGGTAGCTAGTAAGGAGTGGAAGCCTATCTCTCTTGGCAAAAGGGGAGTTGCTCTTTCCCATTGCTTTTTTGCGGATGACTTAGTATTATTTGGGGAAGCTTCTCTTAATCAGATTAGACTAATGGGTGAGTGTGTTGAGGATTTTTGTGCTACTTCTGGTCAAGTAGTTAGCTTCGAAAAGTCCTCAATACTCTTATCTGAAAATATTAATGAGTAGAAGGCTGATATAATTAGTCGTGAAGCTAGGATACCAGTTACAAGGAATTTTGGAAAATATTAGGGGGTATACCTCTAACAAGGTAGATCGAACCCCCTAGTATCTAATTTATTATTGGTAAAATTTAGAGATAGGCTAGCTAGCTAGAAAATGAAATCTCTATCGATGGCTGGCCACATTTTCTTGGTTAAGAGTTGTGTTTATTTGATACCTATTCATTCGATGCAATGCCAATCGCTTCCGGCTAAGTTGTGTCACAAGATTGATAAACTCTGTCGGGATTTTGTTTGGGGTCACGAACCAGACACTAGGAAATTGCATGATATTGGCAGGGAGGTGACGTGTAAATCGAAGAGGAAGGGGGGCTTAGAGTTTCGGCATTCCAAAGCCATGAATGTGGCATGCTTTGGCAAGATTGCTTGGAATCTGGCCAACAACTCACAGAAACTTTACTATAGGATGCTGAAACTTAAATACCCAAACCCAAACACATCTCGTTGTTCCGCTAACTGGAAAGGTATCCAAAAGTGTGTTCCCCTTATTAAAGAGGGTTTGCGTTGGGTAATTAATAATGGAGAATCAATCAAATTTTGGAAAGATTGTTGGATAACGAATTTTAGTCTAGAATCCAAAGTTATTCGGGATGTCCCTGGTCAGGACATAGAGAATGTGGTGGCGGAATATTGGGATAGGAAACAAGGATGGAAGAGGGATACATTTTCTACGTTTTTACCCGCTAATATTATCAACCTATTCTGGAAGTTTTTTGTATTTCCTGAAGCTGATTAAGATTTTATCTCATGGTATCCTGATAGTGATGGACAATATAGTGTGAAATCTGCATACAGGTTATTAACAGGTGACTGCATTAGGTCTGAAAATGACCCTCCAAATGTGTTTAAGGCGATCTGGAATTTACCTGTCCAGGAGCGAATCAAGCTTTTGATCTGGAGGATAGCGATTGGAAATTAATGACAAATGCAAGGCGTGGTTTGCTTGGCCTCACCTCAGATAGATCATGCCATTTTTGTGTTGCAGAAGAAACGATAATTCATATTATTAGGGACTGTCCAATTGCCAAAAGGATCTGGATGAAATTCGTTCCCCATTCTTTGTATAGTAACTTCTTTGATTCGAGTTTGCAGGACTGGTTAAGGAATAATCTATGAAGAAGTGGTCGGTTATTGATTAATATTAGCTGGAAGATGGTGTTCCCAATTGTGTGTTATATGCTTTGGAATTGGAGGAACAACAAGGTATGGTAGAGAGGCAAGAATTTTTCTTCCACTTAGAGCAAGGAAAACAAAAGAGCAAGAGCTTGGAGCAAGAACCTGACTGCTGTTTGGGAGAAGAATGATGGCAATGATGCTCTGAATAACAGGGAGTTTTTAAACTGTATCCGTCATTCTGATCATGTTGTGATTAATATTGATGGAGTCCTTGATTGCATGACAGGCAAAGCGGCTGCTGGTGGTTTATGAAGGAGTCCTCAGGGTGAATGGATTGAAGGTTTTATAGCTGCATTCGAACAGCATAACGTGCTGCACTCGAAGGCCATGTCGCTGGTGTTTGCAAGCAGAATGGTGAAAGACAAAGGATTACACAAAGTAAAGATTTTCACTGACTCGATTCAGCTGGTTAAGATCTTTGATAGTTGTTCAAGGTCTCATCCCTTGCGGCCCCTAATCGAAGAGTGTAAACATAATTTAGTTGATGCTAGGGATATAAGTGTGATATATGTACCCAGATCAAATAATATGATTGTAGATAGGTTAGCCAAACTTGGGTTGGGAGTGTAACTTCTTAGGAAGTCCGCCATATTGTATTGTACCTCTTCTGATCGAGGAAAGAAACTCTTGGTTATTAATAAGAGTTGAAAGCTACGCCCTCAGTTATCTGATAAAAAAAAGAAAAGAGGTTATTCATTTATTCTCCAACACTCCTAAATGTCTCCCATTTATTAAACTAGCTTAATTTACTCTTCAGTCCGTTACTTTTTATGATAATGCTCAAATAGATTTATACTATTTTGATAATTCGACATAGTTTTTTTCGAAAGTAGAAGTTTTTTTCAGCTAATGAAACTATTTATGATCATCGACACCATTATTTTTAGTTACAAATCGTTATTGATATAAGAACGGGCCTTAATCCGAGATCCACAATTGAGTGATGAAGTCTGATGAAGAATCCAATACAATAATTGGGGTCCATAGAGCGACGGACGGCAGGCAGGTGTAGGGGTGAGCAAACGGACGGTTAGAACGGATAACTTAAATAACCGTGTTTTTTTCGGATTCGATCACCGTTTTTTTTTAACCGTTTTATAAAAGTTTGGTTATTTCGGTTAAAACGGATATCCGTACTTTAGTATGATTCGGTTAACGGATACTGAAACTCAAAGTTCGGTTATCCGTAATACCCGAAGTTTTTTTTAAAAAAATAAATTTTATAATTTTTTTTTTAGTCCCACAGCAAATTAGGTTTTCAATTGGGTTTCCCCTGCTCGACTCTCGGTCTCTCCGTCTCTCTGTCCTGCCTCCTATCCTCCCTCTTACTCCCACGGCGCAAAAAATTCGTGCGGGCACAAGGAAGACAACCGGCGGCGTGCGGCGCGACGGGCAGCGCGGTGGGCGGCGGTGTCATCTCCCCGAGTTCTGGCGACGATATCTGAACTAGGTATTGGGCGTCTTCTGTTCTCACCTCTAGCTTCTGCAATTGTGATTTCGTCTTCTTGTTCTTCTGTGTCGATTTTCCTCTTCTTGTTACATGAATCCCAAATCCGCCCCACTTAATTCGTCCACCATACAAACAATGACATTCCGATTGAGGACTTGGCTTACTCTCACCGTATTCTGGGTATACACTGGTAATATCATAGATAGCCTTCATATAAGCTTCTATCGTACCATGTTTACTTGGTTATCTTTAGTTGTGAGTAAGTTGGACGAAGACTTGGTTATCAATAAAAAATGGGGTCTGAGATCTCCATCAGAAGACTTGGGACAAGTCTCTTTCTGGTAAAATCTCCTAATGTGATTCTACCCTGTCTGCATCTTTGATTTTTCATGTTTATCATATACCGGAGATCTGAAACTTTCAAATTAGGATTGAATCAAGCAGCCATTTTTTTCTTTTCTTGACCAAGGTTTGGTTTTCATTGACGTGTTTCTATTATAAGTTTCTTCATGTTTTGCACCTGACTCACGAGTGCTTTAAGTAGTTTATAGTTGGTTTTGTTTATCAGTCATATGAATGTATTAACACTAAACACTTTGTCAATTTTATCAAATCCCTGAGGTTAGAAACTTTCAAATTGGGCGTGAATGAAGCAGCCATTTTTTTTCTTGATCAAGAAATAGGTTTCAGTGACGTGTTGCTATTATAAGAAGTTATTTCAAATTCTTATTAAGTCCGATCTTACTAAACTACTTTAAGTTAACCCTTGCCAATTATTTAGTCAATTAGTCATGCAATCACTTGTGATAACACCGACTTTGACGTGCTATACCGGTAGTTGTGTTTCAAAACAAATAAAAAAATATAAGTATGTTAAATAAACTTCTAAGTAATTAATATGAACCAAACCAACCGATAGCCTTGACGTTGAACATCTGATATGTTGATTTTCCCTTGGTTGGCTTGTTGATTGTTGAATACTCTGTTGGTTGGCTTGCCCATCAAACTTTCCTATCTGCAACTAAATTGGCTGTTCTGTTACAATAATTTATACATCCAATGAGTTAATACAGTAGCCCACAGATGTAACATTGATCCTAACAGCTTTCATCATTATTTATCAAGGTTTCTTTGCTTCGTAGGTAGGTCTATGAATATGCCGATACATACACTTGATTTCAAAAACAAATTCGGGGGGTTCATAGATATAATAGAATTTTGCAGCTTGTAGCTACAAGGAAACACCTGGCATCACAAACTTTAAGAAACATCATAAAACATATAATAATGTACTCTGAAAAAAAATCTGTGTGAAGTTTGTCAGAGCTGTAACATCTTAAGCTACTTGTGTGGGAAGATGGCTCCCTCATGTCCAGACGTATGATATAAGAATCTGCGGATCCTATGAGTCGGTTCAACTGGGTTACTGAGTCTTTGAACATTGATTTTAATAGATTAGTTTTGGCTGATTGCATGTTTACTTTTTGGGAATTATTGCTCATTTGAAGTGCTTAAAAGAATGCTGGTACAAAGGGTTTGATTAGTTATTTCAGCAGAAGAATGCTGGTACCGCTACTGTTTTTAAGCATACTGAAGTTGTTTGATTTGGGTGTAGTATTGCAGTTTTAATGCATACATGTCAAGAAAAATGTATCCATTTGAATATGTTGTCTGAACACAAATCAGCTTGAAGTACTTATCTAAGAGATGATAATGCACTTATAATATATCTTGTTTATAACCTCTAATTTCTCCTATTGATACTAATTGTAACCTCTATTTTTGCTTGCAATTCTGCTGGATACTTCCACCATTTGCTTGAAGATTGTTTTTATTTTTCCTTCTTTTTCACTTGGAATACTTCCATCATTGTTGTTGCTTTTGTTCTTTCAAATTTATGTTGTGGTTTGTATGTAAAGATTCAAATATGCTCTTTATTTCAGATTTCTAGTTTGCGTTCTCAGTTATTTCATGGAGAATCAATCCAGAAAATTTGGTTATTATGGTTATTACGGTTATTACGGTTATTTCGATTATTTCGGTTATTTCAGATTTTCGGTTATGTTTGAAAGTTCGGTTAAGCAAGTTCGGGTAACGGGGCGGTTAACGGTTACTAATATGGTATGTAAAACGGTTATCGGTTAAAACGGATATTATTATGAATTTCGGTTAATTTGGTTATAACCGAAATAACCGAACACCGTTTTTTTTTTCTGAACTTCGGTTAACGGATATCTGTTCTAACCGTTTGCACACCCCTAGGCAGGTGCAACGAGAAAAGAAGACGAATTAACAGAGTCTGTCTCTCTTGCTCTTCAGCGTGTCACGACCGGCTCTCAGTTCGTGAGTTGATTCAACCTGGAAGCCATGATTGTTTGCATCGCAGTCGTCGGCCTCCAGGTACTCCTCTCCGCCCGTCTCCCTCCGCGCGCACCTCTTGACCTATCTATGCGCTATAATATTGAGACAAACATGACCGATCTTTTCGAATTGGTGCTTAATTTCTCATTGTGAATCTGATCGGTCGAACAGAACAACCCGCTCTATATCCAGAGCTTTACGGAAGCCGATGATGCTTTAAAGCTCCACCACATTGTCCACTGCTCTCTGGACGTGGTCGACGAACGAGGTTACTTTCCCCCTCTCTCCTTCTCTGCGAATCTGATTATCTAACAGCATGATATGGCTAGGGCTAGTTGATTGAGTAACGAGATGAAGCTGATGGAAAAGGAAATGAGAGGCTATAAGCATTTGGATCTTCAGATCTCTCAAAACTACCGCTATTTTTGTTTTTCTGTAACATTCATCATCGCACTTTCTTTAGAAAATTTGTATCATCATACTGACTTCAGTAGAATTCAGAAAATAAGAATGTTTCAATGACTGATGTCTCTGCTTAGCAATCTCCTGCTATTCCGTTCTACTAACTGCTCAAGACTTCGGTATCTACCAGTTGTTTTAGGGAAGATTAATCTAGCTTAAATTGTCACTTGTTATCGCCTGCTCTCACAAGAAGAGCTTCTACTAAATGCGGGCTTGCTGCGTTCATATAAAACCCCTGTTAATGTTGGTAGCGAATGGCCCCATAATTAGAACTTCTGGTTTATAATCTATGACTTGCTTTTTCATCCGTAAAGTTCTTGGCAATGATCGCTCACTAGCTCATTATCTGGCAGAATATATGTATGATCGTGAAGTATGCCTTCAGATTGGTCCATTTTTGTGTTTATGTTTGTTTTTCTTTTCTTTATCTCGTTCTATTATAATAATCAAGTTATCAGCATAAGAAGAACTAATACACCTGCATAATTTGCTTGAATTGTTGATCGTTTACTGTGTCTCAGTGAACAACCCGAAGAAATCTGGACCAATGCTGAACGAAACATTCCTTGGTCTCCTTTATCCTACTGAAAACTACAAAGTGTGAGTATATCTCTCTGTTTTCCTTCTATTTGCTTGAGCGAATACTGCTTCTACAGCTACTTCCATTTGGGATTTGTTGCCTGTATGCTTCTCTTAGGTCCATTGTACTTCACATGTTATCTTTTAAATAATCTTCAACTAGTTCATTTCCTGCCAGAGTATGACTTAGAGGCTTTTATCTCAATTCTACAATGGCATTTAAAGTGAGCAAGCCCTCTTAACAATCAATTAAAATGAAAGTGTAAACACAAAACTGTAGGATCGGTGGGCTGACTCGAGATACCTCATGTGGTAACAAATGCTCACTCACTCACGTAACAGATTGATCAACACAATTTTGGAGGTGATTATAAGTAAAAATATATAAAAATATTCATATGGTGATCTTTCTCTCAAATTATGGAAGTTTTGTGTGGCAAAACACACTAAGATGTGTATTGGAATTCTCGTTTACAGGTGCAGTTGTGTTCTAGGCTCTAGCAGATTGAGTGTCTGATTTTTTAAGTCCACTGAGTGTCTTCAAGTTTTTTCTCACTAACTGACTGGGACGTTGGAAAACTGTTGTTAGCTATCCTTGGGACTTGAAACTCGGATTTAACATGTTGTAGTACTAAGTTTTGGTCAGCAACTACTCTTGGGGGTTAATTTTAGGATTCAGCAACTTCAGTACGTTGAGTGACTCAGTTTTTGAAACTTGAGGTGAAATTTTGGGACAGTTTGAGCAGTCTCCTTCTCTTTGCAACGACCTCCCACCTTTTCGCAGTTTGTTACAATGGTAAATCCACATTGACTCAGTTTGCACTTTGTGGGTTGATCGACTTAATTTGGGTTCAGACTTCATATAGTATTTAAATTTCTGCATTTGACTGTTGCAGTGCCTCTTCTTTATCGTCATGTGTTTGTCTTGATTGGCCACCTTTGTTGATCGACTTGATCTGTGCTGATTGAGTCATTATCGACAAAACCCCAAAAAATTCCAACAAAAACAATATGCAAAAGTTGCTCGTAGCTTGTCTGTTAAACCAAACGTATTAATGCTTTGATTCTTCCAAGTATTGGTGCCATGGAGGTGTATCTAACAATGGCATAATGTCCTTGGTATAGGTATGGCTATCTCACCAATACAAAAGTGAAATTCATTATGGTGACTACTGATCTTGATGTGAGGGATGCTGATGTAAGAAGTGTAAGTATCATTCCTATACGCTTCAACTAGTAGTATGCTATGTGCTTTTAACTTACAATAGAAGTGTTCATACTGAAAATAAATATGATAACTGTTGTCATAATTACAGAATTCCTGTTGCTATGGTTGCCTTGTGTATTTCGATTAACAAAGTCCTAGATTAATATATTTCCGGATTGTATACGTGGAATCTTAATTTAATGTTGATCAAGAAGCTATTCAATTGTTATATGCTTGTTTTTTATGGGTTTTTTTTCTGTTTTCTAATACCCGCTCCTTGACTGACCTAGCATTCTTCCCAGTAAGTATTATTCTGCATCCCAAAAGAACCACCAAACCTTCTGGGCCTTGGCTCCTTAAAAGGATAAGTGTCCTTTTTACGAAATTTTCCGTCACCCTGAGTTGTTGCAAGAAGTATTATTTTCTGTACTTCAGATACTTCGTGGGATCCACAAAATTTGATCTTTCGTAGATACATTTGTGAATAGTTAGATCATGTCAATTTAAGAGACGCATGTTCATCTCTGGGTCTTTCCTATTTGACATAGTTGTGGATCTGGACCTCGACCTTGGGTGAATTGATGTTGGGTTTCTAATGTTTGGGGTCTTCCACAATCTTTACATGTTTATCTGTATCATAAAGTTATAATCTAGGTTGTGTTTTCTTTCTCAAACAACGAATAGGTTTAGTAGTTTCTTTTTAAGTGTCATGTGCTCATTTGATCAAAAACTATAGAACTTATTGAGTCATTTGCTCTGACCATACACTGGGACAAGTTATGACTTGTGTTTTGGCGAAAATGAAACAGTTCTTCCGGAAGTTCCATGCGGCCTATGTAGATGCCGTTTCAAATCCGTTCCATGTACCCGGGAAAAAGATCACCTCCAAGACATTTGCTGAAAGAGTTGCAACTATAGTAAAATCCTTTGGATTGAGCTCAGCTGGATAAATCGTAAAACTCCTTTCGGGTATTATAGGAGACCCGAGCAAAAGGGTTGAACTGGAAGCTTTTGTAACATTTCTAGGTCATTTTCTAAGCTTCAAGCTTGCACTGATCCAGAATGAGGAAGCATCTGTAGTCATTTTCTGGAGAGAATACTTCTATTTACCAATCCATCGCTTGTCTTTTGCTCTTCCTAGAGGATTGGATTGACTATGATCATGTAGTGATGTCCATTAATATTGTGCCCCACTAAAGTATCATTGGTCATGGTCTGTAACGCTCACAATGAGGAATGTGTATGACAAGCTACCATATTATTTTGATGAGACGGGGAGGGCAGACTATGAAAGTAGCTTATGGTTTTTTCTTATCGCGAATAAAAACAGCCCAAATGCAGATTTACCTCTTTTGCATAACGCTGTGTATTTTAACTATAATTAACTAATTAATAGCTACTATGTAATATGGTAAGACTTTGGTGGAGTTTGATTATTGATCTACAAAGTGACGTACATGACATATTTCATAAAATTACGTTAATTTGACAAATGCCATGAACGAACGTATTTCTGATTATTGATCTATACTAATCACAAGGTGACATATAAATGACAGATTTTATCAACTTACATAAATCGATCAAACTCCACGAAACAAATGTCACAATTCACTTTTTAGAAAACTTGAAAGAGACAAATGACATTTTTTATTGTTCATCTTTCCATGGTTAACCATATTTAACCCATGATATACAAACAAAAATTTGGGTGGGTCAAAATATTTGAGTGGACCAATAATAAATGGACACATGTCTAATGAAACTACGGGAATTAGGAAAATCCCCTCAGCTAACGGGACCTTGGATGATCAACGATTTCACAAAACCGTCATCAAATCTAATGCCCTAGCAATTAAACTAGAGCAAGACAACTAAAAAAAATCCCCTCAAATCCTTCAGTCAGTAATTCACACCTGATGCCATGAAGCTTCAGGACAAAAATATGTGAGTCAAACCCCTTTTACCAGTCCCTATTACCTTAAAAACAATAATACGCCAGGCAATCAAAATTTCAAAGGATGATACATCAGGGGAGAGAACTCCTCTCCCCAATCAGATTTATTTGTAAACTCTATGTTGAAAATAGGTCTCATCTCTGGTTGACCTTTGATTGGATATTGAAACCCTGCTCTGCGTTTGAATCAGTATCATCTTTACTGAATATCCCCCAACGGCCGGAATCAGGGTTCCCACCCTCCGTTCTTGACATTGGAGAACCTTGATTAAATGCGGGTGTCCTGGAACCAGCATTTTGAGGGAAACCAGAACCGCTAGGCCCGGCTGCCGCATTCCTGTTTGTGGCACTAAACATGCCATAACTGGATGACAGGTTCCTTCCTTCCCCACTACCATCAGGATTTGAAACTCTTCTGAAGGCAGGTCTCGGGTCCCTTACATCTTGGCCTGCTTGGTTGTTGATTCCTTGATTCAATCTTGGGTCCCTTGCATCTTGGCCTGTCTGGCTGTTAATCCCTTGATTCCGTCTCGGGTCCCTTGCATTTTGGCCTGCTTCGTTGTTGATCACCTGACTCAATTTAGGATCCCCTTTTGTATTGACCCGAGGGTCCCATCTTGGTCCTGTTTGACCATCAGTTCCCCTATCCCACCCCACCAGTGGCCTTGCTTCTCTCCCGTCAGGGTTCATTCTATTACAGGATTGGCAGGCTGCCTCACACCAACTTGTGGCCCACCCTGCCTGCTATATCTGTTCTCCATTTCATGCTGCAGTTGTGCTGAAGACAAAGGATTGGCGGGCTGCCTCAAGCCCCTCACTTGATGCTCCATGGACGCACTATGAACAACCTTGGAATTTCCAGAATAATCAAACATCTTCTCAGAACTGTTGCCGGAATCACCAAGTGACCAACGGCCTTTATCATGTTTGGTCGGTGATGGTGAATCAGGTTCTTGGGAAGAAGAGGCTTTGCCATAGTCATCACTTTCTGCCTCAGAATATTCTGAACCTTCTAGATCAGATTCTTTGGTACCAGAAGGGTCAGACTTAGCAGCCTTTGAAGCCTTTTTACCACCTTTTTTTGATGGGCCAAATTTCTCATGTCTTACTATTACATACGCCTGCTTCCTTTCCACTCTAGGCCCACTTTCAACGATTGCAAAATCTTCAATCTGTAGCATCAAATTACGAACGCTTGTGCACTGTGATATTTATCATGACAAAATATAGTGGACTCAGAAATTAAGCATTTGAGTTGAAGATGATACCAGCGAAGTAAACCGAGAGAGCATTCCTCCTAATTCCTGATCTTCAGTACCCATGACCATGCACTGTGCAAGAAGAAGCACAATTAAAAGAGGTATAGGCAGAAAAGGTATAGGCAGAAAAGTCGTTGCAAGGACTACTCGCTGACATCATGCTACCGCAAACACACGCCTTTTTAAAAGCATGGGAAACAAATTAAATAATAAAGTACTACCCCTGTCCCATTCTAGTACCAGGAATCAGGGATTCTCAATAGAAGCTCATCTGGAAACAAACATTGGAGATATTTCAAACAACACTGCCAGGCGTATATGGTTGGAAAGAAGCAGCCATGGCATGTTTAACATAATATGTTGAAAAGGTCTTCTCATAATCCACTAATAAAAGATGACACCGTGAAATGAAACACAAAAGAAAAAAAAGGGCCACGCAACAATCTGTAGAAAAAAATAAAGTACCTTCACTCTATATCCACGTTCCATCAATCTTTTAGCTGTGTCTGCTTTCATTTTCAGATCCTTTTGTTCCTGCACCAGAGTTATAAATATCAATAAGGGTGTCTAGGCAGTTCAGGAACAGAACCACTATGCCGAAAGAACCAAGTGTCGAAGACAATTCAATGGTGTTATATACTCGGATGCAAGCAATGTTGAATAAATGAAGAGGCCAGTCAATATGACTGCAAATCCAATATCCAGCTAATTCAACTCCAAAAGTACTCAACTTAGTGATGTTCAAGAGAAATACAGCACTCCTAGCATGCTGCTCCAGTCCCAGAGACAACAAACATCAGAGCTACTTGTTGGGGAGAGGGGGGGTGGGGTACAGCAATAAAAATTTGTGCCTACAGTGCAAAGAAAGAAGAACGGAGGCTGCAACAATAGTGATCGGAAATTGAGATTAAATTCTTAGGATTACTTATGTTCTGGAACTGAGTAGTCAATTCACTGACACAAGTAAGTCTGGTTAGACCTATTATTTCACATGTGAATTCGTGTTAAAAGCTCAGGGAAGCTTAGGATGAACTTTGGTCATTGTTGAGAAGTACCAACATCAGGATGGAAAATTCATGCACAATCCTCAAATCATCTTTAGAAGCAAAATGCAGGGTGTTGCACACTAGAAAAATAGGCTCCACGTAGTAGAGTAATCATATTTTTTACTTGTGGAGAAAAGTCAAACTTTGTTGGAGAACAAGAGTGAGTCCCACAATGAAAAATTATATAGCTAGTAAGTAGTTCATATAGCTTATGGGCTACTCCACCTAAGGCCAATTGGTTTTAGGATAGAATCTCAAGGGTTATTGGGCCTTAATAATCTATATGGGTATTTTACATAATTCCCTCCGTTGGGCCTATTTCTTCCCCCCCCCCCACAATATTTCTAACATGGTATCAGAGCCCGGGTTCAAACCTTGGGAAATACACCACTGCCTAATGGATACCCGAGCAGAAATGGACTGTGTCACGATAAACCAAGAGATGAAACCGGGCCAGTACCGTAAAATTGGACTGTGTCACGAAGAAGAGATCGGGCCAATACCAAGTGGGGTCCAAACAGGGTGCAATGTGATAGGCAGCGGAGGTGAAAGACTCACACTTGAGGGGATGTTGGAGAACAAGTGTGAGTCCCACATTGAAAAATTATATAGCTCGTAAGTAGTTCATATAGCTTATAGGCTACTCCACCTATTGGTTTTAGGATGGAACCTCAAGGTTATTAGACCTTACTAGTATATATGAGTATTTTACATAATTCCCTCCGTTTGGCCTATTTCTGCCCCCACAATATTTATAACAAACTTCCAAGCCATTATTGATGTAAATTGAGCTAGATCTCTTGTGGATTGTAGATCTACGACAAGATATTACTGTGTTGCTTGGAGAGTGTTCAGTGACATGGTGAAGCAAGATACAGAACGTCGTAGCTTGTTCGTCTACTCAATTCTAAATCAAAGCGTGGGCCCACAAGCTTTGTGAGCTCCTATAGATTAGGATCATACAAACTGATCCCACAATTAGATGGGAAGGACCTGTGGAGTTGAAGTGTGACAATAAACATTCGCATAATCCTATTCAGCATGACCAGACAAATTACATTGGGATTCATCAAACACCTGATTTGTTTACCAGACCTTAAGAGATTCTCTACATTCAAGCAGGAGAGGGAGTGTTGTCAACCCTAAAGGGTTTGTTAGGATTTATCACTATTATTTGCTGCAGTATATTAGGACGCAATTTTAGTGTTGATATTTCTTTTGTATACTCTGTTGTAGTATTTCTATCTCTAAGGATATTGGTTCCTGATTGGATCTTACTTGTGATAAGAGAGCTCTAGGGCTGTGTATAATAGGTTCTTGCTCCTACTATGTGTTCACAACAAAAACACACCTTTTGGGATACTATCCAGAGCAAGTAATTATTAGACAGGTTATTCAAATTACTTTTTACACACAGTAGTTCATTCCATGCATATTTCCTAGTAAGGTTCATCATTGGTCTCTAATAATCAATCTGTTCAGAAGAACCACCAGTTAGGAAGGGAGAGGACAAGGGTGCTATTAGAATGGTTTAATAATATACTACACTGCAAAATATGAAGTTCAAACTTCCTTTTATAGTGTATGTATACACAAAGTAAGCAACTTACACATTTTGGAGAAAACCGAACTTCTTTGTTGTCCCCTTTGCGCAATGTCACTTCTGACTGTATACAAGCATCAAAACAATAGGATGTTTAGAATGTTATGTTGGAACTTCACAAAAAAGCACTAGTTCCTTGCGTACATAGAAGCCACATGTTTGGTAGAACGTACACCAGAAAAGAGTTGAAAGTATTTTCCTTTAGGTATGTTATCCTATCCTCAACTTATATACACAGAACAAACAGTTCTCCAAAATAAAAAGGGATCACGAAATGACAAACTTAAATACAGGAACTACCCAAACACAAATTGCTTGAGTGTCAACCATATGGTATGGTGGTAAATACAGTGGCGGACCAGAAGTCAAAGTTTATGGGTCCAAATTTTTTTTCGACATTAAATATATTAAATTTGAAGGTATATAAATGTGTGGGTCATAAAAGTATTGAGCATTAGTATATATATCAAATTTTAAGGTAATATTTAAATTTTAAATAAGTATGTAGAATTTGAAATTAGACTCATTTTTTAAAAAATTAAAACATATACCTGATGGGGTTAGACTTTAACATGAGATCAAAGAAGTAATTTTGTTCCAAACATTAAAAACCTAAAAAATAGGTCGACAATAATTGAATTTACAACCTCACATATAGAAACATGTTCTACCACTAAATTATCAACTTTCAGAGTTTTACTCACTTTTATTTGATTAAAACTATACTTTAAAAAATTATCTATCAGAAAAAGTATGGGGTCCGGGACCCCTCAGGACCCGCCTCGGTCGCCCTGTGGTAATAGAACTGATTTTGCTACCATTGTAAAGACAACAAATGAATGAGTAGCGCTTGATTCATGGGAGTAGTAGTATTTCTCAGATGATTAATACCATGTCTTTTAGCTGTGATGTTATAAAATTTCCCAGAGAACCAGGGTGTGCAAATAAAGATAAGGCACGTAATTACCACCTCCATCCTAGCGTACACAACAACGCATAACACACAGATTCAGTGAGTATATTTTTCTCATTGCTGCCATCTATCTAGTTATTCAAACATGTCTAAATGTTAGGCAATGCCTAAATATTTTTCTCATCACTATCATCTAAATTATAAAGTTAGCCAATGCCTAAATGTCACACGTCAGTTTCTTGAAAATCACCTTTCTGACTGAAAGAAAAGAGGAAATGTAGTAGATTGATAAAAATGCATCATACCTTGCTTTTAGCTTTATCTTTTTCCTTCAGCTTCTTTAAATACCTCTCTTTGTGGTAGTCCATGATTCGCACAACACAAGGGTCACGTTGAACCTGTGAAGTTTAACATCAAAGTTTCAGAACTCTTGAGAATCCTATTCGTTTGACAACACATGATAGCAATATTAAATGAAAGCAGGTTGGGTGAGAGAGTAAATAAGAAGAAGAAAAACCCTAGAGCATTCAAAGCAAATGGAACTCATGTTCCTTCGCTCAATTATAACAGTGAAGTGGATTACCCAATATTCATACACACAGACCGAACATCAACTAAAACTTCGAATATGAAAAGAATGTATAGTCAAAAGACCATTGTAAATGCAGAGAAAAATGCTACTACTTCTTAACACCAATCATGCCAAATGCCATTCACTCAACTAAGCCTGCCGAGTTCCTGTGCACGTTGGAGAGCTACATGTAAAGGCACAACACTATGTCCTGCGTTTACAGAAGTCAAAGTAAATGAAATCATAACGGCCACGGGACACAGATTGGAAGGTGACAGGACAATTTTCCACTATTAACATCATCAATATCACAACTCCCGTATATCAGAGAATCTGAGAAGGAAAATAAAGTGGTGAGTACCGTCATCAGTGACTAGCCTGACGGATTGAGCTCTAATTTGGTCATTAAGCCGTGGCCCGTTCGTATCTTCTCCCATTTCTTCTTAACCTAAGGGAGAAGAACGAGAGGAGAGGAGGAAATTGGTCAGTATTAACAACGACGAGCAAAAGCGTGATCATACGAAGACCTAGCAGCAAAAAGGAATCACTACAGAAAAGAAAGAAAGAAAAACCTGAACGGGAGCAGTGAAGAACCGAGCATTGTCAAAAATCTCGCCGGGCCGACGGTGAACTACGCAATTCGGTTTGTGGATACAAAAACCAATGCTCAACTTATTCGAAGACGCGGAATCGGTGAAAGGAGTGGTGGTTTGGAAATAGCATCTACGGAATTGGTGATAGAGATAATTTATCCTAGTCTGCCTGATGCGGCTAAAAATCGTCATGTTCGCAGACTCGATCCCTTGCTTCTGCTAGATATGGGAAACCGGCTCAAATCATCCAAAATAAATCAATTGCCCGGCGAATTTCCATTGGACTCCGATCGCTGGTGATGTATATTAATAAAAGAACGGCTATGAAGAACTCACTGCTCACCCCCAGTTCTTGTGAGGGAGAGATCCGAGCTCGTTCGTAGTGGTTAAGCCCATTCTTTTGCAATGCTGATAATGATGTCAGTTGAAAGTTAGAAAAAATAATGGGGAAAAATAATTGATATGATAATTGATGCATGTGACATATAGAGACAATAAACTAACTGATCAAATAAACTCGGTGTAAACGAATCTTGCGGCTACAAACCGCGGATCTATGCTAACGTAACAGCGCACGTATGATATTATAAAGTATACCATTTCACGTCTTTCACTTGTAGAATTTTGATGCTCACTGTTTGAGCGATTTGTACCACTACCTATATCACTTGGAACCTAAAATCACACAAATGAATGAAATAAGTTCTTCAATCAGCTCACATATAGAAATCAGTTCATAACTTGCTTGAAAAGAAAATAAACACTCCTAACAACAATAACATTGAAGCATTAGGTGCCTTTCTTTTCTATCACTGTAATGTAACATCAATGATACAACAATACACCTGTAATCTTATATTGAAGAAAAATCAATTCATGACTTTTCTAAAGAGGAAACAAACTCTCCCATCATCTGTAACATTGAAGCATCGTGTGCCTTCAGCCAGGTAAACCAATCATTATCAGCTACAACTATACCAATAAGCTCATACTAAAATTAAACCAATCAGTTGGCAACACCGCATGTTTCACTATGTTGACAAGACCACTTGTGTGGGTTCAATAAGCTCATATTACAACTAAACCTTGTGTTAGAAACCACTTACAATAAAAAAAAATCCTGAAAAA
The DNA here is from genome assembly GCA_023374045.1 of Limonium bicolor. Taxonomy (NCBI): domain Eukaryota; kingdom Viridiplantae; phylum Streptophyta; class Magnoliopsida; order Caryophyllales; family Plumbaginaceae; genus Limonium; species Limonium bicolor. The sequence continues at coordinate 118,639,519 of CM041778.1, forward strand.
TTCAAGCAAAGTTAACAAACTTTGAGCAGACCATGCAAAATTCCATAAACTTAACACTCGAACATCAATCAACTCATCACTTTTGCAAAGTGGAAACAATCTCTCCCAACAACCCAAACAAATTTCAGATAGACAAACAAACTTCAATCAGCACGTATTGAATTTCTTAAAGAATATAAAACATAATTAACATTTCCTCATCGAGTGTCTCAGCACGAATCAACTCACCAATTTCCATTGCATCTGTTTGACTTGTCTGAAAAGTTTCCTCTGATTGAGTCAGACGACCATCTTGATCAGTAGATTGTTGTGGCTGATTGTTGATAGATATCACCCAAATCTTGCGTAGGTAAAAACAACATAAATTATATTCAACAAAGAATAAAATATAGCAACAATAACATGTACTATATGATTAAGAAGAATCAACAACAGTAAAGTAGAAACAAATATAGTGAAGGTAGATAACATTACTATGTTATATACTGGAAACAAACAACTGTTGTAATGAAAAGTTGATATAAAGATCTCTTCCAAAATATTAAGCAACAAAATTGTAAATTGGGTCCATTTCACAAAACCAATAACCAAATAGCGCATTAGTTCTGTCATCGTTGACATTCTGGTTCATATATTGTTCAAGGTCATCACCCATGTCAAAACATCTCTCAACTTTACTTGTTTAGCAACCAACCACACATCAGACTTTGCATTTTGACATAAAATACTTTTAATTGGTACTATTCCTTTTTATTTCTAATACCCATTAATTAATTAAGAGTCAATACCTTGCACGTAACTAGTATATTCTAATTTGTCATCAGAACTATATTCTAAGACGCCACGGAAGATATGATTAATTTGATTTAGATTTTTGTGATAAATAGTTAGGTCATGTACATTCTATAAACTATACATACAGTTTAATATGAACAACCTACTCCCTCCCTCGCGTTCCTTTCTTCAGCATGTTTGTCTCCATTATCATCACACTCTCAAGTCTCACCTCCAACCTCCTCAAGTACTTGGATCTGATTTAGGAAATAAAGGAGTAAACGAGGACACAAGGAAACAGATAAAAGAGAACTATGAGGACTAAACATTCTATTTATCCAGCAATATGTACTATTTTACTTGGTCATTTTAACAAACACCTAGAGTGCACAAGACAAGACAGCTCATTAACCACTGCAATAAACATTTTGCTACCTGCTGATTAAGCAAGAAACTAGATTTTTAACGAACATGCTGCCAGGAAATCCCAATAAAAATGTGAAATAATTGCCGGTTAACCTTACAAAAAAGTTAAACACTATCTACTTGGTAATTTAGTACATATACGCTCACACAAATCACAATCAAATCAGAAGTAGTTCTTTTGGGGAGAAACAAAAAAATCACACTAAAGGGGAAGAGAAATCAAATAACCTAACGAATTTGAAGAGTAAATTAACACCTGACCCTTTCCGTTGTGAGATTGAATTCGTTCAAGACCTGAGCCTTTGGTGCGGCGCTTTGAATTCGTTCAAGACCTGGCTGGTGCGATGCTTTGAATTCGTTGAAGACCTGGCTGGTGCGGCGCTTTGAAGACCTTGCTGGTGGAAGAAGGTAGAAGATGAAAGGATTCAGCAGAGGCACGAACACAACATGGGTTTAGCGGGACATTATTTTGGAAGGGAAAAAGAAATCTGAAAGCGTGGGAAAGTGAAGGAAAGAACGAGGGTTTTTTTTCCTGATGTGTTAGTAGAGTTAATGAGAAGAATATACACGGACACATTTGTACAGTGTGTGAGTACAAGTATTAGAGTTTACTCACACTAGTTAAAATTCTGTTAGTAAAGGTGTTATATATAGTGACTTACTTAATTATATGTTACTAAAAATTATTGACTTTTACTAACATTTGTTATGTGTTACTATAAATCAATTTTACTGACATTAAATTTGTCTGTTAGTAAAACTATGTGTTAGTAAATGGTGTTTTTTTTGTAGTGTGCCTTAAGTACATTGCTTGAAAATGCATGTTTTTTTTCAGCTACAGTGTGATTATATGCAAGTTGATGAAGTATTGGAATGGACATGAACATCCGAGATGGACGTTGAATTAGATAAAACCAAGTTCATTGCTCTTCTTTAGAAAACAACTTTGTGCTGGTATTGTGTTGTATGACGGGAACACACTAGCTCACAAATGAAGAGATGCGTTAGAAGGTTCAAAGGAAAAGACACATACAAGGAAGGGTCATAGGGCTCAATGCAAAAAGAATAGATAGCTTTCGCATTTTTGGGTGTTGAGACTTGTCATTTACTCATCATTGTATATATGTTTTTGTTTGGTTATTTAGTTAGAATAATAAGTCATTTGTAGTAAGGTACTATAAAGAATTAATATATTAGAAGGTGAACAAGTGCTAGACGTTTCATTTTGTAATATGTGGTGTTTGGCTATGTTGATGTCAGTGTATGATACAATCAGCTAGAAAAGCATAACAATGTGTTTACAAATAAATGTGTTACCAACACTCTAGATTACCCACTAGTATATAGTTAATAGGTGTTTGGTGTTTCGTTCTGAAATTTATGGTGTTTGGCTATGTTCATGATGGAGTTCAATATTTTGTTTGTCATAATATAATAGAAATGTGTTCAAGATGAAAAAAGAAACCAACTCTGTCATGTTTATGTAGAGGTATATACTGAACTGGTGCTAGGTGTTTTATCTAAGAATTGATGGTGTTTGGCAATGTAGATGTTGGTGTGTTAGGTTTTGTCTGCTAGAAAAGAATACCAATGTCTTTTACAAATAGAATTGTTGATGTTAGATTTTAGATCATGGTACGTACCTCTTAAGTGTAGTGGAATAATCTTGATCGTCCTTTTGCCCGTTGTCAACCAAATAACCCTTCTCGGATACCATGTTGATGAAGTCTCCCAGACTACCAAGTGAAGATGCCCTAACAGCATTCTCCACGCTATCCACGACCTAAGAACCCTAACAAGACTCTCTGTATTTTGTGTGACATATGTTTCACAAGGTTTTTTATGTAGTATGTGCAATTGTGGAAACTAATTCCAAAGCCTTTATATATTATAATTGAAGAAATATAAGAAGCGCCAATATTCTTATTTGTAAATATTTGACGTAGGTTGAAACAAATATTTAACTACTAAATATTGCTTTTGTTTATTACTTAAATAAAATAAGCAATAGTTACCAATTCCGTGTCTGGTTTATACACATACTTATTGAGTTAGTGCTAGGTGTTTCATCCAAGAATTGATGGTATAGCTATGTTGATGTCGATGTATTATATCTTGTTTGCGAGAAAATAATACCGATGTCATTTCAAATAAAATTGTTACCAACACTATGTTGGGTTTATAACAGATACATATTAATCAAGTGCTAGGTGTTTTGTTCATGAATTCATGGTGTTTTGCTCTGTTGATGTCAGAGTATTCTATATAGTCTTCTTGAAAAAAATAATGTGAGTAAGAATAGAATTGTTACAAAAATCCAAACTAAGAACTACTTTGTAATTGGGTGAGAAAGGTGAATCTGGTGAAGGGAGTGCTCTATTCTACAAGCAAGTTCCTATACAAGGAAGTATTTTTAGGCTGTTTAAGCAAGAATTTAAGGTAAATCGATGTGTTCACCACTTGGTTGTCTTACCATTGTGTTTGTTACCATTGAATACAAGTGTAAATTCTCATTTTTGCTTCTTGAATAGTATTAGTCATGTGATTACTTCTTCCTTAAAGGAATATTAATTGTGGGAATTATTCTGATAGTCATTGATAGCTTTGAGCATGACTAAAGTGGTTTGATATGAGGATGTATGTATGGTGAACTATTAGTTGTTGGTCTTCAGACATGCATATTTTATGAGCTTGATAAGGGAAGAATTCTTTGGGAGCCTGAACTAATTCTTACATTGTTTATGTGCCGCTACCAATGAATTGTAGTTAAGCCATTATGATCTACTCTTTATGTAAAAATAACCATTGATAGGATATGCAGGAGTGCACACTTAAGGACATAGGGTGAGGTGGAAGTCTGTCGTGACTTCGAAAACGGGTGTCTGCTAGGCAAATTTGTGAAGTTTGTCGCGACCTCTTTATAAAGTGTCTACTAGGCAATATTGCTATGGCTGTCGAAGTTCCCTTGCTGGGTGTTTGCTAGGCATATGTGAACTCTAAGAATTTCGATCCCCTTATCTAAGCTATTTGGTTATGTGGATACGTTTGGTGATTATATAAAAATGATATGAATATGTGAATATTGGAACTCAAACACTTGTACAATAATAAGTGGTGTGGTTGGCATTTGATAGTGAGAACATTATTACTCAATGAAGGATTTGTATACTGCTTATGATATTTATGGGTGTGGTGGTAATGCCCAGATTAGGTATCTTTCCATTTCGCTGCTAAATATTATTTAAGTATGCATGTATACCTGTAGGAAAAAATCAAAGTGTTAAAAGTTGGTATATAGCTATGGGTTAAGTAACTAGAAGTGAGGAAATAGGTGTTAAAATTTGAACAAGCCACGCGTGATGGGTGTGTGATTATTTTCTTTGAATTTGCTTGATTTGTTTGTGTGTACCTGTGATGATTTTTATACGAATGCATAAGTGTTGATTGTGTATAGTGAATGAAGTTGATATCAAGAGGTAGATCAGCAGAGATGACCAACAAAGCTTAGTTTAGACAGTTGCGAGAGCTGGCCCTTAGTATGGGGCATATTCCGTAGAGACAGAAGCAGAGAGAGAATGCTCCAAAAGAGTGCTCCCAAAGGATGACTGGTATGAAGCCGAGTTTCATTTCTAGAGAAGAAGACCCGGTGATTCTAGAAGATTAGACATGATATTTTGATAAGATATTCGATATAATCAATTGTCCAGCAAAAAGAAGGGTCAGTGGAGTAGTGTTTTATTTTAAGGGTGAAGTTGATATCTGGTGGTTTGCCCAGAAAGATATGTTGATGGTATAACCAAATTTTGACTAGGAGGCTCTTAAAACTGCAATGAGGAGGCGGTTTTATCCACAACATGTGATGAGGCAAAAGTACTTGGAATTTTCTGAATTAAGGTAATTATCTATGAATATGAAAGATTATCATACTAAATTCCTTGAGTTAGCAAGATTTGCACCGAATATGGTATTGAATGAAGCATCAATGGTGCAGCGTTTTGTTGGAGGATTGAATTAGATTTTACAAGAGTCTTTGAGTGTACTGACAATTCCTATAGTCCAAGAAGCTTTGAGTAATAAGTTGTGAATCATCCTCCAATTTTACAAGAAAAAGGACATACATCTCCTCATCTTTTCATATTAATACTCCTAAAGAATAACATATAAAATGCTAGCTTCCACCTAGGATACCAACGATGACTACTCCAAGATTGCTCTTTGTTGGAGAATATTAGTATGTGAAAAGTGTTCAAAATGTGGGAAAATGTACCCAAACGATGTAGTATATAAAAGTGTTGTTTCATTAGGAAATTGCTTATATTATCTTCACAGCTTCAGTACTTAGAACAAAATAACGACAAATGGGTTTAGCCAGTGGCAAGCTTAATTATTCAAGTTAGAACAATTAAAATAGTGTGGAGGGTGATTTTTAGGTATTAGGGGGGTCTTTCAAAATATGGTCTAACTAAGAAGTCAAGATCCTGGGAATTTGTCATTCTGTGGAGGGTGAAAACCCGTTATTCTTGGCATCCCTCAAATACCTACTAAATCGTCCGTCTTTCCCATATGGCATAATGGGGAGTGCAGTGTGCACTACCCCCGCTCTCAATGGGCTCCAACGGACTTATCCCTAGGGCGGAAATTGACTAGAGTCGCCACCTAGTTTGACCTAGTATAGAAGGAAAGGAAGGAGGGGTCTAAGAACCGTTGTTGACTCTGCTTTATTGCCTATGGATGGGGCTTATCGGTCATACTAGAGATTCTATGTGGATTTGCGCTGGGTTACACCCCTTAGAAGTGGCAATGACCACGACTTGGATGGTGCCCTAGAAAATCTCGGTCTCAATTGTCGGATTGCCTTCTTTCAAAACCTTATTAGAGAGATTCAATTAAATCCAAAGAATGGATTAAGTGTGGGTTGAGGAGTAGATGATTTTGAAGAGTTTGAAGAAATGGCTGGTCTTGATATCGTTCGTGGGATTGGTCAAAGTGTTGAAGAGGTTTTGTTTATTTTCGAGGGGTTTGAGCTTGTCGGCTTTTGTGGAATAAGGGCATTTTGGTCATTCTTGTGGAGTTAAAGGGTGTTTGGATCATTTGTTAGAGTGAAAGCTTCCCGGGTCTGTTAGGTTCAAATTTCGAAGTGGTAGCTTTTTGAGGCGTTTTGTGAAGCCAATGGTGTTAAAGAAGAGTTCAGGTTTTCGGGATGATTGAGTGCAGAAGGATATTCGGTTGCAGGTGCTCGGATTTTTGAAGATGTTTCAGGTTCAGATGACTAAGGTTGTTCGGGAGTATTCGGAATTGGAGGTCCTATGTGACTTAAGTTGGTTCAGGGAAGATTAAGAAGTGTTTATGTGTCCTGAGCTCTAATGGAAGGGCTGGAATGGTTATTCAGAATTGTCCTCTTAACGTTTTTAAACCACAAAAGTCCTTTTGTTGAAAAAGGGCGATAATCCCGAGGATTACCCTATGTACCCCCCTCGAACACGACACTTAATTAATGGTAAGTGCCGAGGCTCGAAAGATGGGGCAATGAATTATGTCGAAAATAAGATTTAAGAGAAACACCATAAATGAGATGTTCTCGGTCAAATCCTAAGAACGTCCTAACTCCCGGGTTTTAAAACGTTAAAACCGAAAACATTGAAATCGAGCGGAAGGGAGTTAGACGATTCTAAAATCCCGGCTGCAGCTAGGAAGGCCGTTACATCCCTAGCACCCCGCCTTGTAAAAAATCTAGGCTGCAATTAGGGGAGGTTTTCACCCTAATGCCCCGCCTAAAGAGATCCAGACTGCGACAAGGAAGGTTATGACCCCAGTGCCCCACCTCGGATTTTTATTTTTGGAAGGGAGACAAGTGATGCCTAACTAGGGAGAAAATGTTCTTTGAAGGTGTTAGACATCTCATGTTCCCCGAAAACGGTTTAGTTTTGAATTGAAAACTAAGCTTGAAAACTTTGGAAGTTGTTCGGAATCCTCGGTGAAGAAACACTGATTTTGAGAAATGTTTTTAGGAGAAAACTTTATGTATATGTGAGAAGACCTTTTGCATTTGAGAAGAGTTTTCTTTGATGTGAGAAGAGTTTTTCCTTTAAAATTCCACAAAATGGTTTCTTTGAAAACGTGATAAAATGATTGTTTGAAATATGAGAAAGAAAATTTTTGTGATTAAAGCCAAATAAAGAGGAATGTTTTTGGATTTTTGAATGGGATTTACAAGTTGTTCAAGGTCAAAGTTTAGGTTAAAGCTTGGGTCAAGGCTTAGGACTTGGATTATTTTCTGTGGGCTTGGATTGGATTGAAGTTGGATAACATTTCATGGGTGAGTCTTTTGGGATTTGGTGAGGATTTGATTTGGGTTGGACTTGAAGTGTTAGGCTAAGGGGCTGATTTGTGGACTTGGGTCTATTTTGGACTCTGGGTCGTGGGCTTTGGACTTGGGCCGTGTTTTTTGGGCTTGGGCCATGGGTTTTGGGCTTGGGCCGTGGGCTCTGGACTTGGGCCGAGCTTTGGACTTGGATCGTGGGTTTTGGGCTTGGGCCGTGGGTTTTGGGCCATGGTTTTTGGGCTTGGGCCATGGGTTTTGGGCTTGGGCCATGGGTTTTGGGCTTGGGCCGTGGGTTTTGGGCTTGGGTCGTGGGTTTTGGGCTTGGGTCGTGGGTTTTGGGCTTGGGCCATGGGTTTTGGGCTTGGGACATGGGTTTTGGGCTTGGGCCATGGGTTTTGGGCTTGGGCCGTGGGTTTTGAGTTTTTGGGTCGGGTTGAATGTGTCATTGGGCCGTGTTTTGGAGTTGGGCCGGGTTGAATGTGTCATTGGGCCGTGTTTTGGAGTTGGGCCGGGTTGAATGTGTTATTGGGCCGGGTTGAATGTGTCATTGGGCCGTGGGTTTTGAGTTTTGGGCCATGGGTTTTGAAAAGATGATCAAAGTTAAAATGAAAAAAAGAAAAAAATTGATGATAATAAATAAAAAAATTAAAGAGACAATTTGAATTTCCATTGGATAGAAATCTTTACAGAGATGGGCCGGATCCTTAATTTAAAGGAGAATTTGAAGTTGATGACTCAGTACCCATTTTTTTTGAATCAAATTGGATGTACAATTTTTATCTTAATAAAGGGATGGTTTGGAACGTCTTATAATAGAAAGGGTTGTTCCCACCGTCCGGACTCTACGGCCCGTTTGAGTAGGACAAGCCCTTGATCCTAAAAGCTTTTCTAGAGTGGGCCGCAAAGGCCCACCAAAGGGGAAATCCTAATGGGCTGACTAAGGGCACCTGTCCTAGCCCAGTTTGGCTAGTTATGGACTGAATCTGGAGTAACTAGATTTGGGCCGATGTTTATGCGAGCCCAAACTGATCGAGCCCATACAATTTCACCAGTAACAAAACATCATCAACAAAGTGTAGTCGTAAACTTCAACAGCCATGTAAACAAATCACATGAATTTCAAAAGCCATCCAATAAATAATGTATATACAGAACTGAGTCTAGGGGGCTATCAAAGCAGCATATATGCGAGAGTGGATTTCGGAATAACCAAATAACAAATCAGGTTTAATTAATCCTAGAAGTCTAAATAAAACAAATGACAAAGTGAGCCCTACTGTGTGGGTTGATAATCAATTGTTACTTTCCTCTATTTATTTCTCTTTCAGTGGTCAGTCAAAAGTGGCGAGCAAGAAGAGAAATCTGACAAGAATAAGTATACAGAGGAGAAATTATGTACACAAGCTGAATCAAAACAACTGAAATGAATAACACCCCTTTAGTCTAGACTAAACAGTCTGGTCTGTAAAAAGGAGAACTAACAGGACTCGTGGATCCTAAAGTGGGTTGCTAATTCATTCTGCTATTCTTCTTTCTTGTTACTACTTTGATGATCAAACAGAATTTTTCACAACTAGGCAAAGGGTGAAGCAGAAGATCGAAGCTCTCAGATCATTATGGTCACAATTATTATATTTTGTTTTGACAGCAATCAAACACCAAACTAACCCTAAGCCTACTTCTGTTGGTGGACAAAACACCAATTTAAAATTCTCTGCCTAATTTTCACGACCGAATCTCAATAATCAGGACAAGGCGCTAAGCTAGGCTGAGACTATAACACAAAAGAAGATTACAGATTTGATTTACACAGTCATCCTAGCCTTTCCTTTGTTTCCATTTTCATTTTTTTTAGCTCAACCCCCTACATTTTTCTTTTGACATCTGAACAAGCTCTCGTCACACCATCATTCAAAAGGGTATACATGAAATACCCCTAAATTAATTTAAATTAATTTAGGGGATTTCTTTTATTAAACCATAAATAATACTATTAATATTAAATTATGGTATGGAATTATGAATATTAAATTATTATATGGAATTGTGAAATTTATTTAGGGGTTTTCTCCTATTTAACCCTAATTATTATACATTATTATATAGTATTATGAATTTAATAATAAGATTTATAAGTCAATAAATCTTGGGAAAATTTCTAAACACTCCAAATATATTATAAAGATTTTAGGAAGTGTTGGAACATTGTTTCGAAACATAAAAGTTAATATAAAATTCTAGAAACCGTAAAGCTTATTAAGCCTTGCTAGAGTTGACTTTTTGAGAATGGTCAAACCAGGCCATGAAACCTATACCAATAAATAGGTTATGAAAAACCATGAAGATCGATAAAAAGAACGTTAAAAACGGACCATCCTAGCCAAAGTTATGATAGATTGAAGTTTAGAGCCAAAATTTTGAGAAATGCTGATGTGTCAGTCAGCCAGGCATTACCACTGAACAGTCCCAGTTTTCGACAGTTTTGGCATGTCGAGGGTCGAATTTGAAACGCCTATATCTCCTGCTCTACTCCACCATTTGGTATGCCGTCTGTTTCATTCTCTTCTCCTTAATCTCATCTTTCCAACCATTACTCACACATCATCTAACTCCTTCAACAATGACCGGAAAATTGATCCAAAGTTGGCTCCTCGCGATTGCGTAACCCAGAATTCCAGTTTTTCCTGAAATCGGGTAAACTTCGTCTCGCCATAACTTCTTCGTTTCTAAGCCAAATTTCGTGTTCTTTAGCTTTTTTTGAAGATCTATAATCCCTCTACAACTTTCGTGTTTATGACCAAGGCTCATTCGCACTGGTTTGGGAGATAAATCTGTCTAAAGTTGCCTACTCGATCACGGCGGTAATTCTGCCCAGTTCATCCCGAAATCAACTAGGTAAACACGGATCTTGTGAGATCTGTAACTTTCTCCCTAGTTCATCAAAATCAATGATTCTTCCACTCACATCTAGAGTTACATGTCTAGTTTGGATTGTGATAGGTTACATGAATCAAATCTCTCTCAGTTGGTGCGAGTTGATTCGAGAAGTGGCATACCTGAACCGCACATAAAATAACGTTTTCCAGAATTCTCGATTTGGATTCTCCTCGTTAATGCAATTCCGGTAAGTTTCTGATCAAATTTCTCCGTTGATGCCATTCGAAATTTCATCACCGATCAAACCCACATGCCAATTTAGTCTATTATGCATTACAATGGGAGAATTTGTCGAAATTGAATTCGAACTAAAACTGCGAACCCTAACTTCGAACCCAGATTCGAAACTGCTCGATTCTGCATGATAATTGGGGAAATAGGTACCATTAGAACCGGAATTAGATTACGAATCGATAGGAACAAGAATCATTGAATTTCGTTCTGTAGATTGTGAGATATAGAGTGATTAGTACTCGGGTGAGAAGGGGAGATGCCTGATGAACTCGCGAGTTCTGGACCGTTCGATCGCAGTTAATAAACATGGACGGCCGAGATTAGATCGTGGGGATTTAAGATGTAATAAGTGAATATGTTTTCCAGAATAAAGTCCTAACTTGCTAGATTTATTTAATGGCCTTCCCGAATGTATTTTGACTTGAAATTTTAACCCTAGATTCCTTATAAAGTCTAGTTTATTTTTATGTAAATTAAAATGGGTTTTGAGTTTTTAAACATAAGTTATGATTTTTGCAAGTTACAAGTATTATGGAATTATTTGGATAATTTAAAAAGATACTGTTATGAAATAAAAATTTTATAATATGTCTAAAATGTTATAGTTACTATATACTTAATTTGGGAATTTTTGGACAAGGGGAAATAGGTTTAAAAATTGTAATGCTAAGGTTTTTCATAAGTTATCTTATAATATAAGGTTTTTAATGTAACCAAAAATTAAGGTATAGTTGATTAATGAACTTTATAGGTTGGGGAAAATATAATAAGACTAAACTAACATTTAATACAGAATGTTAATAAATATTTTTGGGTGTAAACTTTTAAGTGAAGTAAATATATATATATATATATATATAGATGTACGTATATATAAACGAAATAAAATAGTAACTTAGGTTAAATCAAGGAACTAAATTAATCTACATTTATATTAATTATAATATGGAAGTTAATATACTTAATTGAAACTAAGGAAAATACTTTATTTTATAAACCATATATTGGATGTAGCTATGTGTAAAAGTTAGTATTAATAATTAAGTGCAATAAAACTACACAAGGAATGTCTTGAATAAATCCTAATATATATACACATAAAAAAAACTACATAAATAAAAGAAATAAAATACCTTATAGAAAATATAATATGAAGGAATTAATGAGATAAACTAAACCTCTACATAATACTAATAAAAGAATATTATATGAGGCGGTATTAAATTATGATTATTAAACTTAAAGAGTTATCTTCGAATTTCTAAGATTTATATAAACCGTATTAAAATACATGTATAGTATTAGTCAACGACCATAATGTAAGTCTATAATTGGGTTAAGTAATTAATAAGTTAAAACTTAGGAAAAATTGTGATTAGATTACATAAAATGTTACACAAATAGATCTTATTCTATAATTAATGATAAAATAAATAAAATACTTTTACATCTGAATGTGAGGTGGATTAGTAAGTCTAGATTTAATCATTTCTTAACATTTAAGGTATTGAAATATAACTTAATGTTTTAAGATAAAATCATTAAAAGGATTATGATATAAAACTACATTAAACTATGATTTGGAAATTTATCTAAATAATAATCCTTAAGTTTCTTGGCATTAGATAAGCCATATGAAATACATTTATAACATTAATTACCAATACTTAGGATGTGAGTTTACAATTAAGTGAGGTATTTAGTAGTTAGAATTTATAGAAAGGTTTATAAATAGGAATTTGATACTTAAAACCTTTGAACCTTTTATTAGATAAAACTAAGTTACATAAGAGATTATATTGATCTACTTTACGACACTGAAAATATTAAAGTGTCATTTGAGTATAAGGTATGAGGATTTTTCAGAACATATTATCTTATTAAGTAATTGACAATTTCACTTGTGAATGAGAGTTTAATTCTTAGATAAATTCTACCTTATGTTAAGATATAATGTTCATCCTAAAAATAATAAAAGGGATTAATTTATTAAGTTATTCCTTTGAAACCTTAGGTTTTGTAAACAATATGAAAAATGTATTTTAAGACATAAGTTTATTAAAAATTTAGTATAAAAGGATTATACATAGTCTATAGCGGGAATGTGTGTAAAAATAAAACATTTGGGAAATTGAATGTAAGCAAGGATACATAAAAGGTTATCTTAAAGTGCCTTATTGTACAATTAATGATAAAGTAAATATACCTTGGGAATACTAAATGTAAGAGTTCGATAAATCTAAGTTAACTATAATATTATTCAAGATGAGAAGCAATTTAACATCTTATGATAAGATTGTTAGATGGTTGTAATAAAAGTCATCCTAAACTAAACATAAGATAAATGAGTTTAGTAACTCAATTAGGTTATCATAAAATGCATCTACAACACCATGATTCCAATATACAGGATGTAGATCTTAATTAAGTTGAGGGGAAAACTTAATCATAATGGAATATTTGGTAATACTGATAAAATACATAATCATTACATTGTGAAATAAGAGTATAATATTCTAAGATAAACCTATCATAGGTCATAACCCGATATTTATTCTAAATTAAGAATAAAAGTATTAAGCTTAAGAATTATTATTGAGATTCTAAGATTAGATGAAATATTATAATATGCACTTATGATATAAGGGTCTCAAGAGTCTTGAATTGAGAATTAGGGTTAAGTATGAATAAAGTGGATAAGAGTGTAACAATTAACAAGTGTTAATAACATACATTCCCTAGTCTTACAACCTTGGGTTATACAACATTCTAATATAAGTCAAAGGTTATACATAACATTTAAGCGAGGGCTTAAAAGACAATTGAGACTTAGAAATAAGAGTGAGGAATTTATTTAAGTTTAACTTAGGTTACAAGTTATTGATGTTAGACTACCTTTAATAATCCTCAGAGTATTGTTGATTATTTGCACAAGTCGACTAGAACTGCTACAACGATTACCAGGTACGATTTCTCGTACTCAGATACTTTTGGTGACAAACTTCTTGGAATGTTTTGAGAAACGCTAACTGAGCTTGAATGAATCTCGAAAGGGAACTGTTGTGTGACTAACTCAGCTTGATGTGACTAACTGGGCTTTGAATGTACAATTCACATGATCATTGGTTCTCCTTATCTGGTTACCTCATTAGATATTAACTACTGAGGGTTTACGCTTCTGCACTCTGTAGGACTGAGTGTTTTGGTATTGCTCTCGTGCAGTTATTAATCTAGTGGGAATATGGGAATGTTGGTCTTGGTAAATTCTTCTTTCGACTGTGGATATCATTTCAACCATGAGCTGAGTCTTTGTTGTGATGTGCGCACATCTTCACCGGTAAACAGCGAGGGGCTGTATATCCCCTGTCCAATCGGACATGGTAAACAGCGAGGGGCTGTATATCCCCTGTCTAGATGGACGTTGTAAACAGCGAGGGGCTGTATATCCCCTGTCCTATCGGACGTAGTCAACAGCGAGCCATCTCTTCCAATTGGTTTCATTCCACCCTTGAGTTGTTGGTTCTTGGATTTCTTCCTTCCTTACCTAGTCCTTGTGACTACTTGGGTTTTTCTACTCTTACTGGAACTTAATCTAACTTAAGCATGGGATGTTCACTGACTCCTGGTGTGGTTCTAACTGACTAACTTTATCTTTATTGTTGACTATCTCTATTACTTGCTTGTTGCTTTGACTTGGTGATTTGAAGTGCCTTGTCCCTCTGTTTGGTTTTTAAGAGTTTCTTTCCAAGTTTCTATATTGTTTAAAGATTATGTTTTAATTTCTGTTATGAGGATTGTACCAGTTCCATTCCAGGGAACTGACTCACCCCTCCTGGGGTGGGCTGCTTGGTTTCATCTTGCAGGTACAAATTGCTATACAGGTAGCCACGAAGAGTATGCGTGTATGGGGTGGGAATTAGGAACTTTGGAGAGCTATTGTATTTTGTTATTATTCTTTTTGTTATGTTTTCTCGAGTTCAGACCGTAGCTTTTGTAATATCATAAGTTGTAATCGGTGAGGTTTGGTGCCGGGTGTTTGGAACCCGATGATCTGTAATCGCCTTAGTGTTTTATTTCCGCTGCATTTATGTTAAATAGGGGCGTTACAATACAGATCAACTAGGAGCATCAGAAGAAATCAACCAGGGACTCAATAAACGGTAACCCAAGTGTGCTTGATCAAAACTAGAAGCGTCAATAATCAGTAACTTAAACATGCTCAAGGAGTATCTAGAAACTCAGATACGTTCAAACAATAACCAGAAACTGAATCATCACAAATAGCCTTCACATACGCAGAGAAAAACTAACTGTCATTCACACAACAAGCATAGCAATAATTCGGTTAAGAAATGGTGTACCAGGGAAATGAAGACTAAATCTCCTGTAAAGTCAAACCCACGAACAGACAGATGGGTTAGTGCATATCCCTTTGATCAACAGAAATTTAAACGAAGTTAAACAAAATGGTACAAAGCTTTAGAAAAATGAGATTGGAGTTCTGCTCTTATGGGAATGAGTATGATCATCCTTGAAGGTTAGGGATCGGCTTCTCCTGCTCGACTAGCAAACGGACGTGAGTGATGGTGAAGTATAAAACCCGCATAATAGAAATGTTATCACAAGAAGCAAAGCGAACATCCCTTCGGCCTATTTTGGGCAACAGAAGCGGGTTTTTGAGTTATGATTACAAGGCAAGCTACTGACAGAAAATAGACAAAACGAAACCCACAACTGGAGAGGGACCAGTTCACCATTGTTGCAAATATTCATAACAGTAGCATACAGGTAAGGAAGTTCCTCAACTGGAGACGGACCAGTTTATCGGTATGATCAGCTACTAACAGTATGAACATGAATGTAAGAGAATGGGAAGTATACAGAGTCATTATTATCCATATTAAACACAAACGAAACTCAAAACTCAATGTAGTCAAAATGACATGAATGAATCGGTAATAACAGAAGTAAAAAAAAAAGAACTCGCAGCAAAACTTGCTTCGGAGCACGCCGTGTCCGTAGACTTCCAGGTCCATACCAGGCTTTTGAGCAAGGGTAATATACACAGCAAGGGGACGTTAGGACTTTCAATCGGAATCCGAAAACTAAAGAAAACCATGCATGCATGTTTGTACTTAATCGGCGGTGAAAAATACGAGAGTAAGGGTAATAAACAAGGTTGTACGAAATCTCTCAAGACTAGAGACATGCAAAACTGACATTTGCAGCCCTAGCCCCAGAATCCAAACAAAGTAAACGAAATACAAAATCGGAACATGGGAGAAGATGGAAAACGGAAATCCAAAGATAACTCAAGGAAGGGGAGTCCACGCCAGACGTGGGTTCACTTTTACCGTGACAACCGTGAAGCGAAACCGCGACAAGGAAGAGGGATTGCAACCGGAAACTTAAGCTTTGCGAAAGGGAAGGGAATGGTGAAGTGTTTTTGAGGGATTACTTCAGAATGACAAGCGATGGGATGGTGGTGGGTTTCGGACGAGGGAGTGTGAAGTCGAACGGGGTGGGTAGTTCTTCTGGGTTTTGGTTTTTCAAGTTTGAACTCGGGCATTAATAAAACGGGAAACCAGACAGACAAAGAGAATGAAAATGTTGGGATTGCTGCTTGCTGAGTAAGAAACGTGCTCTACTGTAGGGTTCTTTTGGGGGGAGTTTTATAATGGGGGTAGACAGATGGCACACTAGGGTTTTACTAGATGGTGTTGGACTTTATTAAAGATAAAAAAATCAGTCCTAGATGGGTCTGGGCCGCGTTCAAACTCAATGGAAACAAAATAAAAATGAGTTCGCCCTCACCCTAGTTCAAACATGGGGCGTTTGCTTCCCCCTTGCAGGAGACTACCAGCTACACCATGACGACAATCAGTACAGGATTGCAACGAATTACACTAAAAGTCTATCCCAGACTGAATGAGAAAATAAAAAACGTCCTCACCTCTTGTTGGATTTGAACTCATGACCATCACATTGCATAACAAACACCTTAACCAGTTGCATTAGATTGACTTTCAATATATACGCTAGAGAAAAAAATACAAAAGCTCTAAATTCGACTAGATAACTCTCCTAAAAACACGACGAATCCAAAAGAAAGGTTCAAAATGTAATGAGGTATAAATAGATAAACAGAATAGCATATGTACATGAAATAAAAAATAATGTCTCGCATAAAATAAACGAAAATAGCGACGATAAAACAATGAGAAAATTGAAAGGGGAATAATAAATAATAATAAATAGTAATAATAATAATAAAAAGTAGGAATCAACCGAGTACATAAAGTAATACAAGGTGATAATAAAACAGTGAAATATTTTTAAAACAAAAGCAACAAAACGAGAATACAAAATGAATTTGGTTAAGACGGATTACAATAAAAAGCCCGTACTCCTTTCCCTGGGAATGTGAGATTTAAATGTTAAAAAAAGAAACTCCTTTGATTGAAAACGGGGACGACCGTCCTATTTCTAAAAACAAGTTTATTTTATTTTTTCCTTTATTTCAAAAATAAATAGTACAAGGAACGGGTGAGAATTTTTGGTGTCTACAAATAGCTATCAAGTAAATTGAAATCTAGTTTTAGAGAATTGAAAAGAAATGCACCCTGTGATGATTATTGTCACCTAAATTTACTCTTTACTCTAGTTGTCTATTAGAACAAGTTAATGACCATCCAAGTCATGGATAAGCCAAACCTTACTTAGGCAATTAAACCCCTCTAATCAAGTTGGGTCCTAATCTCTAAGTAACATCAATCACAAGTTCATTAAAATAGCAACATGCCTCACAAACTAATCAAGATAGCAAGACCTTTGAGTTTTCTCTCTATTGGTTGCAGTTCCTAACCCAAAATCATATGTTGCTAGGAATCACCACAATTGTCATAGGAGATCAAGCTAAAGCATTGAATAAGTACAAGAGAGAAAAAATCAACTGTATTGAGTGAAGAAGAGTCATACAAGAAAGTTTGGGGATTTAGGGTCAAATCCTCATCCCAAGATACAAAATACAACTACTCACCATTAGAAAGAGAAAAAACAAAAGGGAAAGAAAAAAACCATGAGAGTGAGGTAAAAGAGCTTCAGTGTCAGTGAAGTTTCTCCTCTTATTCTCTTTCTCCTTCTAGCTCCAAAACCTCATATTTCTCTCTTTTTCTTGGTCTTTTCTTAACTTTCCAAAGTTGGAAAATAATAATGCCAAGACTAGAATTTTAAAGGACAAAAGTATGGGTAGATTTTCGGAAGACCGACCCATGTAATGAGGTTGGTCGTGGGTCGGTTGGCACCGGAAGAAGAAAAGGACGTGCATCACTTAAAGTTCTGACCGACCCACATCAGGCGTTTAGAAGTCAAATGCATAGATAGATTTCTATCGACTCACGTGGTGTGGTCTTGTGGGGAGGTCAGCCCTAGAATCTTCATTATTGCACTGAAATCTTCCCAAATTGTCCCATTGTCCTTGACATACGTCCCAAAAGTTTTTCTTCAGGGTTACTACCTCTTTTTGCATCTTTCATTAATGCTCCAATAAGCTTTTACCTAAATTATATATAAAATTTATAGGTTCACCTATATTAACAAACTACTCTCTAAAGTGGGGAAGTATGCTATCATTAAGGAAAAGTGAAAGTGAATATACCCTTGAATTACATATTTTCCTATTTATCATTCTTTGAACTATGAGTGTTCACGGAAAATTGGAACCGTCAAACCGGAACCGGTGAAACCGAACCGGAAACCCAGTTAGTCGAAGTGGTTTGTCGGTTTGGCTAACCGAACTATTTAATTACCCGGTTCTTGGTTCCGATTACGGTTATTTATTTTATGGAATCCAGTTAACCAAAAAACCCATTTAAGCCTTTTAAATTTTTTATTTATTTTAAGTATGAGTATAAAACTAAACAGTTAACTATTAGATTTACCAAAATAAGTATACAATTATATAATAATTATTAGAATTATACTAGAATCGATAAAATCTTATCAAACATATGGTTAACCTGTTTAAATAATTATAATAAGAAAAAACATTATTTATATCATTCAGGTTAACCGTAAAACCAGTAAAACTGCACGAAAATTGACTGTTAACCGGTCCCGGTTAACCATTTCAAAATGAACGGGTTGCGGCTATCAAATTTGACTACCGAATAGCCAATTAACCGTTTATGAACACCTCTATTTGAACGATGATAGAGCCAATAATGATGAATCAGTCATGAAATTAATGAAGAGGTGGCCGATCCTAAGGGCTATAACCCACCACACAAAAAGACAAGAAGATGTCTCTTTCATGATTTGGGCAAGGATAAACATCTTATGGATTTTAGTTAATTGAACGAAGAAGGGCTATGAAATACCCACAGTTTTTAAACTATGATTAAGGGTAGTGTGAAACCCTAAACTCATTATTATCCTTGACTTATTTTAGTTCCTTCCTTCGAAAATACCTTCATCTTGGGTGAGTTAGATGCCATTTGGAGGCTGGTATATAAGCCTATACCTTAGCTACTCCTTAAAGAACATTTTGAAAGTATTAGACTAGAATGCTCAAATAGGATCAAAGCAACAAACAAGGAAGTGATGCTGGTGCTTGAGATGGCAGCAAGCATGAGGTGGTAAGTAAGCATAGGGTGGAAAGTAAGCATGAGGTAGAAATTAAGCATGAGGTGAAAAGTAAGCATGTGGTGGAAAGTAAGCAACTAAGAGATGGCTTTAACACCTCTAATGACTGGCAAGATTCAAGCCCTTACATCCATATTAGAACACTTTTGGTTCAATGACAATCTAACACATTTGGAGGGAAATATGGTCCAATTAGCTTAAAGCATATTATAATGAATCAACCTAGCAAGATGGTGGTAGACACCAAGACCCTTGTCCAGCCAGCTCTTGATGTTGTCCTCATCCTATATAGACACTTCATAGCATCTTAGGTGATAGACATGTGGAGCATGGTTGTCTTAAGCTTAGAGCTTCCTTAACAAAGAAGAAATGACTCATCCTCTCTTTGGCCTCTATATAAACCACCCATCTCTTCACTTAGCATAGCATTCAGTCATTCATCTCATTCATACTAAAGCTACAATATAGAGGAAGAGAGGAAATCAAGCAGAGAGCATAGGAAAGAAGAAAAAGGTTCATCCTTTATACAACACCATTTCCTTCCTAACTTCAATGCCTTTGAGGTGAGCTGTTCCTAGATTCTTCTTATCCATTCAAATGAAGTTTCCGACCGTGGAGCTTGAGCAAGATCTAGGAAAACTTACTCCCTTTTTGTGCTACCTTTAGGTGTTCCAAAAGTGCTCTTAGGATATCATACATCTTCTAAGCAATTCTATGATCTTTTGGAAGGATTTTAATAAGGTAATTTTGAGGACTATCATCCTTTATCATCTCTACACATTCTCTAGCTTTTAAGGGTTATATACTAGCAAATGAAAACTAGGTTCTTAATGGAGAAAATGAAGGTTTAAGACCTAATCTATATTAGCCGAATTTAAGGGAGTCTTTTAGTTATTTTTTCATGAGTCTATATGAATTTCTAAGACTAACCAACCTCTATTACTCCAAAAAATTCATTGGTATTTATCAAGCTCTTAAAGGATATGAACTCATAAATTTAAAGATAGGTTCTTAAGGAAAAGAATGATGGTTTAAGGTGTTAAAGAACCTACTATAAGTTAGGTGATTTAAGTGGGGTCTTTAGAGTTGACTTATCATGAGATTTGGAGCTAAACTGACCTATAAGTTTAACTGATTGATTGAGTTAATGTGATGGGCATGAGTGTACTAAAAGGAACCAAGAAAAGAAACCTTTAAACTAGGATCTACTAGGATTGAAGGTATGTAGGTAGTTGGCATGTCATATGGTTGTTTAAGGCTTCAAAACTATAATATTACCTTAATAGGATTATTGTGGTATGTTCAACGATTATGTGATTAAAGGTATAGCTAGTAAGAGTACCATTTATCAACCTAAAGATATTACTAGAGATTAAGACTTTAAAGGTGTTATTAATTTGTTTATCGATTGTTGAATGGTTATACCTATTTGCATACCACTGGTTTTATTGATATACTTCTGGTTTGGACTGTATACTGATGTATATATTGAGATAACACACTTGTGAGTATTTTTATATAATTATGAACCTTGCAATGGTTAACCCTTGAAGTGATTATTATGATTGTTGTATATCTTTGATATGAGCCTAAATGATTCTCTATGTTTTAAAGAGTGGACTATCTATGAAATACTAATGGTTAAACCAAAAATAATTGGTATTGCAAGTGAACTTGAAAGTGCAAGTGATATATCAATATGGATGACAACGATTGCCATGGCATTGATTGCCTTGTTACAAGTATTCAGCTCATGGTACGCCTCGAGCTCAATGGGATACTCTCTGGTTTTCCTACTCTATAGTTTAAAGGTACTATAGGGGGTGTGCACATATTTTAGGGCCTTGAGTGCATTTGGAAAGGTTGGATCGCCTATAAGGGATCAGGATTCATCCCAAACTGGGTATGAATGGAATTGAGGAACATGAATAAGTTTGGTATTGATTATAATGAATATACTTATATACTTGATTATGGATGTTTGCATGTCTTGATATACTTGTAATAATTCACATGTGTATATGTATATGCTTATTATAATATACTATTTTATGTGATAGCTTTTGAATTAGTCAACCTTGCTAATTTTTTAGCTTGGTGCTTGTGGTCCCTTCTGTGTGTTGTTTGAATTGACCACAAATATAGGTGAAAAAGTGTTATGACTCCTTAAAGCGCTACTATCGAGGAGAGTATGAGAATGGGTGTAGAGACTTCCACATAGTACTGTCTTGGTTTTTGAACTTCTAAATATGAAAGAAGATGTTGTATTAAGTTTATAAACTTTTGTTACGTTAAAATATATATTTATGTATTAAGGCTTGAAGTAAGAAACTAGCCTTAGAATTCACAAAGATTATGAGTGTAGCGGTAACACCCAATAGGTTTAATGACTTCCACTACTATAATACTGAACTTGATTAATGTTTACTGTCAAAGTAAAATAGACTAGAAATTCGAGGTAATACAGGCTAGCAATCTTCCCTTTTTGTCACAGGTTAAGACAATTGTATAGTTGCAAGCATAGGGATTATAGAGTGGTTTCTCTTCTCTTGCTTGTGCACTTAGTTTTTTTTTTTTGAAAATATAAAAACTTCATTAGATCATAAGAGGATAGTACAAGGACAAAAAGAGAATACACTTTCCTACTGAGATCCAAGAAATAACAACCAAACACCTATAAAAAAGGCCAAAGCTAAATGATGCAACTGAACTTGGTAAACCAACAATCTCCATTTCAAGTGCATATGAGAATGTAACTCATACTGGCCTCAGTCATCATAAGCTTCATGACTTTACCCTTCCACATCTGGTCCTAAGCAGACCAATTGGGACAACGACTACGGCTCCAAAGCCATACATAGCAAGTTCTAAAGTTAAATAACCTCAAAGATACAAGCACAAAATTCATTTGAAGAGACAAAGAAAAGAACAACTTGAAATATCAACAAAGATACTGAGATCTACAAAAGAGCAGGGCTTAACATCAAAAAATGGTTGCAAACGGCTCACGCCTTGCCCTAAAACCATTCTAAAAAAAGTTCATTTGTCTTGGCAACCCCCACCCAAAGCAGGGGTTGCCTTTGTTGTCTAAGATTTGTCAACCAGAAGTTTTGCCACCTTCATGACAACGACAACAGGACATGCGTGGTGACTTCGCACTATGATGTTGACATCGCCAATAATCCCATCACCTATAGACCATCCGTATCGGCGGTGGTCCATGAGATTAGAATCCATCCATCCACACATTCAGAAGCAGTAGCTGCCAAGCCCAATTTCCTTTTATACCCATTGCAATATCACGACATCACATCTAGTAATGCAATTATGGTCGTGCGAAACCAAGAATTTGTGTCATGGTCCAGCTTTGATAAGACTATTCAGCATCAAAATCTCAAAGTCTATTGTTATATTCTTCTTTTATGTCTTCTAGGTGGGGAGCAGCAGCTACCAAGCCCGATTCCCTCTTTTATTCCCATTGTAATATCACAACATCACATCTGGTATATCAATTGTGGTCAAGCGACACCAAGAATTTGTGTCATGGTCTAGCTTTTTATTAAGACTAATCGGCATGTTACCATCTTCTTCTTTTATGTCTCATAGGAGGGTAATTATAGTTTCCTGAGCAAGTAGGGCCTTAATCTGAAAATTTATGCACGGAAGCGAGACCGTAAGGGGATGTTACAGATTAGGTCATGAGACCAATTAGACATCACCGGCAGGGTCAAAGACCCAACCAACCTACTACTCACTGTGGAAATACTAGCCATCCACTTAGCCAAAAGTAAGAGTCAAGAGTGGACTTAAACCTCCCAACAACAAGTTTCTTCACCGATTCACATTCCCGTGACCCAAATGCCTCGGTCGAATGCCAGGCCACAACTTAGACTGAGTCATTTCCGTCCCTCTCCCTGTAGCCCGAGTACATGTGCATCCCTTTGCGGCCGCACTTGTCCTTGGAACCATCAGGCCTTCAACAGCCCAATAGCCAAAGACCCCTAACTAGTACGAGTCAGTAAGGTGTGCTGATGTGGGCCACGTCACACCGTATCTCCGCCCTTATCCAGGACTCAACACTTGTCAATTTGTAAGACAGCTCTGATGTGCAATGCCCCTTGCACCTTTCGTGGCAAGAGTCAAACTATCGGGGCAACCCCTAGTTGCTTCGTGAGTGGTCACATAAGCATTCGCAACCTAAGAGCCAGCATTGAGCACAGCGTGCTCATGCCTCTTGGAGTTGCTACCAAGCCACCCTAGCAGCATGCATGCCCAAAGGCATGCCTGGTCCTCATCAGGTCCGGACGGATGTCCTCCACAACACCCGCTAACTGAGCTAAGGGTCAGCATTGAGCACAACGTGCTCATGCTATTAGAGTCGCTACTAAGCTATCCTGGTAGCATCCATGCCCAAGGAATGTCCGGTCCTCATTAGGCCCAGATAGATATCCTCCACAACACCCGCTAACTCGGCCCTCGCTCGAGTCACAAGCTTGCGTAACTCAGCTCAGCCAAGACAACCTCTAGTTGCTTTGTGCCCGTGGTGACATTGGCACTCACAACCTAAGGGACATCACTAAGCACAACATGTTCATGCTATTGGAGTCACTACCAAGCCACCCTGGCAGTGTGCATGCCCGAAGGCATGTCCAGTCCTCATTAGAGGGCACCAACCAAAGGGTAAACTGACATGGAACTACTTGTCATCAAGCAGCTCGCCAAAATGGGACATGGAAAACCTCCCCCACCGAAGCTCTTGCCGTCCCCCATAAGATAAAACAATGAGTCTTAGCTCAATTAAGAATATTTTATCACACTTCTACAATTTCCCTAATTTGAAGGTATATAACCCCCAGACATTGTCTTTGACCAACTCACACAGGCAACTGCCCTGAGCCGTTAACCGGTGTGTTTTTTGAAACTCAAATATTTTTGACTTCTACCACGTTCTACTTGAATGGGTTGTCGGTCTATAGAGCACCACAGCGTTTGTGGCCTCTTGTATCGTTTTCTTTACGACACATTTCCACTTAGTGCCCTGATGCTCAAATTGTTGTGACGTCCTAGGTCCTTCCATTCGCATCACAACAACACCAAGTAGACAAGGAACATGTTGCTACAACATCCTAAGTCCTTCCATTCATGGCGCGGCAACATTTCAGTGAGACTGTGCAGTAATGGGTTCCTCATGTCTCTTTGATGTCAATGTCCTTATTCCTTCAATTCGCACTGACACTCACTATGCTACTCATCACCAGTGACATCATCTCTGACAAGCTGAGTCTTAACTGGTTGTGCCTTCTCCCTTACAGAATTTGCACAAGTGACAAAAGCATTGACATATCAACGTCTGCACGCCAGATGGGTCGTTTCCCCTTAGGCTACACCCGGTAAACAATCACCTCAAAGGAACCAAGTAGTTTCAGTGCTGAGCACCTAACCACGAGACGAAGAGCAACGTCGAAGCCATAAGAAGAATCTTCCCACCGGTCCTGGGACGCAAGTTCGTCTCCAGCTAAATTCAAGTACCGTTAGAAAATACCCTAGGTTCCACCTTGGTGGAGCCCTGTGCAAAAGCCATACTTCCACCAGAATTCTGGGACCTTCTACAGGTATAGGGCCCCCAAGGGGAGCACACCACTTCCTACTAAACTGTGAGATATAGTAACTACCACGGCACCGCAAGGCAACTTGCAAGTTGTTACGCCCCTATTTAAAGTAAATACAGTGGAATATAAAACAACTACTGGCGTGTATAGACCATCGGGAACCAAACACCCGGTATAAAACCTCACTTGATTACATCCACTAAAATCATCTAAGTTACGGTCTGAACTCGAGAAGTGTAAGCATTAAACAAACCATAAGTAAAATAAATAACTCTCAACTAATCCCGACCCATCTCTTAGTCACTTCGTGGTCACCTGCAATCAGTGTGTACCTGCCATGATGAAACCAAAGCAGCCCACCCCGGGAAGGGTGAGTCAGTTCCCTGGAATGGAACTGGTACAATTCTCCAAGACAATAAATTAAAACACAATAACTTGAAAACAACCTCGTAAAAGTAGATAGAGTAATAAAGCACTTTAAGACAATCAAATCATAGAGAAAAGAGAACAAGACGAAGATAGAGATGAAGAACTTAAAACCAAGTCAATCAGTTAAGAAGTCACACCATAAAGTTAATAAGTATTCATTAGTAATGTTAGATTCAGTTCCAGTTAAGAGTAGAAGACTTCAGGTAGTCACAAAGGACTAGGATTGACAAGAATATCCATAACCCGTGGTAGACAATTTATGTCTCCACCATCTCATAAAGTTGATTCCCATAGACAAACATACTCAAGAGTGTAGAAACAAAGGGAGAGATGGCCCCCACCGCCAGTCAGTTGTCCACATGGACGAGGTATAGCAGACCTCCACTGTCACCGACCCGTGCTCGGTCATCGGTGAAAGTGTGTGCACCACTTAATAAAAAGACTCCATACTCAATAAGGCTGACCTAGGACTCGACTCATGGATGAAATAGTACCCAGAGTCAAAGGAATAATTACCAAGATTTGACATTTTCGCGTAACCATACAAGTTATACATCCAAGGCTCAGTTAGTCACATCAAGCTGAGTTAGTCACACAAGTAGTTTTCTTTTCAAAATTCATTTTAAGCTCAGTTAGCGTTTTTCAAAAATGTTTCCTTAAGTCTGTTAGTAAAAGTATCTAAGTACGAGAAATCGTACCTGGTATGAGTAGAAGCAGTAACCAAACCCGAGTGTGTGATCTTCCACTAACAACCTATATTTAAAGTGTTACATGTAGTGATTAGCTAAGGAACTTATAATGCTTAACATCTTTTATCCTTAATGGTTTATAGTTATTGGTTTACAATTACTCTCTCATAAGGATCTGGGCTAGGTCTTGTTAATCAAATCTTTCATTAGGCCTATTTCATTTAATCTGGAATGATTTAGGGTTTTATCCTGAGAGTGGCCCAAGCTCTCGCTGAATTGTTTAAGTGGGTTTTTGGAGTTTATGGACTTAGGCCCTAGTAAGTTAACCCAAGTCTGCGTTACATTTTCGCCAACTGATTAAATTTCTAAAAATGGTTTTCACGAGGTTTCGAACGCGTAACCTTGATTTAGTTCTGGGTTTGACTTGACCATCTACGCTATTGAACTTGAATGTCTTAAGTGTACATTAAATTTTATTTCATCTTCTTATCCTAGATCAAAGTTTAGCTTCACCCATTAATTCCTTCACCTTCTATTTCCTATAAGGTATTTTACTTCTTTCATTTAATTTGTTGTTATCTATATATTAGGATTTATTTAAGACATTCTTACGTAGCTTTATTGTATTTAATTATTCATATTAACTTGTACACACATCTTCATCCAATATATGATTTATAACATAAAGTATTTTTCTTAGTTCCAGTTTAGTATATTAACTACTATAGTATATAGTTAACATAAAAGTAGATAAATTTTAATTCCTTGATTTAACCTAAGATAATCTTTTATTTCTCTATTTCCACTCAAAAGTTTATAGCCTAAGATATTTGTTAACATTCTGTATTAAATGTTAGTTTATCCCTCTCATATTATTTTCAACCTATAAAGCTTATTATCCAACTATACTTTAATTTTCACTACACTAAAACCATAGACTATAAGATAACTTATGAAAAGTTCAGAAATACAATTATTAATCCTATTTCCTCTTACCTAAATAGTATCAAATTCAATATATAGTAACTATGATATTTTAGACATATTATAAAAATTTTATTTCATAAAAATATCTTTGTTAATTATCTACATAAATCCATAATACTCAGAACTTACAAAAATTATAACTTATGTTTAAAAACTCAAAACCTGTATTAATTTACATGAAAATAAACTAGATTTTATAAGGAATCTATGGTTAAAATTTTGTGTCAAAATACATTAGGAAGGTCATTAAATAAATCTAGCAAGTTAGAGTATTATTCTATGATTTATACTAACTTAAAACATCGTTAAACTTCTACGTTTTAATCTCGGCCGTCCATCCTCATAACCTATGATCGGACGCCCCAAATTCCACGAGTTCATCCGATAATCCCTAAAACACTACGAATGGAAATTGATCGATTCCTCGCAATCTATAGAACAAATTCAGTGATTCTTGTTTTGTTCGACTCGAAACCTCACAACGATTCTAATGGTACCGGTTTCACGACCTATAATGCAAGGCACTACGATTTCAATTTTGGGTTCGTTTGAACTAGGGTTTATACTCAGTTTTGTTCGAATTCGACTAATTCTCTCGATGCAGTGCATTATAGGTTAAATTAACAACTGCGTATGACCGGAAATGCAACAACGGGTGGCAACATCGGTGTAATTTGATCGGAAACATACCAGAATAGCGCCGGTGAGGAGATCTGATAAAATTTTCTGGAAAGCTTTCGACTTCTTGAGCGAATGAGGGTTGAACTTTGTGAATCTATAAAATACAGTGTAGATCGAGTTAAGCTATGGTTTTGGGCTTAATCAATAGAGGACATGTAGCTCTATAAGCTGATAGAAAGGTCTTGATCAAATTCATAATACACACAGAGAAATCTGAGTCAAAAGATTCGAGTTAATACCATGAGTTTTTCTAGTAAACTTAAGATTTTATGTGAGCACCAAGTAGGCCACTTTACGGATCAACTCGTGCCAACTGAGAGGGATTCGATCCACGAAACCTATCACAATTTAAACTAGGTATGTAACTCTAAACATGAGTGAAAGAATAATTGAAAACAATAGACTAAGGAGGAAGTTATAGATCTCGAAAGATCTGGGTTTACTATTTCGATTCTGGAAGAATTCTGGGTAAGAACACTGCTAGATCGAGTTGGGGAATTTAGACGAGCTTCGATCTTCCAAATGATTGAGAATCAGCCTTGGCTTCCTAAATAAGAGTTGTAGAGCAGTTAAAGATCTAGAAAACAAGCTATGGTTCATGAATTTTCATTCACGAACGAGGGAGATATGATAGAGCAAAGTTTGCATTACCTACTGGATTTCGGAGTTTCTGGGTTGCAGATACTTGGGGAGGCAACTTGAACACGATTTTGTGAGAATTGTGGGGAGGATTAGGTCAAGTGAGGATGATGGTTCGAAAGTAGGGTTGTGTAAGAATTAAATGTAAAAGACGACACTCAAAAATATGAAGGTATGGCTGAGAAATCGGAGTCTAAAGATGGGGCAACGTTCTGATAGTCTGCTGAGAAGACTTAGCCGATTTTGTAGGATCTAGCTTGGGCACGACTCTTGAGGCACGCAGCTGAGTCAGGTAAAACCTGGACACGTCAGCTAACCTTACAATTTTGGCTCTAAACTTCCCTAGATCATATCTTGAGCTAGGATGATCGATTTTTAACGTTCTTATTATCAATCTTCTTGGTTTTCCATAATCTTTTTATTGGTATAGGTTTTGGGCTGGTTTGACCATTCTCATAAAATCATCCCTAGCGAGGCTTAAGGAGCTTTAAGGTTTCTATGATTTTATTTTGACTTTCATGATTCAAATCAATGTTCCAAATATTTCTAAAATCTTTATAATATAATTGAAGTGTCTTGAAAAATTTCCAAGATTTATTGACGTATAAATCTTATTATTAAATTCATAATACCATATAATAATTTAATTTTTAATAGTATTATTTAGGATTTAGTAAAGGAAATCCCCTAAATTAATTTATATTAATTTATGGGATATTTCACAAGTGCACCCAACACTTGGTAGCTCGAAGCTACATCGGGTCTCAAGTCCTATCTTGAGCCAAAGGTTGTTTGGGCTTAGATCACATCGCTAATTCTGCTCTAGGTCACTGTAGTTAGCGAATATTTCACATAAAACTATAAGACTGAGAAAATTAAATTTCACAATACAAGTAAACCGGTAAGAAAGATGGGCCAATCAGCCCCCTTTCAAGTTAATACTGCAACAACATTCCCAACACTAGATTCTGGTGAGGCCATCTTAAGCTCAAGCAGCCGAAGTCTACAAAGCATAGTCATGGACTTATGACAAACCTTGAATCATGTTTTGACATAGCATCCACTTTTAACACAAAAGAGAAAGGACAAGGTTGTTATGGGAGCACCTTTAATGGGCCTCCTTATCAGGAGCACAGGTTGTTCACCATTAATAGGAACAAACCTTCCAACTTTCGAGGAGTTCCAAGAGTTTCCTGGGGCCTGTGGGATTTACCTTTTGCACCTCAGATATCGTATCATATCCAATTCACCGTAAGGTTTATAAGGTCTCTCTTCACTAGGAGGAAGCTGAGGTGGTGTCTAATTTTACTTAGAACCATGTATGCACCTTATCGTAAAGGAGTTTGTAAGAGGCCACTTCCTTATGAGCTTATATGCTCATCTCCTGACAGGAGGGCCAATTGAATCCCCATCACATATCTAAGGCCAACGTTTGCTCTGTTCCAAAAGAACACCACATCTTGGTACCACCTCCTTTACTAAGTTCCCATTCCCAACTAACCCATGGAGCTCGGGGGACTTAGGTCATTGCCACAACAACCTTGTCTACGGATTAGCCATAAGATTTTGTCGGCGCCATGACCTTGTTATCAGCCCAACAGTCCATAACAAATCACGATGTCCTAGAACATCAAATCCACCAACACACTCCGGCAACTTGCCTGCACAAAAGGCTCGCTTGATGAAATGACAACATCGATCAAGGTATGGAAATGAACAAGTCTTTGGCATATCTGCCTTTGACCACCACAAGAGTACCCAACTTGGACAAGCCAACTCTCAAACTCAACAACCTCAAATTGCCATGATCAATCAAGGGGACCGATTCTCTCTTCTAAAGGCACATTCACCCTCAGATTCGGTCTCTTGAAGCTTAGACCAGAATTCGTGTATTTTACATCTTAGGCTAACCCATCTGTCTAACATAACATTTTTCTCATCACCACATCTCTTATAAAAAAAAGACAATCCTTTTAATTGCACATGCAAGAGGATCCCACCTTGAGAGGCCTAAATGCCCCGATTAGCAGTCTGATTGCCTCTAGATGTGTCGCATGCAACCCCTTATCATAGCAGGCACAGTCCTCCCCAGTTTTCCAAATAATTTCCACGTGTTGCACTTGATGAAACGGAACCAAAATCTGGATATAGATATCTAGGTCAACTAACCAAACTAAAATAGACAAAGCGGATAACATCTCCATCCTAGTACTAGGCATAACTAGAACCTAGCCACTGTTACCAAAATCAGGTCCACCATAGATAAAACCAGTAAGGCAAAAATATGCAAAGAAATTTTGCAAACAAAAGGGTAAGGCAAACAAGTAATAGACCCAATAGGGGTTGAAACCTTTTTGTTGGCGAGAGTAAAAAAATAGATAATTCGTGGAGATTAATGTAAGCTTAAAAACGTTAAGTTGTTGTAAAAGTGGAGAAAATGCTAGTGCAAAACCAAGGTTAACCCATAACCGCGATATAGAAGAAGAGGAGAAATCACCACATCAGAAGCCACACCCCCGATGGAAAGCGATGGAAGTTAAAGGCGACTATTTTGAGCACACTTTGTTAGTTCGTTAATAAGAGATTTTGCAGACGTTAGGAACTAAGCCCTCACTCCTACTATGGTGGAATTAATCCTGGAAGATGAAATTGGTTTCCACTCATTCTTCCACTATGAAACCATGAGAGTTTTCTACACCATATGTTGAGGTGATTGTGCCCTTAGTTTTGAGTAACTAAGATGCCTTTTTTGTTTAGTTTTAACTAGTTGTTATTTAAAAAAACACCAGTTGTCATATTATATTAAAAAGATTACATGCAAGCCAACACATAGACAAAAGATACAAGCAACTTTCAAACATGTGTCATAAGTGAAATGAAACTTGCATGATAGTCTTCGTCATCTCAGTGAACCACCGTCATCGCCGGAACTGGTGCCACCACCACCACCAACGATGTCATCTGTGGCTTCACAATTTTGTTTTGTGGAGATCCCATCCTTGCTATCAACAACAGTCGACAATCAATACCGAATGGATCCATCGGCTCCACTAAGCAGTGATAAGAATCTTTAGCACTTGTAACAACAATAATTGTGGAAAACCTAGTACCCAAAACTCACAAAACCCAAACAAAACTAAAAACAAGTTGGATAAAACGTAAAAAAATCCATCACCGGAGAGGAAACTAGGAACTAAAATAGTACTACTAAGCAAAATAACATCTAGTCTATAGAAGTAGTACTACTAAGCAAAACAACATGGGAAAGAGAAGAGAAAAAATGGTAGCAATGAGATAAAAGGATAAGAAGAAGAGGATGAGAAGATATAGTAGAGAGGATAGAGCTTCCACTGTGTTAGTACTAACAACATTAATAACTAGTTGTTATTTTTATTATCATGTTACCGTACATACATGTCGTGATATGCTCTACCTAGTGGAGGACCTAGCGTGGAGTGAGGGGTGGCAAGTGACACACATGAAAGTTAGAATAAAACTACAGTATGCTTATATTGCCTAAGTAATTTTGTTTATCGGGGGGGGGGGGGGGTTGAAACCCTTGTATTGATTTATATGAACAGTGATTTTAGTTTGAGAATTACTCTTCAACGTATGGATGTTAATGGACCCGATTCGGGTTAGGTGAAGCATCACCCGCATTTGTCACCCGGATATATCATCCATGGTCTCTCCATTCGTCACCCGTTTATTCTTCATCCATCCATCCGTCATCCACCGGCGATTCAGGTGGATCGGATGATAACCGGGTTGAAATTTTTTCTATATCATAAACAATTTTTTTAGTATGGTAATGAATGTAACTTTTTTTTATTGCTTAAGGTAAAGTTTCCTTGTATTTTAAGAAGATTCACTCTAACATAATAAAAATATTCCACCAATACCAATAAGAAAATAAACATATTGGGTTTCGCGTTGTGTGTTGTGTGAGAGAGAAAATAAAAATAAACCATAAATTATATGTCTATAATTATTCTTTTAGTTTTATTTTATTCTTTAAGCTCTATTTGTTACTTGAAATAAAATAGTGTGTAACTTTAAACGGATGTTGGGTCGGGTGATAAATGGATGACAAATCGGGTGATGGATGAAAAAACTTCATCCATCACTTGACCTGACCCGTCATCTGATCATCTGTCACCCAATTCGTCATCTGTTTATTTTGGGTTTTTATCCATTTATTTGAATTGGGTGGATAGGGTTAGCGGGTATCCACTTATAATTACCTCCATACTTCAACATGGACAATTTTTTTATTATTTTCCATTAAATTCTTTGTTTTTGCTTTTACCCTCGTATATTTTAATTGTGTCTTTCTTTCCTTGCTTAAACTTTGATTTATTTTACATTGGATCCTTTCTTTAACTCTAGAAACAAGAAAGATAATAAAGTTAATTAGTTTAATTTATTAATTGACATTTACTACTTATAAAATTGAATTTAAGCTTCTAGTGTACTCATAATGTGATTATGCCTTAGTAATTTGATCAACAATAATATGTTTTTTCATGATTCCTAATAATGTTATTAGAATTTATTTTAGTGGTGAGATCAGTAATAGTGTTTTTTTACATTTTATTTTGTTTAAACGATATAATAAGAAATATAATGTGATATTATATACTAATTATTGTTAAACTTTTCTAATTTTATATATTTATCAGACCTAACTTCAATTTTTGATCAAGTAACTAGCTCATACCTATTAATTTATTGGAACAAATTACATTTTTTTAAGGATGAACGAGCCATTATATTATATATAAAGGAACTTCAGTACATCAGGTAGAGGGTTAGACCAAATCTTAATCACTTCCTCATTTCTAGCTAGATTCACTACTAGATATGCATTAACATTATGCGCACATGAGATATATTTAACAAAACAAACCCTGCCCTTAGCAACCTTCTTTTTAAAATCATCCAAAACCACTCTAGAGTCCATATCTATATCCCCTAAACTATTGATATAGTTTTTTTTGAAGAGTCACTATATATGCTACATATAAACAGTCACTATATATGCTACAACTATATCCGCTAAGATGGGAACAAATTTCATTAATATGGAGAATACAGATCACCCCTATCAATATTACTATATGTTACTGTTTCAAAAAAACTATTACTCTGCATTAATTATTTCACAGCTTTATTTTTTTCCTTTTGATTCTAGTATTATTTTTCCTTTATCCATAACATTCCCCGATTTTTATCGTGGAAAGGAGGAAATCGACGCCTCTCTTCTGTATAAATACACCGATATCCCCGCTTGTTTCTGTTTCCATATGCTCCCTCCTTTTTTCTTTCCCCTCGCCCTTTGCAGACTCGCTTATCCTCCCCGCAGCTCACACCCGTCATAAACAATAAAAAGATGTCCGCGCCGTCTGGAAAGGTAATTCTGAAGAGCTCCGATGGGGAGACTTTCGAAGTCGCAGAGGCTGTGGCGTTGGAGTCTCAGACCATCAAGCACTTGGTTGAGGATGTATCCGCGGATAGCGCGATCCCTATCCCGAACGTCACCGGTAAGATCCTTGCCAAGGTGATTGAGTATTGCAAGAAGCACGTCGAGACACCAAACTCCGAGGATCGCGCCGTCTCGGACGAGCTTAAGGCCTTTGACACCGAGTTTGTCAAGGTTGACCAGAACACCCTTTTCGATCTCATCCTGGTAAGACATCTCTACTCCGATAACAGTTTCCTTTTTCCATAAATTTTCTGATTAACTGCACCTATCTGAAAAATTAGGGTTTTTTTTTCGTGATTTACAGTCTGTGTTTCCTTATTCGATTATCCAATTCTATTGCATAGAGTGGATTGATTTAGCGGTCTTCGTCCTTTTCGATTCTTCATGTTTGTGTTTGTCTATGGCTCCCATGTAGGTCTCATCGTCATTAGAAAGATTGCAGCCTAGGGTCCTTCTTGTATGGAATAATGGTCTTGTTAAATTAGTTTGTTGATAATTTTAGAAAACTTTTGTAGTAGAATCATCGAATTATTTTTCGCTTCTGCCATAACTTCGCTTTGGAGATGAGTTTCCTTGTAAATTACTGACTTGTCTTACGCTGATACTAGTTATTAGCGGGCTATTTCTGCTGTGACCCACTCGACTAGATGAGTGGTCAATTCTTGGAAATTTAGATATGAAGTCTCCCGCCTGATTCATTGACGTGTCTTTTATTTAGCAAATTTGCGAGTTCTGCCTCTGAGTTTTGCTGGTAGGGTATAAAACTTGTATTGTGCTGTATTTAATTCATTTCGTGTGTAGATGCATTATACGTTATCATCTGCGGATAACCTGGCTGTGTCCACATTGGGTCATCTCTGTACATAGGTTTTGTGCAACCTAGATAAAGGAGGTTTGCGAGTGTATAGATTGGGATATTTGTTGGGCATTATATCCAATGAGGGAGTGTTCCCTGGTTGCATCTGGAAGGAGTTGTGGTCTGTTTCATCTGTGGATGTAGGCCCTGTGCTGTTAATCGCTCTTTGGATCATAATAACTATGTCTTGAAGAATTGGGTAGCTGTGATAAGTTTTAGATCCACAATATAACATAGGTTTGATGGACTCTGAGATTGATGTCTATCTATCTTGTCTTTGCTGTTCTTTCTCTCTTTGCATACAGCGTATGAATACTATGACTGAAAATTTAATCAATTTCATAGCCAGCTTATATCTGATTTCTGAGTAGTGTTTATTTGTAAACTTGTTGGACATGTTTCTTCTTATAGGCTGCCAACTATCTTAACATCAAGGGGCTTCTAGACCTTACTTGCCAAACTGTAGCTGATATGATAAAGGGGAAGACTCCGGAGGAGATTAGGAAGACCTTTAACATTAAGAATGACTTTACACCTGAGGAGGAAGAGGAGGTCCGCAGGGAGAACCAGTGGGCTTTTGAGTAGCTGGAAGTTGCAATGCTGCATTTGTGTCGCATTTTGGTTTCTGCTGGTTAAATGTCAATAGTAATAGGTAATGTTCATATAGTGGCTGGTCATTGTGTGGAACTAGATGCTGTTACCATGGGAACCAGATTTTATGTCCTGTTCTCGCAGACACTAATCTACTTTAAGATATTCAATATTTCCTATGTTTTGCGTCTTGTTCACGCTACTGAATTGGTTTTCACTTGCTTAAGTAGCGCATTTTTTTATTTAACAATCCACTGAATGTGTTTCACAATCGTGAGTTACTGATTTTTTTGGTTTTTTCTGTTACTGTGGTTTGGGTGTCCAAGATGTGTGCTTTTTAGGTCCGATGTAGCAAAGCATAAGCAAAGAGTGACGCTAGTGGGATGAAAGCGCTGGTGTGTTTTTGAGAAACATGGGCTGTTTTGGAAGTACAGTGTATTTTCTATTGCGTTTGTGGTTCTTCCAAAGCATCTCTATCAATTTTCCTTAGCCTTCTTCACTCCTTGTTCGTTGCGGTTCTCATTTTGGTCCGGAAAAGTACTCCTACTTCTGATATATCTCTGTCTAAACTACTTTCTGACAACCCTAAAACTTTTAAAAAATTTGAGAGCGTGGGTACAAGAATGATTCGGCTAACACCGTAGGGTTTTGAACCCTCTCTTCATCACTGAAACTCTATGCTTTGTTTGACTAGTTTTTGACCACATAAATATCAGTTCTGTTCATTTTTAGCTCCTAGGGCTTAGAATCACATTTTTTAACCATCTCTAACAATCTGTTTTCCTCACATTTCCATCGGCTCCTCCGGCCTGGGTGGATCTATTCGAACTAGCTCAGTTTACCAGATTCGTTTCACTTTTTCTTTGATGGTACTTCTTAGTTGATAGTTTCACAAAACTACACTAATTCTTACCAGCCTAACTTGTTTGTTGTTTTAGAGATCATCAGATATCAAGGTGACTCCTTGCTGAATTGGGATACATCGATGCTTATATAAGCTACAATTTGCTTTTGAGCTCGTTTGAAAAATGGATGTGGAAGCGTTGAGAAGGTTATTCAAGCGCTGGAGTATCCCTAGGATTTGAACCCTCGGTGGCTGAGGGCATGGTAGAGCCGTTAGTGTTGGATTGAGCTTGGTTTGAAGTGGAGACAGAGAGCGAGGGCGAGGCTTCAAAAACCCGGGGTGTGAAATCCTAGATAAAAGGTATTGTTCTAGACAATCTCAAAGCAAGATAACTGGAGTTACACAAAATAGACGGAGAACTAGAGGATGCGGGCGGCAAAACCCTATGCCTAAAACCAAGTCCAAGGCCTAGTTCGATGGCCGCGAAAAAAAAGAACCAAACGCAGGATTTGCTGCGTTACGAAAAATGCTCCCATGGTTAACCAATTACAAGCTAGTAAGAGTTTAAATGGTGGGTTCCACTTAAAAAAAGAACCACTGAGTATGTAACACCTGTATAGAAGAGTCTTGGGTGCCGTGCGTTTTTTTGTTCGCTGTGAACGAACACCTGTATAGAAGCCTTAGCCCATAGATGATGCAGTAGTACCAATAGCAAGTAAGAAAGGACTACACTACACCACCGAGTGGTTGTTACACTGTATGAAGGAGGGAAAGGTAAGTTAGAAATAGTCGATGTATATCCGTTTGTAGTCCAATGATCTACGGCTTTGGCCAATGATTCGAATCTAGATCAAAGTGATGTCAAGTTCCATAAACTAGAATATAATGAACTTTTTGAACATCAAGGGGGTCCTAGACCTTGTCAAACATTTTCTAATATGATCAAGGGGATCAGATGAGATCAGGAATACCTATAACATTGAGAATGATTTTACACCATAATAGGAATTAATAAGAGGTTCGCAGGGAGAACGATTGGGCTTTTGAGTAGAGAAAAGCTATAATATGTGTCTCATTCATAAGACATTTTGGTTTCAGGGTCTTTAATCTCAACAGCAGCAGGGAACATTCATATGGCGGGTTAGTAGTTTAGGCTTATAACTTGGAGGAACTTGGTGCGGTTATCAAGAACATGTCCAGGGAAATCATTGACGTGAACATACATAAAAGCCCACAGTCCACAATACTCAATTGTACAGTCTATAGTTTACAGGCCTTTCTTAATGTCTGTTTGTTACATATAAGTACTCACTATTGTAATCTTGATTATCAGACTGAATAGAACAAGATATTTTAATATTATCTGAAACTCTTGTCTCGTCAATCTATCACGGTATAATATGCTCTTTAACCTACCGATCTTCTTTTTGCTAGGGGTGTTTCTATGGTTTAAGAGATTCCTCAGAGTGACGCTTTTACGCCCGTCAAAACTCATCAAACATCGACAAATACACCTGTGACTACAACCATTCAGTCATCCAATTCACATTCAGTGGTTTCAGCTGTAGCTAATCTTATCAAATTAACACAAGACAATTTCCATTTATGGAAAGGTATGATTCTACTGTTTCTAAGAGAGAATAAACTGTATAAATTCCGTGATGGATCTCACCCCTGTCCCTCTGAATTCACTAATGACAAGCCTAGTCCTGAGTTCATTAAGTGGATCCAGCAAGATCAGCTGATCGTAAGTGTGTTACTTGTTTCTCTATCCCCTCACACTGTTGGCCAAGTTCTAGATCTACCTACATCTGCCTCTGTTTGGGATGAATTGCATAAATCATTTTCTACTCAGACTGCTGCTTGTATAGGGCAACTTCATTTAAAATTGTCTAGCCTAACTAAGTATGGGGATGAGGATATAACAGGCTATTTTAACAGGGCAAGAGCTCTTTGTTTCTCTCTTTCTGTTACCGGTCATACGGTTTTTAATATGGAGTTTCAGAGTTTTGTTCTGCGTGGATTGCCTGATGAGTATGACTATTGTCACTACGCTCATTA